>VZRZ01000138.1:307879-321677 GCA_013398175.1 Climacteris rufus | reverse complement strand
GGCCGGGCAGGCAGGGCCGTGGGGCGGGCGCGGGGCCCTCAGGGCCGGTTGGGTCAGGGGAACAAGCGTGTTCCCTGCTCCTTACCCGCAGGGCCGTGTCTGTGCCGTGGGGCGGGCTGGGCGCTGAGGAGAGCCCGGGTCTGAGGGCACCAGGGGGGCCAGGCAGGCAGGGCCGCGGGGCGGGCGCGGAGCCCTCAGGGCCGGCTGGGTCGGCGGCGCTGCTGGGCCCGGCCACGATGTGGTGCTGCTGCTGCTGCTGCTGCTGCTGCTGCTGCTTGGGCAGGAAGGGCAGCATGCCCAGCCCCGCTGCTGCTGCCGCTGCTGCTGCTGCAAGGAGAGGAACATGAGATGCTGCAGGAGCAACTTTGCTGTTAGATGCGTTTTACTGAGGGAGGAGGAGAACACCGACACATGGACTTCACTGCGTTTGACTCTCTTCACACCCCAGAGCAACCAAGTCCATTTCAAGCTGATACAATAAAACTCTGCCTTTTCTAAACATTCACTATGATAAGTTACTCAGTGCTTCCTGTCACTTTGAAAAAACTGGGAACAACATCCTAGAGGGTTCTGGATTGGAACACAGGGGGAAACCCCACCCCAGCTGGCATTAGGAAGAATTTGTTGAACTGAAGTGCTGGAAAGTGTTCTCCAAAATAAAAATCTGGATATTTAGAGGAGCTTTCTTCCCTCCCCTGGCAACCTTTTCCTTGCTCCTGGTTACTGCTGTGACTCAGGGGATTGCAGAACACACAGCTTGGGGCGGGAGACAAAGGAGATCATAAAATCCTGCAATGGTTTGGGTTGGAGGGAACTTAAATCCCATCCAGTGCCATGGGCAGGGACACCTCCCACTGTCCCAGTCTCTTCCAAGCCCCATCCAACCTGGCCTGGGGCACTGCCAGGGATCCAGGGGCAGCCACAGCTTCTCTGGGAAATCCATTCCAGGGTCTCCCCACCCTTCCAGGGAACAATTCCTTCCCAATATCCCATCTAAACCTCCCCACTTTCAGCTTAAAGCCATTCCCTGTGTGCTGCCCCTCCATCCTTGTCCCCAGGCCCTCTCCAGCTCTCCTGGAGCCCCTTTAGGCCCTGGAAGGGGCTCTGAGGTCTCCCTGGAGCCTTCTCCTCTCCAGGTGAGCATCCCCAGTATCACAACTGATCTTTCCTCCCAAAAATTGAGAGCATCAGAAGCACAGGAATGTGCATTCAAATTGACATCTGCCACAGACTGGATGTTAAAATCCAATGAAGGCAAAAAGCCTATTTGTGGTGCCTCTGAAGCACCTCCCATCTACCTGCTTTGAAAAACCCTACAAAATGTCACCCCTAAATAAAAACATATTCCAAGTGTACTTAAAATGGCAGTGACTGAGCAGGCAGAGCATTTAACAACCTGCTTTTGCTACAGTGGGCTAAAGTCAGGTGAATAATTACAGGCTGGGCATTTGTACTGATTTGGGGTGAAATAAAATGTCATTTACACTTCAGAGCTTCTCCTCGGGCTCCCAGGCCTGAGCTCACTGCTGGCATCACCCCTATCCCCAGCACTGTCTGCAGCAGCATTGTTGGAGGCTCTCCCAGCAAACCTGGTTTCTAAAAGGAAGAAGAGAAATGTGTAAATGATTAAAATAATCTGTTCACTGCTATTCCTTATAAATTCCACATTCTTAATCTTTTTAGCTCCACTAAACTGCTCAATTATCACTGTTGGGTTGGAAGGGACCTCCAAGATCATGGACAGGGGCACCTGATGAACAAATTATTTATTCTAGGAGTTTTAAGAGTGTTCAAAGAGAGTCAAAATTGCAGTGATGGCCTTACACTGTTTGCCTGAATGTTCTCAATCTTCATGAGCTGCTGCTGGGGCAGGGGCAGGTGAGCAGGGCTCTGCATGAGCAGGTTGGAGGTGCTCCCCAGAAGTGAGGTCTGAGAAAAGATAAAACAAATGTTACTTGACAGGCATGGAGAACAGAACATTCCTGAAACATTTTCACGTGGTGCTGCTTGATGAAATTGAAATTTCTGGGTTCATACAGCAAAGAAAAATAACAATTCCCTTCACAGAACTAATTTTGCTTCATAGAGGAATATCCAGTTATGTTTCCCCCACTTTCCAGTGGCAACAATCCACATGAAATCCTACTCCAGAGCCATTAAAAAGCTTACAAATCCCAGTGCCTGCAGACTGGCAAGTTTATAAAACATTCATATGGTTCATTCAAAATATTCTGGATCAGTCTGCCACTTAATTAATAACTTTGGGGCACCACGTTCAGACTCTGCTAATGGTATGTTCAGCATGATGTGCTCTGGCCAGCACTGAGGCTTAAAATAAACTTTAAAAGACATCATGATTTGTGTTACAGGCCTGGAACTGTCTGGCAGCATCATCTGCCAGGTAAAATAAAGGTTGTTCTATAGATTGTTGTATAAAAATAAATATACAGGGCACTGTGTCAAATCATGCCAAGTACAGCCTCCTTTAGCTTTTTTTTTTTAATCTTCTACCTTGGAAAGATCACCAAAACCAGAGAATGCAGACTGCAAAACAGCTCCCAAATATTTCCAAGCCTAGGCTGTGCTTGTGTGGCAGGGTTAAACTCCCCAGAGAAAAGCCCTCTCTGCCTAAATGCCTCAGAAATGTAATTTTTCAAGGCAAGATGTGCCATATCTAGATTAGTGATGCATCTATTTTCATTGTCTCAGTGATTTCCAGTAGAAATTATCCAGGGCTGGTTATTGTCACCAATGCCAGGGGCTGCTCCTTCTAAGCTTGGCCACATCAACAAACAAATGAATTGGTCCAGTTGCAAAACTTTCAGAAAAACAAGAGTGGGAAAATCAGTTTGGTCTGAAATCCTCCAAGGAAAGTCTCTGGATTAATAAAGATTTAACAAAGTGCTGGATGACTGAGGAAAACAGCACTGGGGAAGCTGAAACTGCATTATTTTGGCACAGGGTAATTTAAAACTAAGAGAAATTTAAATAAAACTAAGTTGAAAGTCAGGCTACTTTGAGCTGAAGGATTACTGGGTGAATAACCTTCAAATCCCCCCTGTTGGATCCTTTTTTATGAATTATTTTTAAATGTTTCTTTTCATTATATTACTTTACAAACCCCTGGGTATAAAATACAAACCCAGGACATGCAGGAAGCTCAATCAGTGTGACTGGGGAGGTGTTTGTGACAACTTGAATTTCAAGACAATAAAATAAAAAAATAAAAGAGTAAAAATAAAAGAGTGACCTGGTTCTCTGGCTTTAGAGAATATTCCAAAATAAGTCACCCAATAACAGAAAAAAATGCCTTATAGAAGAAATTGGGATCATCAAATCCCTGTCAATAAAATTCAGGTTTGGAGCTCTCTAAATTACAGGAAGCTCCTGGCAAGAGAATGAGACTTGTGAGTCTCTGGACAGAGAAAACACTGAATTGTTTGGCTGCAGCTTTCCAAAGCCAAAAAGCACTGGAAAAACCATTGGATGCACATCAATCCCACAGTTAAGTGTGTAAAACATGCCTGTCTCCAGCTGTGAGCACCACACACTCACACTGCCTTCCAAGGAAGCACAGACTGAAGAGAGAGCAGCAATAACTAAACACAGCACTTGAAAATGTCATTTAAATGAAAAAAAATCCCTAAAGAATGATGCATTTTTTACATGGATAAAAGCAACTCGTGGATGGGGCAAAATTAAGCAGCATTTATTCAAAATGAATATATTCACCTACCAGTTTTTAGAGAAAAAACAGAAAAGCTAAATATATTTAACACAAGGAGTATCTCTGCATTTTAGTTTGGTGTTTTTTTAAGATCTCTAAGTCTGTGTTTGCCAAAAGAGCAGCAGAAATAATTAATGCTGAAGGGGATTTTATTTTTGAAACAGGAATTTCTGAAAGAGCAGAAATAGTAAGGCAAAGTGATGGACTCCAGTGCCTTGTAGGTAATTGTGAAAATCCTGGCCATGAGTATTAAATTGAAATTTTGGCTCCTGGCAGAACTGGAGAAATCCCTGAGAGAAGCCCATATCAAGGCAGGAGTTCTGGTTGTGGGTGATATTCTCATCTCCAATTCCTAGCACAAGCTCATCCCAAAGATCCTTCACATCTTTCAGGAATTCTGGTGTCCATCTGGAATTTCAGGCACTCTCAGAACACCTGAAACCTTGGAGGGGGTTAGGACTAAGAAGGAACATCTGCAAATCACAATTTTTATGGCACATGCAGCACATTTGGGTCCCTGCAAGCTTTAAAATGAAGATAAGGATGCTGAACTCGTTGGTTTGGATAAAATAAAACCAGGAAGTCTCTACAGAAGTGTGGATGAGCTGCTCCAAGAGAAAGGGATGTGCCAGGCTCCTTGAGAGCTCATATAAAGAGGATTTTTTTTTCCAGTAATGAAAAGTTTTGTCTACATTGACAACTTTTAGTAAAAATCTGAAGCTCAGTTAGGACAAAATTACTTAAAATCACTTGTGGACAGTGCCCTCACACCCATCTCATAACACAGAGCTTTCCTTAGAGCTGGGACAAGAACACTTGATTTTAGCTGTCATTTCTTAAAACTTTAGGTTTTCTCATATTAAGATCTCTCCAGATACCTCTTCTGATAAAAATTCTTTTGTCACATACCTGATGAACTTTATTCAACTGCAGAAAAGGTGGGCCCACCGCTGAATTTATGAGGTGAGGTAAACCTGCAGATGCTCCAAGAACTGTTTTAGGAACACACAAAAAATATGTATTTTACAAATCAGGCAAGTAAAAATCTTTAGAGCTATTCTCTATTTTTTAGGCTTGTTTTCCATGAAATTTTCAAGTGTACAAAGGTCAGTATAAGGACATGACAGACTCGTTTGGAGGTTAGGAAACCTCTCAATACACCCAGTTTTGGTGTAAAATGAACAGCACAGGAGAGCTCAGAGGTCCCCTCCAGGTGCTCCCCCCCAGCTCAGAGTTTCTCTCCAAGATGAAGCAGTGCCTGAGCTCCCTGAAGGCCTCAGCTTTATCTGAAGTGCTTTAAACTCAGCTTTAGCTCAGGTGTTTCCTCACTGAAGTGCTCACTTCACACCCCGTTTCTGGGTCTTCATTGTGTCACACTCTGAGCTCAGCCCTGCTCATCTCCTCGGTACCTGGCTCCTGCTCTGAGCACTTTCACCCTTTGAAACGTGATTATTCTGTTTATTCACACCCATCCTAATGAGAACACAGACGTGTTTCTGGCTAATGCTGCAAGAAATGTTCTGCACACTGGGAACAATGCAAGACTCAGGCTGCAAAATTCAGCTCTACAATCAGATTTAAACTTACTAAAGCCTTGCAAAAGACATTTCTTTCTAAACCCATGTCTAGCATGAACATTCAGAGCCCACAGAGTTAATACAGGACATTTGTAGGTAACACTAATTTGTATCAAACACGAGAGTGTAGCAAATCACCTCTTGCTTTTGCTTCTATTAAATGTGAAATTGTCTGCACAGATTTTACAACACTATTTCTGCTTCACTCCTTTGCAAAAGCCTTGTAGCACCAAGAAGAGATTGTTTTCAAATTGTTTTAAAACAACTTACCGGGTTTGACAGCATGGCCACGCAACTGGGGCTGCAGCAGCATTTGCAGCATTGCTGGATTATTAAAACTTTTCATGATCTGCACTGGATTTGGCTCTGGAAGCAACCCTTTCCTATTGTTCCTCATCTCCAATTAAGAGAGATACAGAAGTGTTAGAAGTAGGAGAAAACAATACATTTAAATCCCTCAAACTTGTGTGATGGCAATGTACACACTGCATTCGACACAGAAAAAAAACCCATTTCCTTCCCTGTTTCCTGCTCTTTTTCCCCTCAAATAAAATGCCTAACAAACTATTCCAACAAAACATCAAGCACATTATTCCTCCTGAGGCACATTTCTTATTTCCCCTTCAACCCAGACAGAGTTATCAATAAAGGAGAATAAGAAAGGCACTGCTGGCATGAGCAGCATGCACTGTCTTGTAACAGACTTCTCATCTCTCTTATAGAGATGTGGTCTGGAAACTCTTCTGCCTCTACATTTAAAACAGCTCCATGTAACACTCATCACATCCAATTTTCTAGGAAATAATTTGATAAGACATGTGGGTGTAAAAAGCTTTCTTCTACACGAAGCATGAAATGAAACTATTTCTCCTGCCTTGAAATTTATCTTAAAACTGACAAATTCTTGCCTCTCTGTTTTAAACCGAGTTTTAGCTCCTCAAATGACTCATTCCCAGTCACTTTTGTTTTGAGCTGGAATGATTTGTCTTATAGAAAATGAAATGTACTAAAATCCCAGAGCTCTGTGGGTGGACCTTTGTGGTATATTATGGATTTATTTTATCTTCTTGCCCGGGAAGGAGCCTGAACTGGGCTGAATTAATGGTTTGGGTTGGAAGGGACCTTCAAGCCCATGCAGTTCCACCCTTTGCCATGGGCAGGGACATCTCCTACCAGACCAGGCTGTTCCAAACCCCATCCAACCTGGCCTTGATAAAACCCAAAGTTGCCTCCACACCCTCGGGGACTTCTCCTCGCGCAAAGCCCCAACTCAGCAACGCCAAGCTCACCCCACAAAGAGCCTTGCAGGGATCTTACCATCCTCTGGGCTGCTATGAGAGCTGCCAAGGTGCTCCTGCCTGGTGCTCCAGGGGCACAGAAGGAGACCTGGAGCCTCCTGCCGTGGATGGGGAGCCCGTCCATGGCCCCGCGCACGCTCTCCGCCTGCTCCGCGCTCTCATACTCGATGACGGCAAAGTCGCCGCTGCCGCCGTCCTCGTCCTGGGCAAACTGCAACAGCAACAGATCCTGCACTCCCAGGAAAACAGGGAATGGAGGGGCTGCCCTGCAAGCTTTGCACCTGCCCCTTGCAAGATCCTTCCCAGCTGACACAGCCCAGCTCTCCCCAAGGGGGTGGTTCTCTCTCACAGTGCTGTGTATCATCGCTCCATAAATTTGGCATTCATGTTTATCTCTTCCACTCCCACCTCACCTCTTCACTCTCCCCAACCAAGGGGATGGTTCTCTCTCACAGTGCTGTGTATCATCTCTCTATATATTTGGCATTCATGTTTATCTCTTCCACTCCCACCTCACCTCTTCACTCTCCCCAACCAAGGGGATGGTTCTCTCTCACAGTGCTGTGTATCATCTCCCCATGTATTTGGCATTCATGTTTATCTCTTCATGCTCATCTCTTCCACTCCCACCTCACCTCTCCACTCTCCCCAGCCCAGCTCTCCCCGAGGGGATGGTTCTCTCTCACAGTGCTGTGTATCATCTCTCCATAAATCTGGCATTCATGTTTATCTCTTCATGCTCATCTCACCTCACCTCTTCACTCTTCCACCTCTCCACTCCCATCTCTTCACTCTCACCTCGTGGAGAACCTCAGCCATGAAATGCATTGAACACATATTTACAGAACAAAGGGGGGATGAAAAGCAAACTGTAAATAGGGCTGGATGCTACAATCATTTTTTTACTTTGCAGGGTAAGAATTATAAACTCGTTATTCTTCATTTTTGAAGCCTGCAATAATCAAAATGTCATTCATCAGGGTGCCTGACAGCTGCTGAAACATGGAACAATGCAAGTTCCACCAATTTATGGTGCCCTTTGGGAGAATGAGAAGTCTGTGGCTGTGTGCAATGCCAAGAGAAGATGCCAGACTGATCAATCAAGCAGACTGGAAAAGGGCTTACGTGTCAAACACTGCTCTGGCCTTTGTGTGCAGACTTTTATAGAGAATGAGCAGATTGAAATCCAACAAAAAAACCAGGGTGAGAAGGGAGGGATGAAGCTTAGGCAAAAATCTCCAGTCCCAAAATGAAATGACAAACTGATAGCAGCTCTGATGTGCAAGGGGTGACATCTCCTCTAGATCTCCCTGGATAAAAACAACCTCAGCCCAGCTTTGAGGTCCTACAAACTTACACTGAAACATAAATGTCAAAGGTTTGGAATAAAAAGAGGGTGGTCTGATCTTTAATAGCACTGTTACAGCCTGGCCTTAGGGCAGAGCTCTGGAGAACACATATTTTCATATATAAATACACACACAGATGTGTATATGTCTGTATTTTATATTTCTATTTTATTTTGATGCCAGTTTAGGTGCACTGGTAAAGACCTGAGGTACTTATGAAAAGAAAGGTTTGAAGCTAAACTGAAACACAGTTAAGTGTCAAAGTTATCAATATTCTTGCAAAGGATTCAGGAATTTTTAAACCTCCCAAGCAAACAGGTACTGAAGAAAAGCTCTTTGTCCCTAACCAGATAAGGCAGTGACAATTTCAATTTGACATAAGAAAGGAATGAGGTTTTCTGGTCCATTTTGTTGAAGCAAAGGACAAAACACATTTCCTTAAGTCCTAGGAAAAGCCATTTTTCCTAATGTAAGTATTTAGCTTCAGCTTTTCCTGACAGAGTATTTCTGTTGTCAACCGAAGAGAAACCAAACAGATTTTCAAAAATGGTAACTCTGGAATAAGATGAAATAACTCAGGCTTTATTTCATGGATTCAGGTAAGAATTTTGGACAGAAGATAAACTCATAATTAATTAGCATTCTTGTGATGAGAAATCATCCACCCTCTTCCCTTTTTCATCTATCAAACCTGAACTACCTGTTTACCTCCTGTATTTTCTAGGAACATATATTTAGTGCTATTTATTAATCTAATGCAGTCACAAACACTCTCCTCACCTACACCAGGTGTGACCCAAGTTTTATGAAGATTTAAAAAAGGCAGAAGTCAATTTTTAAGTGCCTCTTACTGCACAGCAGAGAGCCCTGTCAGTGAAACCCACCTTTTATTCTTTGAAGTTCAGAATTTTTAAAGGATCTTAAAAAATAATTGGGGGGAGCTGATAAGAGCCCCCGGATTATCTGACAGCTGGAAAAAAAAACCCTGAAGACTTAAAAGGATCAATCTGTTTAGCTAATTAAACAAAGATTGAGCAGGAGACTTGATTACAGCATTTAATACCTTCTTACAGAAAGGCAATAATGGGCAGCAAAAGCTCCAGAACTGAGTGAGGGAGGGGAGGCTGAAGGCAGACACATTCACCTGAGAAAAGAGGAATGAGTTCAAAACAGCAAGGATGGGCACCTTCTGGAAAGAGTTCATTCCAACTTATTCAGCTCCTGGAATATTTGGATCAAGCAAGGCTAAGGACTGACTTTGGCCAACTCCAAATTACTGGGGCTGCAAAAGAGCACTCAGGAGGATGTGATGGGAATCTCTGGGGGTTTATCCCTGGGGCTGATCCCTGAGCAGCCTTCCAAGAGACTTAAGGGGAAAAAAAAACAACAAAAAAACCAACCTTGCAACTGAAATCTGTCTGACAAAGAAATCTTTCTTTCTACTGCCTGTTTATGATCTGTCTGTGCCCCAACATTTATTTGTGGTCTCTTATCTCACAATCCACGAGGATGAGAAGGAAACCTCTGCACTACAAAGGCCAGTAAGGATCCAGCTCTTCTGTGCCTCCAAGTTTCCCAAAAGATGCACCACTTCTAGCCTTGGCAAGGCCCAAGAACACAGGCCTCAATCTTCCTCAATGAGGGAAAAACCATGTTAAATATTAATATATTCATTATATGATGTATTTTACATCGTGTGAACTGTTGCACTTGTGGTATTCATATACTCTGGCTTACTTTGAGCAATAAAACCATCAGTTTACTTGAAAAGCTCTCATAAATAAGACATGAGGAAGGGGATGTCTTACAAACATTTTAGTGGCACTTCATGGGAGCAGTGTCCTGCAGAATTCCCAGATACCAGGGATCAGTCACTGCACACCACATGAGTAAAGCATTTTTATCACATCTCACATCGCTCTGCAGGTGCACAACCATTCAGTGCTTATATGAAAAATGCAAGTGGAAGACAGCAAGAGTGAAGTGAGGCAACACTGAAATGCCAACCTGGATTTCCCATCAGGCAGAAACCCAACCTACCTGGCAGAACACGGGTTTGTACTTCAGGGAGAAAGCCTGGATGAGCTCTTTCGAATCAGCGCAGTCTTTTTGTAATTTCTCCACGCAAAGGCACTTGGAGTGAATAAGGTTTGTGGTGAGCTGGTTCACATCCATCCACTGTGCAAACAGAGTGCTGTCCTCCAGCTGCTTCCCCAGCAGCTCCAGCCTGGCCTTGGCAGCAGAGTCCTTCTTCATGTACTCCACAAAGCCGTAGCCCTTGGAATGGCCGGTGGCCTCGCTGTACACCAGGAAACACCTCTCCACGTTGCCATAGGCACGCACCAGCTCCTCAAACTCCTCTCTGCTGAGGGCTGTGGGCAGGTTGGTGATGCACAGCAGGGCATCTGTTGGCTGCAGCTGCACGGAGATCTCCTTGCCCCGCAGGCAGTGCTGGTGGAATTTGCGGATGGCGCTCTGGGCCTGCTCCCCGTTCAACAGGGTGACAAAAGCTGCAAGGGAGCCACACAGGTCACACCACCCACCCCACCCAGCTGCACACACACCTCTCCTTCCCCCTCAAACCACAGCTGAGAGCTGGAGGTTCACCCTAAAGGTGCAATAGGTAACTGTATTACAGCAGAGCTGTCTAAAATCTGGGATTATCAATGCAACAGCACGAGCAATTCACTCCAAAAGTGGCTCCACAAACACAGATCCACTGCTTGTAACCCAGCAACATTTTGTATTTGGGGAATAAAATTAAACACTCTATTAGCACACTACTATTCACTATTCTACTATTAGACTATTATTTACTAAATTAAATATTCCACTGAAGCCAACACATTACAGATTCTACTGAACATCTTTGGTGACAACATCCACACGTTCTCACTTTGGGGTTAACAGATCTTTTTTGGGGTTTCAGTCCATAAAGCATTTCACACAATTCCACACTGGACCTCCTGAGGGCCTCTTGTCCAACCTGCTGCTGAAGCAGGCTCACCCAGAGGGGTTCCCAGTATTTCAGCTCCACAACCTCCCTGGGTAACCTGCAACAGTGCTGGGTGATGCTCACAGGGAAAAAGTGTTTCCTGATGTGAGCAAACTGCAGATGCATCTGGAGCTGGCTATGTTTTCCTCTCAGGCACCTGTGGTTTGTCCCAAGAGAGGCCTCAGGACCAATTTTCCAAAGGAATTGAGCCAGTGGAGGCCAGCTTGGTCCCACAGAGAGACCAGAGGGGACCATCCCACTTCTGGCCAACACCAGAAAGTTTCCAACTTTCCACAGCTTCAGCAGAAGGTGACAAAAAAGGCACTGAGGGACACAGGACTTCGTACACACCCCATGATGCTCCTCAGAACAGAAACCCATGATACTGAAAGTTTTTAAGTCCTTACCTGTTCTTTTATTCCTGTCCACGTAGCAATATTTGATTTCATAATCTTTAAACAAGTCGTGGATTTCCTGCAAGAGAAAAGTGTAATCAACCTCAGATAAATAAGTCAGCAGAGCAAGTGTATAAATTCATCTTCATTTCAAACAAAACCAAAAACCTTCCCAACAAACAGAAAACTTCACCATAGAAACGCTATCAAATATTTGTTTTTCGAGGAGCTGGTTACACTACTGCAGCAATGTTTTTATCTCCCATAAAAAATACTGGCTCACTGAATTTGATTAATGTACTTTTCATTCTCTGAGGTCACATAAACACAAAAGGGTGTCCTGTCAACTGTCTTTTGATAAAGACAAATAACACCACAGCTCATTAAATAGCAAAACCCTCTCCATTTCTCTGAAGTACAACTGGCATAGCTAAAATGCCACATGGACAAGGAATCCTGGCAGCATCACATCACCCGCTTTACTGAGAGCAGCAATGCTGTCCCCAAATCCAACAGTTGCTTTAGTTTCCTGCTCAAGTTCACTTTAATTTTCACTCTTAATAATGGATATTCTTTCACCCAGCAGATAACTGTGCCCAGAGTACCCCCTGGAAAGTATCCTCTATCAATTACTGCACAGATGCTCAACAGAGAACCAATCCCAAGGGCGTTATTTGCTCCCACTAATTAACGGGAAGAGAGGAGGGGTGGGTAAGAGCAAGTCCAAGAGGAGTTTGCCACAGCTATTCCCAACAAAACCAAGGTGCACAAGCCCCACAAAAGCCACAAATGATTGTCAGTTCAGTGGTGAGAAAGCAGAGATGAACATTCATCACCCCAAGGAGAAACCATGAGCAGCAAGCTGCATCTTTCTATTCTTTTAGCTGGATAAATCCCATAATCAAGAATGAAAGATGATTGGAGCAAGCAAAATAACCAAGCAGCTTTGTCTGAGAGTTTAATTGCAGCCAGTTTCCAGCAGCCCAGTGTAGCTGCCAGTGTGGTAATTCAATCCATGGAGCCTAAAGGTTAATTGGGTTCTCTGTGAAGGGTATCAGGTGCACACCTTTTAGTCAAGAGAGCACCAATCTCTAGTTTCACTATTTAACAGCTGTCAGATACTGCATTAATAAAATATGGCAGCATTTCTCCAGCTACCACCCGTCCTCTAATAAGGTGTGATAAGGATGGGGGTTCTGAAGTGCAAAACATGCCAAAAATTCAAGTCAGGCAGGCATTTGAGTGTGGACATCTCTCAAACAAGAATTAGATGGTTCATTCTCAGTCCTGAGACACTGAGAAGACATTTTCTGCACAGTTCTGGCAGTTCAGCTGTGCTGTGGCACTGAGGACTCCAAAAAAGTTCTTTCTGTCCTACTCAGACAGAAATCTGCCCACTTTGTTTCCTGTATTATTTTACAAGAGTAACACAAAGTTTTATACGACGATTAGGTAGCAGGAAATATTATTTCAAACAGCTCTGAAGCCTCTTTTGAAAGTCATCTGTGCATCAGATGATTCCACATGATTCCCCAGTAACTGCCTGACACTTTGAGAGGAAAAACAGCACCTACTGAACAACTCTTTGGGGAATAATGACGAGATCTCAGGTTAAAAACAATGAGATTTTAAATGGAAACCTAATTTAAGCACAGCAATTTCAGTAAAGGTTTAACACCAGCTTCCAGAGGTTGCTGCAAACGCTGCCAGGTTTGTGCAGCAGGAAGGTGCTGGTTCTTGTGCTCCCATGGGTTCTTGGCAGGGCTGAGACCTTCACCTGTGGAACTTGTGCAGCGTTTCAGTGAAAGCATTTTTCACATAAACACCATTTGTGAGGATTTACAAAAACAAAACACACCCTGCCAACTCCAGGAAGATGTGTACTCCTTAAATTAAACAGATGTAAAGATCTCAGCGTTCCACTGAGACTTCTCTAAAGTTTACCTCCATCTTGCAACGCTCAGGTCTGGTAGAAAAGAGGAACAGTGCTCCCACTGTGATGCTGTTCCCAGCTCAGGGCAGGAGTGTCAGGGAAAGCAAGGGGAACGCTCCATCCACTGCTCCAGGCTCAGCCCAGCTCCCCCAGCACTCAGAGATCCCCGTGCTCCAAGCCTTATCCAGCACTTGGGCCAGGAGGGAATGTTTACTCTGGGAGGAGAAGGGGGTCAGCCAAGTCAGGTAAACGCTCTGCTGAGACCCTGGTCACTGGCAAGGAATGTAAGCAGAGGATGTTTCCCTGAGAACGGCAGAAACAAACAGCCACGGCTGCTCCTGGTCCTGGAGCAGCGAGCAAACCCCAGCCCGGCAGGCAGGGAGCAAACCCTGAGCACTGGGCATTTACTCTGAGGTGGGAGCAAACCCTGAGCACTGGGCATTTACTCTGAGGTGGGAGCAAACCCTGAGCACTGGGCATTTACTCTGAGGTGTGAGCAAACCCTGAGCACTGGGCATTTACTC
>VZRZ01000138.1:269599-299591 GCA_013398175.1 Climacteris rufus | reverse complement strand
CTCGGCGCTGCCCGTAACGGAGCTCCGGGGGGTGTGCGGGATGAACGGGAACGTAGCGGGAATTCCACAGAACGGGTCAGGTTGGAAGGGAGCACAGTGCGGCATCTGGTGCAGCCTCCCTGCTCCAGCAGGGTCATCCCGGAGCACATGGCACAGGATTTTGTCCAGACGGCTCTGGAATATCCCCAGGGAGGGAAACTCCACAGGCTCTCTGGACAATGTGCTCGGGGCTGGGCAGTGCCCAGGGCAGCTCTGCCTCCTGTGCAGGGGGAGCTCCCTGGGCATCAGTCCCTGCCCGTTCCTCTGGGGCCATCGCTGGGCCCCCGGAGCAGAGCCCGGGCCCTGCTCTGAGCCCTCCCTGCTCCCAGGGACAGCCAGGGCTGAGGGCCCCTCTCAGCCGGGGCTCCTCTGGAGCTGAGCAGCCCCAGCTCCCTCAGCCTTTCCTGGGCAGGGAGAGGCTCCAGCCCCGAATCATCTCTGCTGTTCCCAGCCCAGGAGCTCCCTGTCCCCGCTGTGCCGAGGGGCCCGAGCCGGGCACGGCCCTGCAGAGGCGCCCCAGGGGCTGGGCAGAGGGGCTGGGCACTCCCCGAGCTGCCGGGAATGCTCCGGTGTCCCCGGATCCCACAGGCACTGCTGGCTCTGGGACAGCCCATTGACCCCCAGGACCCCCAAGTCCTTCTCCTCACTTCATCCCCATGGTAACGCATCTCCAGGTGGATTTTCAGGAAGGATTGGAGTGATTTGGAGAAGAGTTTGGCTCTGCTGTGATGGGAATCAGCCCAGGATCCACGCTGATGGAGGCCAAGACCAGAGCAGCATCCCTGTCCCTCACGGAGGGTCACCTTCCCCAGCAGGAATTGTTTCCCAAATCCCCATCACTGACACCTTCTTGGATACACATCCCCCTGGACAGACTGCAGTACAGAATAAAAACAAAATAAAGAACATCCACAGAATCAATTAGGCTGGGAAAGACCCTCTGAGGTCATCGAGTCCAACCTGTAATCCTGAGTGAACCCCAGAGCTCCTTTGGAGCTCAGCAGGCACGATGACCCAGGATGATCTTGTCCTGATTTTATTCTTCATCAGAAATGTAGCAAACTAATGAAAAACTGTGGAAATAGCTAAAACAGCACCTGGATGCTTCACTGGTGACACGGGGAATGGGAACAGGGCTGTGATGAAATGGAGCCAAACATCACGACAGAAGGACAATATTCCAGGGAATCACTATAAAAGTTTTCCCTTCCATGAAGTCTCTGTCCATAAAAACATTTCACTCTGATAGTCAGCACTCAATTTAAAAAATAAAGTTGTTCCCTTGAAAAATCAATTTCTCCTCTAGCACAGTTCCTTGCAATGTCATTTACAACACAGTAAATTTAGCTCTTAACGTTGTCATCATTGCTATAAATGAGTGAAGAATAATTTAAATATTTGTAGCCTTTTTTAGCCACGAGGCCGACCACAAGGAACAGGCAAAAGAGAATCCAGCCCTGAAACATAAGAGTCTTAAAAAGGGAATTGGGAGAACCCTTGGAGTTAAATTGGGTGTATGTGACCACTTCTTATCAAGAAAATCTAATTCTGAAGGGTAATTCTTGACTAGGTTTAAAGTGCCATTGTAATTATCAGTTACAGATTAAAAATCTCCACTGAATAAATTATTTTAGAAATTGCTTTAGCCCAAACCAAAGCAAGTTAAGAGTATAAGGTATGCTGGACCTTTATTACTTCTAAAATGAATTTTAAAGCTACAATAATCAAAGTACTTTTTGTTTTACTATTTAAAAATTGTCAGCTGACAAGCTTCTGTTCAAGGGCTTCCTTTTCCCTAATTTTTTTGCAAACAGGTCATGTTCCTCCTTTTTCAATATTTGCATTATTTTTAATAAATAAAATAATTGGAAATGAGAGGTGTGAAGGGCCCATTGATTCTGGAATCATGAAAAAGAATCATTTCTAGAAGAAGAATTTCTTCTTCTAGAAATACTGAAACATCTCCTCAAAAATAATTACCAGATTAAGCTATTACAGCAGAAATTATGGATCTGCTCAAACAGCATAAAATTCAGTGAAGCTAATGAAGGAATTAAAGCAGAGTAATTAATTTTACCATTAATTTTCCAATTTGAAGGTGGACCTGTACACATTAATCCTACCTACAGCAACTACCTCCCCAAAAATTGCCTTTTTTTGTCTTTTTTTTGGTGGGCTGCAGCTGTCCATGATTTTAAGTCATTCAGATTTAAAGTGCATTGCTAAAAGAATTAGTTCAGAAATGAACAGTTTGATATTAATGGCATGAATAACATTCCTGCAGTAAATCATTCCAGAGAAACTATAGAAAACAGGAATATATTCAGAGAATATAGAAAATATTCAGGGGAAATGCAAGTTGTTTCTTGCTTAGGGGTAGAGATTTTAAACATTGTATTTTGTAGGTCAAAATATTGATCTTTTTGCCCCCCAATATTCGTGTTTCACTCTGTTTGCAGGTGGGTGACATTCCACAGCTCCAAGCCTGCAGTAGAAGGCAGCTGTGGAGTGGTTTGGGAAGAGAGCAGGGAAAATCAAGGATATTCCCATTGTCCAGGGAGGTGACCCTGAGGATGGATAAAAGCTGAGCCACCACCACCTCCTGGCAGCCAAAATCAGGTACCAATTCCCAGCCTGGCCTGGGGAAATCCTCCCTCTTGAACCCAAATGAGATCCCTGCTTGACTGCAAGGAGAATTAAACTGTCATTTAAAATAGAAAAATATCAAATTTAGAGACTGATAAAGCCAAACTCCTTTCTACCAGGGCAGTTGGGTTGGAGAAGGTTGGGAGCAGTGCCCTGGGTGAGGGAACCTCTCCCAGAGCTCCAGAAGATGCTGAGATGGTGGAAAAGTGTCCAAAAAAAGAGAAAAAGAGCTGTTCCTGGGTTGGAGAGGGTTGGGAGCAGTGCCCTGGGTGAGGGAACCTCTCCCAGAGCTCCAGAAGATGCTGAGATGGTGGAAAAGTGTCCAAAAAAAGAGAAAAAGAGCTGTTCCTGGGTTGGAGAGGGTTGGGAGCAGTGCCCTGGGTGAGGGAACCTCTCCCAGAGCTCCAGAAGATGCTGAGATGGTGGAAAAGTGTCCAAAAAAAGAGAAAAAGAGCTGTTCCTGGGTTGGAGAGGGTTGGGAGCAGTGCCCTGGGTGAGGGAACCTCTCCCAGAGCTCCAGAAGATGCTGAGATGGTGGAAAAGTGTCCAAAAAAAGAGAAAAAGAGCTGTTCCTGGGTTGGAGAGGGTTGGGAGCAGTGCCCTGGGTGAGGGAACCTCTCCCAGAGCTCCAGAAGATGCTGAGATGGTGGAAAAGTGTCCAAAAAAAGAGAAAAAGAGCTGTTCCTGGGTTGGAGAGGGTTGGGAGCAGTGCCCTGGGTGAGGGAACCTCTCCCAGAGCTCCAGAAGATGCTGAGATGGTGGAACAGTCTCCAAAAAAAGAGCTGTTCCTGGAGGAAGAGGATGCAGGTATTTCCTTAAGGAATTCCCCTGTTGAGCACAGACCAACCTCCTCTGGGCAGATTTTTATGACTTTCCCCCTTCTCCTTTTCTGGTGTTTCCAAACAAACCCCTCCATGTGTTTATTTATGCTTTGGTCTAAGCAGTCTCCAGTTTCCTACCACACTTTCACTGTTTCAATAATCCTGCAAGAGCAGAAAGGATTATTAATAACATAGAACAGTCCAGTGCTCTGCAAGTGTGACTCCAGTTGTGCTGCTGCCCTGATGCTGTTACACTGATAAACCACTTGGGAGTAATTTAATTTAGTTCACTAAATTCCTTGTTAATTAAGAGTAATGGACCCAACCACAGCAGTTGCTTTGGTAGCTCTCAAACTGAAGATGAATTTCCCTGCAGCTTTGAAGTCATACCAGCCACATCTTTTAATTTTTATGGACTGAGTGCTTAGAATTGTGTCACACAAACATTCTTGTGGAATTCAAGGTCCAGGAGGCATCACTGTCCAGGCTGGGCTGGGGGAAGGGGGTAGAATGAGATGGGATTTAAGGTCCCTCCCAAGCCAAACCAGTCCAGGATTCTGGGATTCTGCATTCAAAAGTACAAAAAAGTTCAGGTCTGTGAGGATTAAAATAAAAGCCAAGACTGAGAATATCTGTGGGGTGTGAGGCCCACCTGATATTCCCAGGTATTTGAGACACTGGGACTGTGTCTGTGAGCTCTTTAAGCAAGTGGTTGCTTACATGAAAGTGAAATGAAACAATTTTGGAGAAGTGTTTCCTGCAGGGGGATGTGGAACCCACCAGATGCTGCATATTCCATAAAAATCACGGATTACTATCAGCGCTTCATGTCAGCAACACATGAACAACAGCATTCCCTTTTGTCTCTGCTGTTCCCACTGTTCCTGCTCCTTTTAAGACACTGCAATTTTCAGTCCAAAAGATGCAGGTTTAGTTTTCAACACCAATAATGAATTTGGTGATGATCCCCCAGATGCTCAATCACCTCACACATACACATTGCATCCAAAATACACCAGAGGTGCCAAAAGGAGTTCCTTTATCCTTTTTTTCCCCTCCAGATTTCAATATTTTGACATTCTCAGTGCACCATTCCATGACATGCCCAAACATGGGATTTTGCTTTACTCCAGGCACAAAAACACTTTGCCCACAGCCAAACATTTTCTTTTTTAAGTGGAACCTGCTGGCTGTGAATTTGCTGTAACCCTGCTCCTGAGAGCTGGGAATGATGGATTATCTCAGAACAGCCTGGTTAGCAGCTTCTCCTTAAATAATAAAATAAAGAATATAAAGGTGGGAGAGTTCAGAGCTATAACTTACAAAGTGAGTAACTACTCCAAGGAAATCATTACTGGGCTGTGCTGTCATGGCTATTTTGGGACCTGTGGTCTCTGCAGTAGAATTTAAAACCTTTGTTGCCTTGTGCATCATTAGCAAAGCTGTGTGGTTGTGTTTAAAGACAGCAAGAAAAAAAGAGTAAATATTAAAAATAAACACCACAAAGCAAAGCCAAGTTCTTGAATAATAACTGAGAACAAAGGAAAATAAGATCAAACAAATGCAAGCACAGTTCTCCTCAATAAATGGCCCAGATATTCACAGGGGAACACTGAAACACTTTCTCCTAAATCAATGCCCTCCTTGCTTTAAATCACCATTCCTCCCACCTAGGCTTTATTTTTCCTCATTCAGCTTCAAATGTAGCCATTTCTTACGGGCACAAAGTGCATTTTGGCAATTTTAGTATTAAAAAACCATTAAAATGTTCCTTGGATTTCTGGCACAAGCAGGTACAGCCCCACATTCCTACCAGGAATATTTTTATTGGCCCATTCATGTGTTGCAAATGGTAATTCCAAATAATTCTGTCTCAGATTCCCTAAAAGGACCCATTTTCTAGGAACTGGAAACTGATAGTGATAATTCACAGGGGATTACAAAAATCATTTCACATGAAAAAGCAGGGAAATCACAATGCTGGGTGGAAGCATTCCATAGGGTACATCCATACATCTCCATGAGTGCCTCACTTACAGCTCCTTGCATCTGGCTAATTATAAACCTACAGAAAATTTAATATGATTAACAGAGAGCTGGGATGTGCTGGGAGTGAGCAGGCATCAGCCCAGCAATTTGTTTGGATAAGATAAACCAGTCCATGATTTCTCCCTGCCAGCAGAGCTTGGAATTTCAAACACCCCCACAATATTTTGTCCTTAAAAAACGCTGTAACTTGTTACACATGGAAAAACTTGTTCAATATGGAAAACTGGCCCAAAGGAGGTAATGCAAGAGAAACTTTCCCCCCAAAATTTATGAGGCTTTCAAATGTTCTGCCACTCACTTATAAAAAGGTTTCCATAGGAACTGTCATCCAGTGTGTTCTGAGAGTGAAAAAAATCCATCCCCTTCCTGTTTTCCAGCTTCCCTGGCTGAGGTTTTTTGCCTTGGTCATGGAGATTTCCTTGATCCAGCTGCAATGGAAACAAACCCACTTAAGGAGGTTGTTATTATTATTATTTTGCAGCAATTAGATCATGTTGTTTAATCAGTCAACCTTTAATCTTGCGTGTGATTTGCATACATTATGCCAAGAGAATGGATATTGGGAGCAACTTAAGGAAAGTGTCAGAAATAAGGATATTAAACTCTTTGACTGCTTTCCCAGTTTCCTGTTCCTGGTGCCAGCCCATCCTGGGGTGTCTGCCCAATTCCTTTGCCTCTGAGTGCAGTGGAAGAGTTTGAAAATGAGAAAAATCCACCGGTGTTGGCCAAACTGGAAATCCTTGGCAGTCTGATGGTTCCACTGGTGTGGCAGTGCCTGGGTTTAGGGAGAGACCACCAGCTTTGTCAGGACCTTGGCTGGCAACACCTTCCTGCAGTTTTTCCTGGAAACTGTGGAAAGTGCTGATTTGAGAGTTCTGGAGGCTGAGGTTGTTCCCTTTATCCATGGAGCTGTTGCAGTGCCAGCTGCAGGTGGGCTGGAAGGTTTCATTTTGGCCAGCAGATTCCCTTCCCTGCTGCCATCCCTGTGGTCCCAGAGGCAATCCCAGAGGGGAGCACTGGCTCAGGCAGTGCTGAGCTACAGAAATGCCCAACAAACCAGGATTGCTCCTTCCCAGAGCAGCTCCCACCAAGACAACCAGCCCAGGGGTGCTTTTCCCCCCAGAATTTAGAAGAGGCCGCTCTGAGCTGAAGGAAACCTCCAGCTCCAAGAGCAGCTCTGCCTCTGCCATCATTCCTGTGTCCCTGCTCACCCCCCTGCTGTTCCAAAGGACAGCCAGGATCCCAAGGGATCTCCTCCTGAGGTGGAAGCAGCAGTGCTCCTGAGCAAGGGCTGGCACCCACCCCGGTGCTGTTGGCACCTCACTAACAAGGCAGGGCTTGGAGAACTTCACACTTGGCCTGCAGTGGCCAAATTCCACTGCAGCCTTGGCTCCAGAACACCAGCCCTGCTGGGCCAAGGTCCTTCTGTGCTCGGCTCAGAGCACAAAGCAGGGAAAAGAATCACCTCTCATCACTCCCAAGGGCTGCAGATCAGGAATATGAAGTATTCCGTGGCACTTGGGTTCCTTTTTTCCCAGTTAGGCTCCCTGGCAAAGCGGGGTTTGTACAGCAAAACAATCCAATGGTTACCCAGTTAACTGCTGCAGGAATTAATATTCCAAACATCACTGACAGCCCAGTGCAGGCTCCTTTGAAAATCCCAGCCATAGCTGGGAATCTCTTTTACAAACAACTGAAATGGGCAGCCAAGAGCTGGGAACGCTGCAAACTCAGCTTGGAACTGACAAACAGCCTTTTGGATTACCTGCACTCTCTCAGATCCAGCACTTTTGCATCCTATTTTTTTTCTCCCTTTTCCATATTTGCTGCCAGCTCACTCCCATAGTTTTCCCTCTGACAAATCCACTTTCTCTCCTCTTGCCCATTTCTGGGTCAGTTCACAGAATAAAGCCTTTGAGAGATCTCCTTTTGACCAGTTATAGTCACAAGTCCTGCTGCATGCAAACGTCTCCTGAATTCCCCTCCATCCTCCCTGCCCTTGCCAAGGACAAGGGTACAGATAATATTTCATGGCTTAAGTGGCCCTATAAAATGTTCATGGGCAAATTGTACCAGGATTGTCTTTCCAAATCACACTTTTTAGCCAGGCATTAGCATTAACAAATAAAAAAAATCATCTCAATCCACCTCCAATCAATATGTTCTGCCCATACAAACAGCTTCTCCATGGGCTGGTTACTCGGATATAGGAAAAATCCATACACTTGGCAGATCTCAAATACTCAAATCCAGTCAGTTTAACATTAATGAACACAAACCAAAGGCAATGCTCATTTTCATTGTAAAAGAACCTTTTTTTTTTTTGGGGAGAATGAAAGAAAACCTACAGCAAATTAATAAAACTATGTTGGAAAAATGAAACAAGTGGAAAATGAATGGCCATAAAGCCTTATCAGTTCTAGGGAAGGAACATCCAGGGTCTAACTGCTCATTTTATGATCTTGCTCCTCAGTCAACACAGTAAAATAATGATGGGAAGGCCATGGCAACAGCACAGGCAATAAAAATGAAGAGCTCTCATGCAGCTCCTTATAAACCCCAATTACATCCATTATCAGGTCTGGGGTTTAATGAACAATAGGATCTTTCCCAGCATTCCATTTATTCCTGCTGGGACAAGGGCAGTGTCAGCACTGGAAGCTGGGAGCTGACACACCTCAAAATCAGAGTTTTCCCCATAATTACTTTTTAACAGCGAGAGCTTTGGCTCTTCCCATCACTTCAAGGCTGTCCAGAGCCCTGAAATCAAGAGCAGTTTGTATGTCCCAGAGGAAAAGTGATGAAGCAGCAGCAAGGAGAAGCTCTGGAAAAGCTTTTAAGGCAAAAGCAAGGGGGGTTGGATTGCTGGCACTTCCAAGAGCTGTTCCAAGAGGTCCTGGAAGCTGCTGGATTCCTGGCAGAGCTGCAGGAGAACCCTGCAAGCTCCTTCTGCTGCCATGGAATGGGAACAGCCACATAAAAACCTCTCCCCTGAAACTGTCTTGTAGTTCAAGTAATTCACATGGTGACATTTCCCAATGTACATGATTAATAATATTGATACATTTTGATATGCAAGCAGCAGCATGGCTCTGGATCCCAAATGAGAAATGCATCCTAGCAAGGCTGACACCCAGGCCATCAGCTGCAGAGCTCTGAGAGCACAAAGCACAGGCTCAGTAGATTCCTGCAGTGCCTGCTCAGCAAAAAGCCTCCACCTAATCCTACACAAACACAGCACAGCAGCAAATCCAGAGCCATGAGTTTTCAGGAGAGGATAAGACAAATAAAACCCTTCAATTATGGGCTTTGGTGAGTCTGTGCAGTGGCTGAGCACTTCCAGAAATGGTCATTTCCCACATAATGACAATCAAGCTAAAAAAGGTTT
Organism: Climacteris rufus; assembly: GCA_013398175.1. Classification (NCBI taxonomy): domain Eukaryota; kingdom Metazoa; phylum Chordata; class Aves; order Passeriformes; family Climacteridae; genus Climacteris; species Climacteris rufus. The sequence goes on along the minus strand of VZRZ01000138.1, from coordinate 290,648 downwards.
TAAAACTTACATCAATACTGTCATTTATATTTTGAGTTTAGATCTCTCAAGGTTGTTGATAAAACTGTAGGAACTTGAGTGAATTTTCAGTCCTGTTCAGCCAGAAAAGGAAACTGAGACAGAATCATTTCAGTGTAGCCACTTACCCACAGATCTATACTTATATACAGTTTATTCCACTAGAGATTTAATTTTATACATAGTATAAAGGGGTATCCTGGTATCACACATATAGTTATTTTACTGTACTGTTTAAGAACCAATTTTTTTACATAATACAGTATTAAGTACCATATTAATTAAAACAAGTGATTTAAAAAAACAAAAAACTACATATAAATGGATGTTTATCATATGCACAGTGCAAGAATGGTCTGATAGCATCGTAATCACAAAATGTGAATCTAAAATACAACACTGTGATTTCAAACTAATTCAGAATTATGATGCCCTGTGTTGTAGACATTGATTAATTTTGTTCCAATTCCCAAGCAATGTTAAAATTCCAGACAAACAGCAGCAGCTTCTCATTATGGTTTCAAGGCTTCTTCCACAGTAACCCAAGTTTTACAAAACACTGGTTTATCCCTACTTCTGGTCTAAGGAAACAGAAGAATGGCACTGATTCCATCTGGGATTATCTGGGAACTAATGCTAAAGAAATTCTTTATTACTTCCACACAGGAATCCTTTAAGGATTATTGAAGAGATAAAGATGGAGAGGTTTATGGGCAGAATTCTCAGAATTTTAGTGACAGAGTACAGGATTTCTCCTCTGCAAACGGGAAGGCAATACTGCAACAGAAATCAGGTTGTCATATTAACAGGAAACAACTGTGGAAAAGAAAGCATTCCTAATGTAAACACTGAGGCAGAGAGGGCTTCTTCATTTTCCCTTTGCAGAGTGGGGCACTGCATGAAGATCAGCTCCTAAGAAACAGATGTTTTCCTGGGAAGAACCACTTCCCCAGCCCAGAATGCACGTGGTACTCGTTGAGAATTGCTAACAGGTTTTCTCCCCTCCCTCCCCCCGAAGTTTCAAGTTCAATAAATAGTAGAAAAATAATCCTTTACTTAAAAATCTTGAGATGCATTGTCCCAGGTGCCGCACAGCAACGCAGGAGCGGGGAACTTTCCACCTGCAGAGCAGCCAGCAGCCTTCCCCTGCTCTGCCTGCCGCTTTGGACTCTCCAGCTGCACAGATTCCTGCTCTTCCAGTTAAGGAAACCAAATCATCTCTGCCTCTTTCAGCTCCCTCTCTCTCCTCTGGGCTCAGCACAGAGCTCCAAGCTCCGGCTGCCGGCTCAGCTCCCCCCGCTGTTCCCGGAGGTCCAGCGTGCCTCCTGCTCCATCTCACTCCGTGTTTTGGCAGCTCCATCCATCGGGAACGTCCCCAGCCCAGAGCCAACCTTCCCTCTGTCCCCTTGCCAAGCTCTGGTGCCTCAGTTTGGAGGGAAGGCAGGGGGGCCGTGCCCGGGGAGCAGCATCAGCACTCGGCGTCGGCGCTGTGCACGGTGACAGCGGCCTGCAGGTGGTGGCTGTGGGGCAGGGGAGGGTGGTGCAGCCTGTAGTGCTGGAATTTGTGGCTCAGCAGAGCAGCTGTCTGGGGAGGGGTGTCCAGCTCCAGCTCCTCGTCGTGGGGCCCCACGTCCACGCCGGCCGACAGCGGGTCGTTGTTGCACGGAGGGTTCTCGCTGTCCTCCTGGGGGCTCATGGTGCTGTAGCCTGGCAAGGGACAGCAGCAGCGGGGTCAGCAAGGTGCTCAGCATTCCCTGCTGCTCTGCACCCTTTGTGGAGTCACACACACAGTGCTGAGACAGGGAGTGGAAATACTTTCTTAATAGAACAAACCCCAACAAACTCATCCTGTCCTCTAAGTCTGTAAGTCCTCTAAGATCCCTTTCCCTGCCACTCAGGATTCCCTGCTGCTGTGCACCCTTTGTGGAATGACACACAGAGTGCTCAGACAGGGAATGGAACTATTTTCTTAATTAACAGAACAAACCCAAACAAACTCCTCCTCTAAGTCCATAATGGATCCCTTTCCCTGCCACTCAGGATTTCCTGGTGCTGTGCATCCTTTGTGGAGTCACACACAGAGGCTGAGACAGGGAAGAACAAACCCCAGCAAACTCCTCTTCTAAGTCTGTAATGGATCCCTTTCCCTGCCACTCAGGATTTCCTGGTGCTGTGCATCCTTTGTGGAGTCACACACACAGTGCTCAGACAGGGAATGGAACTATTTTCTTAATTAACAGAACAAACCTCAACAAACTCATGCTCTCCTCATAATGGATCCCTTTCCCTGGCACTCAGGATTCCCAGGACTGCTGTGGACCCTTTGTGGAATCACACACACAGTGCTTATAAAGGGTGTAAAACAATTTCCTTTAATTAACAGAACAAAAACTCTACAAACTCATCCTCTCCTGTAAATCCATGAGGGATCCCTTTTCCTGCCACCACCTTTGGAGACCTGTGGTTTGTACCTCCCCAAACAGTAAGAACAACCAAGTTTTCAACACTTTGTTATGACAGAATTGCTGCACTCATCTCAAACCCAAAACATAAAGATACCACCCCAAAAAAATCTGTTAAAATATGGATTTTTAAACAGACAATAAATGGTGGGATCCACTCCCAGTACCTCTATTCCTATCATCCACACCTTTCCTGGGAAGGACTTTTGTGTCTCAAAGGAGCAAAATGTCTTCACATCAAGGCGTTGTGTTTTATTTGTACAAGGATGAGAGCACTTTTCACCTGTTGGCAAAGCCCAAGCACACGTGTTTGATGCTGGGGAGCTTTCCACAGCTACCAGAGCTGTGCAGTGCACCTGGGAAGGGTTTCACACAGCAGGGCCATGAAGCCAAAGGGTACTGACACTTCAGCTGGGCTCACACACAAGGAGCAAACAACTCAGGGCTCTCTTTTGGCTGAAATATCTGCTGCTGGAGTCTGAGAAGTGAAAATCCAGATGAGGAGGGATGAGACATCACATTCCCTGGGATATCCCAAGGCAAGGGAAGCCAGCTAACAGCCCTTGCTTTCCCAGTGAGAATCCATCTCCTCACAGGTCCCTCAGAGGTGTTCTGTCCCTCTCCTTTGAAGCAGCTGCTCCAGTTACTGGGACATTTGGATTTATCCAAACCAGCTGCTCCCACTCAGACCAGGCTGCAGGACAAACAACTCCACCTCAGCATTTCTAAATGCAAAAACACAAATGGAATTTTAAAGGAAAAAGTTCTTGCTTTAAGTGGAAAATAAATCTGAAAAACCATGGACTAAAGGCTGAGGGAGCACTGGTGCTCCTGAGCATCTCAGTCAGGTTTTCAGCTGGAGACACCTAAAAGGAGGGGGTTAAAAACAGCAGCTGAGTGCCCAAAGCTGGCTCCCATTTCCCATGCTCTGAGTCATGGCTTGGAGCTGGCACGGAGGAATTGGGGAAGAAGCCTGGGCAGCCCTTTGAAGAAGATGGAATTACAGAAACTAAAAATAGCAGTGCACATTCCAGATGGAGGTAGACATCTCCCCTGCTAACCCTGACAGGATGACTAAAAGATGGGAAGGATTTGCTGGGACTGAAAGAAAAGGAGCAAAGGGAGCATTAATCTGGCAAATCTGCCTCAGCACAGGTAATCTGGCCCCAAATCCAGGGTAATTCCTGCTCGAGCAAGATTGTCTAGGAGACATCTGTTCTTCCATGTTCCAAGGGTTTGGCCTTTGGATTTCCTGTCCCAATTCCATTACTGCAGCCACTGTCTTAATACTGGCACAGGTCTGCTGTGAGGTACCCAGCCTTACAGAGCTGACAGCTTGCAGACTGCCTTGTCTAGCCCTCCTCTTCTTCATTTCTTAATAAATTAAGCCTCCTCATGAGTCAACAGCATTACACCCTTCTAGCAGCTTTCCAGATTTAAGGAGACTTAGTCTCAGGGCAGGAGAGACACATCCCAAGTCCCTGAACCTAATGGTGACCAGTATTTGCTTAAAGGTGCTGGAAGATCATAGAATCCCAGAATGGTTTGGGTTGGAAGGGACTTTAAAGATCATTTTGTGACAAAGCCTTGCCATGGGCAGGGACATCTTCCACTGTCCCAGGGTGCTCCAAGCCCCATCCAACCTGGCCTTGGACACTTCCAGGGATGGGGCAGCCACAGCTTCTCTGGGCACCCTGTGCCAGGGCCTCCCCACCCTCCCAGGGAAGAGCTTCTTCCTAATCTAAACCTGCTCCCTTTCAGTGTGAAGCCATCCCCTTGTCCTGTCACTCCCGTTCCCTCTGAGGGGAGCACCTTTTCCTGGGATCCCACCTGGCCCTCCCCTGGCACAGCTCCAGCTCTTCCCTTGGGTCCTGTCCCTGCTCACAGGAGCTCAGAGGGAAGGAGAGAGCCCAGAGCTGCCCTGGGGAGGGTTCTGAACACCCCAGAAGTTTCCCCTCAGCACAAACCAAGACTCAGAACCGTCCAACAGCGCAGCAAGAAGGAGCAAACCTTTTAGCCTGGCTTGAATTTTACCCTGCTTATCTCCAAGGAGGCAGAGGCCTGAAGGAAAGCAGGGCCTTGCCGAGGGCCAGGGCAGGGAGGAGGACTCACCGTGGTCGCTCTCGGTGCCGGAGCGGCCCCAGTAGCGGCGCCGGCGCTCGGGGCTGTGCGCGTGCCGCTCGATCACCGCCGCGATGAAGCGCGTGTTGCTGACTGCCAGAGACACAACCAACACAGCAGCCTCACACTCTGAGCCTCCCAACACAGCAGCCTCACACTCTGAGCCTCCCAACACAGCAGCCTCACACTCTGAGCCTCCCAACACACCCTGAGCCTCCCAACACAGCAGCCTCACACTCTGAGCCTCCTGCAGCCCAGCCCTCCCTGGCAGTGCTGCTCACAGCATGCTGCCCAAAGCCTGACAAACCCAATCTTCAAAAGAACCAAATATTGGCCAATAGAAATCTGAGTTAATTTGTTTACCTGCCCAAATTTCCATACAAAAATAAATCATTTTTCTTTTATCCTTCCCTTTATCTTAAAAGGGAAGTCATTCCAATATTTAATCATTAGTCCTAATGGACTTTTGGGTGGGATGTCCAGGAGCTGTTTCTGAGTCTCCCATCCCATGGGAGCAGAGGGTTTGCTCTTCCTCAGAGGAGCAAAGAGGTGCTGTGTGGTATAAAAATATCATTTCTATGGAATGGCAAAGAACTACAGGCATCCCAGACTGATGCAAAGCAGATTTACTGCCATGTCTGTTGACCACACTTGCTAGACTTGGCTTTCCAAGGCTGAACAAGGGGAAGAGCTTCCCACACCCTGTGCTGTCACAGTGGCAATTTTTAAGCTGATCAGAGCTATTTCTGGAAGTGCTTATGACAGGGGGTTATAAGGGACCGAACTCCTCCACACCTAATGGAAAATTATCTTTAAAAATGTCATTTTTCAGCACGAGACTAAAGGTGCACTGGATGTCCCAGTCTGAGTTAAAACTGGGTGGGTTTTTTTGGTTTGGTTTGGTTTCTTTTTACTTTTTTCAGCACAGGGCCTCCTCACATATTCAAATCTAGTGTATTAGAAAACAAGTGGCTGATTTAATTTAACAATTTTTCCCAGCAGAGTGGTTTGGTACTTACTGATTCCTCTGTCTTCATGGCTGTCATCGTCCCTCTCGTCCCTGTCATTTTCCAGGTTGGACATACGCACTGACATTTCTACAAACCATTGCAAACAGAAAAACACAACTGGTCAGAGAAGAGTTTTGGGTCATTTTACTGCCAGTTGTCACCCTGGTCACAGAGGGGAGGCACTTTGTGTGACTGGTCTGAGCTGGGGGTGCTCTTCTCCAGCACAGATGGGGCTGGGATACCAGGAAGATGCCACATCCCACCTCCCCCTGAAAGGGCCTTGCTTTAAAGCTCTGGAGGAAGTGAACTGACTTAGAGCAGAGCTGGGGGATGATCAAATATAGAGGTAATTAGCTCTGAGCACACTTAGAATCCCAGAGTGGTTTGGGTTGGGAGGGACTTAAAGCTCATCTTTTTCCATCCCTTGCCATGGCAGGGACACCTTCCTCTATCCAGGGTGCTCCAAGCCCTTCCCAGCCTGGCCTTGGCCACTTCCAGGGAGGTGTTCTCACCTCTGTATCCCTATCTTTGTACCAGTTTCCCCTCTCCCAACACAGTTTTGACTCCCAGACTTCGGTGGATTTATCTGTCTCTGCACAGACATTCCATGAACATCACACAGCCCAGAAGCAGGAAACACAAGTGAAAAAAGACACATCCCAAACCACCCAGGCAAAAAGGTGTGAAAGTGGTGTCACTCCCAGAAGCTGCTCTCTTGTGCAGAAATAAACACAGGCCATGGGTCTGGGCCGAGGTGCAGAAAGCTGGGATTAGTGTCTGAGCTCTGGGAAAGCTTCCCTTTGGGTGTGGGCAGGTTCCCTGGGCAGCAGCAGCTCTGGCTGCACCCAGGAGAGGGCAGCAAGACACAGCCCCTGCACCAGGCCCGCCTTCCCCACGGCTCCCAACGCCACCAAACCGGGGAAAGGCTGAAACAAAACCCAGGCAGGAGCTGTGGGATTGCTTTCTCTGGGGGGTTTGTTGTGCTGGTGGGTTGTGTTTTATTGCCAGCCACCCTTGGGCCGAGGGGAGCTCACCCTGTGCAGCCAGCGGGGACATGTGCTGGTGGCTGCGGCGGTGGATCTGGTGCCGGTAGGCGTACACGGCCAGCACCAGCACCATGATGCAGCCCATGATGCCTCCTGCCACGGGGCCCACGGGGGCACTCTTGATCATGTTCAGAGTGATCACTTCATCTCCTGAAGCAAAAGGGAAAAACAACACTGTGAATGCTCTGCAGCAACACTGTGGGACACGGGAGAAGCTCTGCAAGGATTTCTGTGCTCGACTGGGCATGCTTGGAATAGGAGAAGTTCAGAGAGGGTGCATCTGAAAGACAGGAATGTGCAGTTACACTCAGCTACACTCAGGATATTCAAAGAGATAAGATTCACCACGTCCTTACTGCCTGGTGCACTGATGCAGCACTGGGCTAGGGGTCAGTGTTATGTGAAACACCTTCTGACACAGACAGTGCATGTTCTGGAACAGAGACAGCCAGAAAGGCTGAGTTACCTATTGCTCCCAAGTCATCCACGTAGGGGCTCTTGGCTCCCACGATGCCACCAAAGCATTCCTTCTGAGGGGCACAGTAGGACTTGTCCAGGTGGGTTTTCCCATCGCTGTCCACCATGCACCACTCGCAGTCCAGCACTCCAAAGCAGTCCCTGAACGTGCAGATCCAAAGGAGACGTGGTTACTTCCCAGTTCAGCACCTCTCCTTTGCAAAGCTCAGTCTGGTTTAGAGTCATGAGGCAGAGAAAAGCCAAAATCATCTGTAAACCCTCAAGTACGTGAGTTTAGCCAGAAAAAATTCCATGAAAGTGCTCAAGTGCCACCAGGGAAGTTACACAGGGAAGCTGCATCTTCAGCATCCCTTTTCCAAGTCTGCCTGCTTTGGTTTATTCCTGTGTCACTCAGCCTGAGCAGAGGGAGAATCCTACTTGTAACTCCTCCAATGAGACATTTCTCAGTGTGGTGAAGTCTGGCTGCAGTTCCACCCTTTCTCTGCAGCCTTTGGAAGATGGAAGAAAGGATTTGGGAACTCTGGTGTGTTTTAGCCATCTCAGGTCCCTGCAAACTGCCCATAACGAGCAAAAATGAGCCCTCAAGCTTCTCTACACAATGCCAGGAGTAGAACCTCATTCTGGCATCATACTTTTTTCTCCTAATTTTTTTTCCTTTAAAACATGATTATTTCCACACTAGTGTATGCTGAGGGGTGGGGAAGGCCACCTTACCCACTCTCTGTCCTCTGGTTGCACTGGGTGTTGATGCACTGTGGGAGTGCATCCTGCAGGCTGGGGTCGATGGCTGTGAAAGTCATGGGCTCCTGATGGACCTCACAGCTTGGATTCCTGCAGTGGGGCAAAGAGCACAGCCTTGTGTTACAAAACCTTTACCTGTTGCATGTCAGCTGCTTCATTGTACTCAAAATCCTGCCTACTGGATCCTGTGTGAGCTGCAGGTCAGCAGGACAAACAAGGAACGTGTCCATGCAGTGTCCTGGCTCTCACCTGCTCTCAGCGTTGGTCAGGTTCCCAGTGCACTCGTTCACCTCCAGTGGGCACTCACAGGGACACTCACACTCGTTCTGCTCCATCCTGCAGGGCAGAAAACACAAGGAAAACTCATCACACTGATTTTAATCTCATGGCACAGCTCTGGAGCAGCAGTTCCCATGGAAAAGGCCGTCCAGTACCTCTTCTCCTTCCCCAGGAGCAGGGATTGCTCTGTTCTGCACCAGGACTGAGGGTGATGTCACGACAGAGCCCCTGTTACCCACCCCTGGAATTCCAAAAGCAGCCAGTCCCTGGACAAGCCTCAGCTGAGATGCAAGGATTCTTCCTGGCAGTGCCATAAACACGTGAGGATGGTGTGGGCAAAATCTCCTGGATCCCCTCCAAGAAAAATTTCCAATCCACATAAAATCATGGGAGTTCATGTGCCACCAGAAAGGGGCTCACCCACAGGGTACTGCCCCTGAGACACTGAATTTTTTGGGGTCTTTTAACATTATTTAGCCCAACTCCCCTGGGTTAAACACTCCGACAGCCTGGCAGAGACACCCCAAATCCCTGTGCCTCTTACAAAGGGCACAGGCAGAGCAAATATTTTGTTTCCCCTGATTTTGCACTGAGTTAGCTTACAAACTAATGATGTTTTACAACCCTTGACTCCAGGAAGAGGGAACTGACCTGTGGCAGTTGAGGCACAGCCTGTCCACCATGCTGCAGGCACAGAAAGCCAGCGAGTCGCACGTCTCGTTGACAATTCCCACGAAGGCGTTGGTGCCCGGGATCCTGGTCAGCCTGTACTTGGAGCAGTGACTGCCATGCACCAGGTTGGTCAGGTCACCCTGGCAAAAAACAAAGTGGCAGTGGTGTAAAGTTCTGTTGTAGGGAGGTGAAGACTCTTCTCCTTCCAAGGGAGCTGTGAGGACATGAATTCCTGGGAGTGCTGCCCTCACAAATTTATTAAATTGTTCATCAGGCTGGTGAGTTTTGCTGCCAAGATGCTACTGGGTGAAAAGACTTTGCTGAAGATAGAAAAGCAGAGGCTTAGCTTGTGAACATGAGATGTGGCAGCAGAGGTGACATTTCACTCCTGCCCACTGCTTGTGTCCCACTCGTGCCAGGCATCGGTGACCTCCCCAGAGGCTCTGAGGGAGCCACCACCATGTGCTGGAAACTTCCTGAGCCTTAAAAAAGCCACCACAGCCCTGCCCAGCTGATGTGCTTGGGGCAGACTCCTTCCTCATTCCTTTTTACAACTTTCTGCTCCATCCTACACGATTTCCTTCCCACTTCCCACTTGGCATTTCAAGTGTGGGGAAAATGTTTAAGCCAACCTGACATAAATCAGTGTATTCTGACATGACTTTCAAAAATTTTGGAATCATTTCTCATCTTCTCCTCCCAGTAAAAATTGAAAAGGAGTATTTCAAGAGCAGCTTCTCCCACTGAGTGTAACATGTGAGTAATTCTGGAGTGACTTTGGGTGGATCTGTGGCTCTGTGAGGGATGAGCCCCTGGTTTAGAGCCCTCCCAAGAGGAAGCTCACACACGATCCACGAGGATCACAGAGTGTTCAGGACCCCAGAGACTGCAGTCTCACAGATGACAGCCTGGGAATGCTCTCCTACATTGCACCAGTGAATGGATTTATTTGGACACCAACAGATGAGTTATTAGAGACCTCACAGGAGGACGTGACACTGGTCTGAGTTTGAAGCCAGAGATCAGCTCAGATCCAAAGCACAATATCCCAAGCATAGCTGGAAAATCCTCATCCAGTGACAGCAAAGTGCCCTTATTTTCCTGCTGCTGGCTGAGACCCTGCAGCCACCAGCCACAGCTGGCCAGGGGTCACATCCACAATCCCTGGATGTCAGTGCACTCCGTTGGTGCAGCCTGGCTCGCTGGGTTGGTGTTTGGAGAGGGGGAACAGAGGCCAAGCCACAGGGAAGGCTGGCTCCCAGCCTCGTCTGCTGATCCTGGCAGGGATTTGTGTTTCCACCAAAAGAAACCCAACCCAACCAAAGTACATTCAAAAGCAAAATAAGCTAGAAAAACACACTCACCACTAAGCTGGTATTAAATTTGTAGAAGCGCTGCACGGTTCTGTCGCTGAAGCTGTTGCAGAGGTTTTTCTTGACAAAGTTGGGGTGGTTCAGGATGTCGTTTGCTACCAGAGGCTCCTGTGTGGGAAACAGAGGATTTGATGCCTTTGGATCAGACACAAAGAGCAGCTCAGGAATGAGAGGTTACAGGAAAAAGGCACAGACCTTGTGTGTGATGTGCTGCTGCTCCACGGGTGCGTGGCCCTTGGGGTCGATGAGCGTGGGATGTGCCACCAGGTACCCCCTGTCCTCCATGATGAAGCACCTGCCCCCCAAAACACAGGCAGAGCCTCCTGTTAGACCTCCTCGGGCTCCAGGGAAACAGGGTGCAATCAAATGGGATCCTAAAGGGCTTTTAAAGGCTTCCATTTCTGAAAATAACAGGGCCAGGAAACGAATTCGCTGCAAAATGCCTTTAAAGAATGATCGGGTATTTCCCTGAAGCTTTTCCATCTGCTACTGCTCCACAGGGCCTGGCCCATCAAGGGGCTGAAAACAGAGCTGATTAAAACCAGAAAGGAAAAGCCATCAGTGCACTGTCTGATTGGGGAAGATCCAGAAATGAACAGAGCATAATGAACTTGGAAAGCTTTAACAGTTTATTAATTTACTATGTGACCAATTAAAGAGAGATTTCACACTCTCCTTTAATGCCCTCCCCGTTCAGAATTCGATTTAATGGGGGGAAATAAATCACTCCTGTTCCACTCTGAGCCTTCCCTGTGCCTTGGCAGCCCTTCCCCCGGGTCCCTGTGCGATCTCAGGGCCGTGTCCCTGCGCGGACACCGGGAGCTGCTCTCCCTCTGCCGTTCCCAAGGGAAGGCGCGGCAGCCCCGGCCCGGGATGGCACCGACACCGGAGCCTCGCTGGCCACACGGGGGACACGGGGAGGTTCCAAACCCCCTCTGGGTGTTCCCAAAAGCTCAGCGGGGTGGCAGCCACAGCCCTGGCCCAGCAGGAATGCGGCCGGATCCTTGGGCTGAGGGCGGCTGGCAGTGGGATTCCCGTGGGATGTGGCAGCTCGGGGGGAGCGGAGGGCAGGGAGAGCCTCTGTGCTCTTTGGGGGCACAAAGCAGGCAGGAAAACTTGCAGCTGGATTTCTTCTGGGAAGAAAAACCTTAGAGATACACTAAAAAACTCCCAACACCTGCATTTGCACCAAGGTTGGAAGCATTGGATCCAGTTTCTGCATCAGAAATGGTCCAACGCTGAACAATCTGCCTGAAATTCCTCATTCAGGGAATGCAGAAACAGAATGAAGCATCTGAGCTTGTTGATCAGCATCGTTTTTTTACTGGGAAGGAGCAATGCCAAACCAGAAATCCTGATTTATTTTTTTTTATACACCATAAAATATATAGAAAAATACCCAAACCAGCAAAGAACTGGGAGGATGACAGAAGACCACTTCCCTTCCCAAATTCAAGGTTTAAAAACAAACAAAGAACCAACAGCAATGCCCAAACCATGTTATCAAGTTACTCCAGATCCAACCCAAAATCTATCCCACCCCATGGGATTTTTCAAAAAAGAAGCAATTAAGATACACAGGGGTCTGAAATTGGATACTCCAGATGAAATCAGACTTCTTCTGCCTAGTGCTGTGCTATGGATTTCTGAGAAAAACCTACCAGTAGTGTATTTTAATAATTGGAGTTAAAATAACTGAGATACTGTGTCATTATTACATGCTCACAGTGACTAAATAGGTAAAATGAAAACAAACAGAAGAACTGGGAAGTGTGTTCATTTAATAAAGACTGTGGGTTTTTTACCCAGAATTTCAAAGAAGTCTAAATATAACCAATCAACTCAAATCAAATCAGTTATCTTCTGCTTTTGTAATCCTGCAGGCTGTTTACTTAACTGATGGCAGTTTGATCTGGAATAACAACAACATCCACATAATCTTTATGAGAACGACAAGCACAAGTTCTACTCAAAATCAGGGAACACACACTGAAAGTAACAGAATCCTTGGATAAATGAAGGTGGAAAGAACCCCTGGGTCATCTGGTTAAAGAAAAAAAAAAATAAATACTTTGAATATTTGGTGCCTGGCAGGAGCAGCTTTACCTGATTTTGTTCCCCCCATCCTGGTTACAAACTGGCAGCAGGTCCATGAGCACTTTGTAGAAATATCTCAGGGTGAAGTCGATGCCCATCACGGCCACAGAGTGTCCTGAGGACATCTGTGCACTGCAGAGAGGGGGGAGAAAGGGAAAAAGCTTTCAGGGCTGTAATAATAATTCATATTTTAGTTACTCAGTGCCCTGCTTGGCCAGAGGACTGGCTTCCCTGGCACGTGAGTGACCAGCTCAGGGTTAAACAGAGAGGCTGTGAATGGAGGGAACAGTGTCCAAGCAGTGATGGGAATTTGCTGAAAATCCTGAAGTTTTTCCCCAGAAATTGCTCCTCACACAATGAGCACATGGAAGAGACAGGAGGCATCCCATGGATCCCACCCTTTTCCCCACAGGCTGCTCCCCTCTCATCCCTGAAGGACACGAAAGGATCAGCTCATCCCAAACCACAGGGTGTGGGATTTGCACCTATGTGAGCCTTACACCTCTGACTTGCTGCTTTTCAGGATTTACTTTTCCACAGTATTTTGCCTCTGAAGACAGGAATAAGAATGTTTAGAAAAAGAAGATGCTGAAAGGCACAGCTGGACTGTACAAACAGAGCTCTGGCCACCCCTTTGCCATGGAAACCCAGACTGTTTACTGGGCTGAAGTTTGTTTGCTTTTAAAGAGGTGCAGTGCAGATGGAGTCAAATCTCATTTGTAGATGGATAAATGTAAATTCTAAAAACCTGCATTTCATTTATTGTCCACATTTCATGGAGAAGGAATGGGAGGAAGGAGCAGACTGAAGCAGCACAGATACATTTAATGTGTGACAAGGCATCAAGCTCTGAGGTTCCTGCTCTGTCCTAACAGACATAAAGCCATCAGAATGCTCTAAATATTTTAGCTTCATTTTTAAGCATTAAATCCTTCTGCTTTGCTGATGCCAACTGTACTAAACCACGTCAGGCATAAATCTTCTCTCCCCAGCCTCCAAAAAAAGAAATAAGATATACATAAAATGGGGAATGAGAGGTGTCAGCTCTGGGTACACTGCTGTTGGTATTTAAACCCTCCCAGCAGTCCCTAATGCCAGAATTCCTGTTAACTCCACGGATTCCTCCCCACCCCTCTGGGTTCTGAACTCAGGCCTCTTTGGGGATTATAACCACATGTGACTGTGAGTTTCAGAGGTCATATTTACCCAGGAATCACACTCACATCTGCCAAACTTTGTTTAACTGTTCTTTAATCATGTTCTAATAACCCAAAGAGCTTTAAGTTCTTAGAGCTAAGTAAACCATCTCTTGCTAGATAAAAATCAGGATTTTGATTAATTGCACTTCTCTCCTTACAGAAGTGCTTCTTTCCCCTAAGCAAATTCCTCTGTGGAAGCACCAAGCAGGCATTGGGGCTGATCATGCTCCTGCCAAAACACCCAGGAGGTGTCCTGTGCTGGGAAATCCCACCCAAGGCAGAGGAATCTCTGGGAAGAGGAGAGAAGCCATGGCCCTTTGGGATCTGATTTTCCCAGTACAACTTTAAAAGTCACCTTGATACTGTGGGTTTTTGGGTGGGGAGTGAGCAGAAGCTCAGTGAAAGTCTTGGAAGAGACTCCATGTAAAAAGCAGGACAGGTAGCTGCTGTTTTGGAAATTCGGGAGAGCTTATGACAGCAAGGTTTGCTACATGTTCTGTAAACTGGGCTCCTTTAAACATCCTGCATCCCAAACCCTGGCCTCAGGCTGGGGCCTGGCCAGGAGGGAGCTGGAACAAAAACAGTCTGGTCCTCCAGGAAAAAGTAATTGCATAGAATCATGGAATATTCTGAGCTGGAAGGGACCCACAGGCATCACTGAGTCCAACTCCTGGCCCTGCTGTTCCCAGCAATCCTGGAAGGGCACGTGGAGGTTCACAGGCTTTGCCTCAAGATCTTCTCCCTCCTGTGAGCCTCTGTCCAGAAGGGATTTAAACATCCCAGGAGAGGAGCTCCCCAATTTCTGGAGTCTGGGCAGCTCTGTCATTAACCCTGTTTGGGGCCTGACCCCTCTGTGCCATTGGAGCAGCTTCCAGTTCCCTTCCAAACACCTCCCTGGGCCTTACAAGCTCAGAAGTGTAAGGGTGAGTAAATTCAGGAGATCTGGAGATTAGCAGTCCTGATGGAGAGGTGTTTAACTTCCAGCAGAGAGGGAGCACATCCCAGACTGCCCAAGGAAAGCAATCCCTCTCCTCCTCCCAATCCCCTGGACATCCCACCCTGTGTTTGTTCAGGAGCGTGTTCTCACCAATCAATCCTCTTTTTAAATATGCTCTTATTATTCAGATACAGAATTCCTACATTCCTGCAGGATGGATTTCACCATTTCCATCAGGTTACATTTCACCAGAAGCACTTTAAAGCCAGGTTTGGTTTTCAGTGCTTGAACACACAAAGTCACCCAGCATTTTTCTCTCCTACCCAAAGCAAATGTTGATCATTGAGAGCCCCCTTGCCTGCCCCAGCCCTCCCAAGCCCCTTACCTGGAGGAATGGACTGTGTGACTGATGGTGACCACATATCCAGCCCCTCCCACATCCAGGTAGGGCCCAGTAAAGGTAATTAGTCCTGGATTAGCCACTGCATGCAGGTACCTAAGGGAAGCCAAAAGAAATATTCATAATTAGTGCCAAATTATGGAAATTTAAGGCAATATCCTTGTCCTTCCCAAAATATACACTGAATTCTGCACACTGTGAACAGCAGGCCACCAAATTAATGATTTTTAATATTAAACAAGTACCTAAGCATGACTGGGACTCCAACCTAACCCAGACTTGCTCAATAAATGGGCCCACAGCACATCCAACTGCATGAAAAAGCTCAATTTCCTTCTGCACAGACCACATTTAATGTCATTTCAGACATTTTTCCCCCCAGAACAATACAGGACTTAGTGCCAGCAGAGTCTCAAACTCAAAGCAAACACTGGCAAAATGATTACATTGCAAACTGAAGAGAAATAACAGAACTGATGCAAGAGAATGCAGAAATATCAGACAGTGATTACAAATTACAACCTCTTAAAACTTACTGTCAGCATAAAATAAGCCAGAATCATGCCAAATACCTTGCTACTGCCTTAGGAAAGTTATAAAACTTTTGGAAACACTTTTCTGTAAGGAAGTGGATTATTTTTTGCTTCTCCCTGCCCCAGAGCACCAACCCATGAGCAGCTTAATGCACTTGTATTTAATTTCCAGTGTTTTACTGGCATCTTCTTCCCATAACACCACAAATTTCAGGGAAAAGATGGGTCAGGAGAGCTGCCAGGAGCACTGCAGAGCCAGGGGGTTGGGGTCTGTGCCTTTCCCAGTGTGGCAGTGCATGGCTGGCCCCTTCCCACACATCCCACACTTTGGGACACTCAGAGCCTGCTCAGGTCTCAGGCTCCCATCTGGAATGTGCACAGCTCTTTGCCCAAATCAGCTGCTGGTGCATAATTAATCCCTCCTTGAAAGCAGTGAGGAAAGCCACTGTAAACAAACAAAAAGGCTCAAATACGAACAACTAAAAAGGGCCCAAGGAGCTCAAACACTCCTGAATTAGCTAATCCCTGAAGGGGATGCTCATTTTCTGAATATTTATGTTCCCATCTGCCATAGCTGGGATATGGAACACAAACCAGCACACAAACTAAAAAGGCTTGAAATCAGAACCCATAAGTGTTTGAACTGGCTGTGTTTAAGCTCTGAGCCTTTTACCCACGACGAAAACAATTTTAGCTAAATAATAAAAAAAAACCCTTCAGGCTAAGAACTCAACACTAAATATTTTCCTTCTTGCCCTCAGAGATGATTCAAAGCTTTGCTAAAGGGACCCTAAAAACTGACCATTGTCTCCTGGTGGGATCAAATGCTTTGTCCATGAGGGAGCCGGGGTAGATGCGGAGCACCCCATTGGGGGTTGCTATGTAACGCCTCACAATGTAACTGTTGAGGCCACTGATTTCCATCTGGGTCATCCATTCATCCGTGCCATGACTGGTTGCCATTACTTCATTCCTGACAGAGAACTGCAAAAACAAAGGCAGAGCTGGCAGGGTTCCTGCAGGACTTGCATGGAAAGATAATAAAGCTGCTCGTGGGGTTTCCCCGAGAGCCATCGGAGATCATCTAAACTCAATTATTTGGTTCAGGGCTTCTCACACCACACATTCCAAGCACAGGACAAGCTGGTTATAATGAAATATTGTTGCTGTTATCTCTCTGGCTTTTAGTTTGTTTTTTCACTTCAAGTAAATATAAATAATGTGCTGCTTGTACATAAAATCGAGATTTCTCATGTATATGCCTAAGAACACAAAGGCTTTTCTGCCAAGAATTTACTGTGGCTTTCATTTTTGTAGTGTTTGTTTCAACAGCTGCTTATCAAATTCTGCCCCCCATCCTCCTCTCTCCACTCTTAGATTGGACATTGGGAAGAAATTCCTGGCTGGGAGGGTGAGGTTGCCCAGAGAAGCTGTGGATCCTTGGAGTGTCCAAGGCCGGGCTGGACGGGGCTTGGAGCAACGTGGGATGGTGGAAGCTGGACAGGGCTTGAGGCACCCTGGCATGGTGGAAGGTGTCCCAGGGGGTGGGATGATGCATTTTAAAGCCTCTCCCCATGGAAATGTCAGGGTTTCTGTGGAGCAGTGGGAGGGAGGAGGCAGGGAGGGCCCACCTTGAGGCCGGGGTTGGCGATGAGGCGCGTGTTGTCGCTCAGGTAGGCCGTGTAGTGCTCCACCATCCGCTTCGTCTCGGGCTGGCTCAGGTGCTCGTAGGGAGAGGAGAAGCTGCCTGCAGACAGCATCACTGTAGGGCTCTCTGAAAACACCAAAGCAGCAGCACTTTCAGGACACTGAACTGTGGGTGTTGCACAGTGCACTGGAGGGCCCTGAGGTGGTGACCTGGCTGGGGATGTGTGGAAGGGATGGCACTGAGGATGCTCTGCCCCCTCTCCCCCAGCTCAGCACACAAAGTGCCCAACTCCTTCAGAGGGAGGACAGGAAACATGGATTTATCCACCCAACCCACAGCACTTCCCTGCACAGTTTCCTTCCTGACTTGACACATGAACTCCCCTTCTTGCTTCAAAACACTGAAGTCACAATGTCAGCCCATCTCTGTGTGTCACTCGGTACTTAATGCCCCTGTTCTCAAAATCTACATAATTTCTGAATTAGTGCTTTTTGAAAGATTACAGAAGCTGCTTTCCCTTAAGGAAAGATTATGGGCTAAAGGAGAAATGAAGAACCCATGTTTAGGCTGGATATCCCAGAGGAAAATGAAAAGGAGCATTTTCAGTTGCAGAGAACGAACATCTGGAGAATTCCAAGTGCAGAAGAGGAGCTCCCCAATAAAAGTGCAGCTGTCTGGAGTGATTTTCAGAACAGACTAAAAAGTAAACTTTCATCATGCAAAATCTGCAAAACCAGACAGCTTTTTCTTCTTAAAAAGAAAAATGATTATGATGATGCAGGGCTGAAGTTTGAGAAGATATTTTCTGAGGATTTGACCCATGGAACCCAAATTCCCTGTGTGGAATGGTCTCCAGAAGAAAAATTTCAGGGCAGTGTGTGAAGTGTTCTGCTTTTAGCCACATTCCTCTAAAACACATCCACACACATCCAACCACATGTGCTGCAGCCACCACTTCCAAACTGCTGCTACAGCCCTTCATCTGCTTCCCAGACCAAATATTCTGATTTTGCTTTGCATGAGGTTTTTCCACTTGACTGCATTTTTAGGATCTTTTCCATTTATACCTTTCTGGACATAAATAATCAAGACTAGGCATCACACTAAAGAAAGAAAAATCCCATTTCCATAGGTTTGTCAGGTCCCTCCATAACTCCTCCAGTCTGATCTCACTGAGTTATTTTGCAGGGCCACAAAGAGCTAAGAAAAATCTCACAACTGTGCCACTAATCCACCATGAGATCTTCAACCCCTGCTACAAACAGAAGTGTTTAATTCCGAACTCCTTATAATACAGATTTTATGGAACCTCCCAACATTAACAGCTAAATATGAAAGTTTGCAATGCAGGATGTTTATATAAAACCCCTCTGTTCTTGGGATACATTCTGGTTTTTCAGTCTCCATCCTTTCCAGACACTACAAGTCCCTTTTCCCCAGCAATGTTTGAAATCAGTCAGGTAGAGCAGAACTACTTCAGCCCATCAAAAGCAGGAATGTGTCAGCAACCTGAGAATTTTTAAGCAGGGAAGGAGGGTCTGGAAACCATCCCACCACTGAAGTTCTTGTTCTGCCCAACAGGTTTAACTTCTGCCTCTACTGGTATTAAATGCTTTTGGCAATGAAAAACTTCCATAAATCCAAAGCCAAAAGAGTAGCAGAGGAGTAGCAGAGTCCTGCATGACTGGCTGGGACTTCACCCTGCTCTGCTACTGCTCAGTGAGGTGCTTTAGAGGCAGCAGAAAAGGACTTGGTTTCAGCTTGGTGAGACATCTCTCACTTCCCCACTGCCCTGTCAGGGACCCTGAGGGACTCAGTGCATTTATCTCCTACTCTGATGAGCAGCCCCACTCATTCATCCATGCAAAAAGTGAATTAGTTGGTTAAAACACAGTGCTGACAACAACAAAGTGAAGGATTCAATCCCTGGTTGGGCCATTCATTTAAGAGCTGGGCTTGATGATCCTTGTGGGATCCAGCTCAGACTCTCCTGTGACTGTGTGAAGTGCTCAGCACTGAGCAGGTAACTCTGACCAAGAGGAGCTAGGAGAAGGTAAGAGCTGATTGCAGAATCAGCCTTGGAAGTGAAAGCCTCTGAAGAGCAGAGTATTTCCCATGTTTTTTGAGCTCTGCTTTGTGCTGCCACACTCCATAGAAACACAAACCAGGTGTGACTGTGCCAGGGCAGGGTCAGGGTGCACATCAGGAGGAGTTTCTCCATGGAAAGGGTGCTCAGGCCTTGGAAGTGCCCAGGGAGGTGTCCAGGGAAGGCCTGGAGTGGCACTCAGTGCTCTGGGCTGGGGACAGGGTGGGGATGGGCACAGCTTGGCCTGGATCCTGGAGGGTTTTTCCAGCCTGGCTGCTCCTGGGTCCCTGAGGTGGCCAGGAGAGGCTGCCAGGGCCCTTACCCAGGGTTGCCAACTGCTTGAAGTGCAGGCAGGCGTTGGGCTGGCCCAGCAGGTCCAGCCTGTGGTACAGCAGTTTGCTGCTGGGCACTGTGTTGAGATTCTTCAGCTGCTTCACAGGGACCTCTGGCTGGATCACCACCACACACAGGATGAAGGATGTGTCCTGGACCTGGGAAACACCAGCAAGTCACAAAATGTGGAGGGTGTACAGAATTTCTGTGTGTTGGAGCCACTAAGTTGTACAAACAGACTTTTCCAAAATCAAAATACTGTAATCTTTTTTCCTGAAAACTAAACAAGACCTTCATTTTGTTGTTCAATGTTCACCAATAATTTCTAACACTGTTGGAAATTCTAGCACTGTTTTCATGGATATTTTTTGAAGTGTCATTAACAGAGGAGAAGGTTCCCAGTTGTTGAACACACACTGGTGTTCCCTTCATCGAGAGTACACACAAATTAACTCTCAAATACAAGATTTTATTATTTTCACCCTAATTGGCTGTTGCATGTGTCCCATGTTTTATTGGTTTGTGTATTTTAAGGACCCTACAACACACCAGAGCAGCAACACTTGGAGTGTCACAGTTGCTCTGCAAAGGGTGTTTGATATTAAATGCAGCATTACAAAATTAGAAAATGAGCTCCAGACACCCTCCTGTGTGAATTTCTGTTGAACAATAACAGACTTAACCTCTTAAAACTTCTCAGTTTAATCTTTTAGGTTGGATTTAACTTAATACCATGGAATGATCCCACAAGTAGCCTCTTTAGTTTGTGGCACAAAGTAATCAATTATTTCTGGCACCAGTGAATTCACCTGGATTATGTTTAACCTTAAATTCCATCTTAATCCCTGGGTTGAGATGAAGTGTTCAGATCTGTTCCAAAGTGAACAAAGGAGAGCAGCAGAGCCATGAACTTCCTCTCTGCCATCCCACTCTTGTATTCCTTACCATTTTCCAGGCATAGCTGACATTGTAGGCTTCTTTCCCAATCTCCCTCAGCTTGTTCACATGCCAGGACAGTGAGGAGTTCACAGGAACTGTGATGATCTGGCTGCCCAAGGGAATGCTGCAGTGGGAGAAAAAAACATCCAGTAGTTTATTAAACACTGAGCAAAATTATTATGACTTAAGCAGAACCCTTCTACTGTACATTTATGAAATTATCATAAAAATGGAAGGAATTAACTATTTGGAATTAACTTGGTGAAGAAAAGTGTGTTTGCTGGAAATGAACTTGTTTACCCCCACATTTTGAGCTCACACATACTCAGATCAGGAAAAGGATAAAGGAAAATCCAGACCAAATAGTGGGAAATCTTCCTGACAGGGAAGAGCGAGATTAGCAGGAGGATCAGGGGGAAACCACTGCAAACCACAGGATAAATGAAAGAAGCTGAAGGAAAAACCAACCCAGAAGCATTAACAGGGAAAAAAAATTCCTCCAAGTGTCCAGATATTGCAGGGAAAGGAATCTTACTTTATATTCTCTTAAAATTCATCCAAGTGTCCAGATATTGTAGGTAAAGGAATTTTACTTTATATTCTCAAAATTCATCCAACTGCCCAGATATTGCAGGGAAAGGAATTTTACTTCATATTCTCTTAAAATTCATCCAAGTG
>VZRZ01000138.1:250892-269432 GCA_013398175.1 Climacteris rufus | reverse complement strand
GGAAAGGAATTTTACCTTCTATTATCTTCAAATTCATCCAAGTATCCAGATATTGCAGGGAAAGGAATTTTACCTTCTATTCTCTTAAAATTCATCCAAGGGCCCAGATATTGTAGGGAAAGGAATTTTACCTTCTATTCTCTTAAAATTCATCCAAGGGCCCAGATATTGTAGGGAAAGGAATTTTACCTTCTATTCTCTTAAAATTCATCCAAGGGCCCAGATATTGTAGGGAAAGGAATTTTACCTTCTATTCTCTTAAAATTCATCCAAGGGCCCAGATATTGTAGGGAAAGGAATTTTACCTTCTATTCTCCTAGAAGTGCTCTAGAAACACTCCTGGTGCTGCCCATGCTGGGAGCTGCAGCCCAGCTCCTCACCTGAGGATGTTCTGGCGCACCAGCTCGAATTTGGGGATGTTCTCATAGTGGATGATGTCTGTGTGGAGAGGAGGCTCAGACAGCAGGTAGGGCCTGGTCAGGGAGGGGTGCATCAGGGTGTATCCTAAAAAATATAAAGACACAGAGCTAAATGTGGAATGCATTAAAAAACTGAGCCCAAGATGGATATGTGTAGGGGAGGAAGAATATGCAGTAATTACATATAATTGCTGCAAAGGTTTAACAGATGGCAGTGCCCAAATAATTTTGTCATCAAAGGAGCTGCAAATGCAAACCAGCTCAAAGAATTCAGCAATAAAATAAGCTGGATCAGAGGCAAAGAGCTGGACACACACACAGACACCACTTTTCCCTCTTTCCCTACATGTACAGAAAACCTGGAATGCCACACGGGTAGGAAATCCCCACAAGTGTTTCCAAAGCAAAACTCCAGGACAGGAATTCCAAGTCATGAATCCACCTAAAGTCTGCAGCAACCCTCAAGCAAAACTAAGCAACAGTATGCAATTAAACTTTTAATAAATATTATCATTCATTACTTAGAGACTGTTTGGAGACGTGAGAATTCAGAATTGGTGGTTCATGACCTCAGTGGGACTAGAAGAGGTGACTTGAGCCAAAATTACCTTTATTATCAATGAGGAAGGTGTAGGATCCCAAGGAGTCCTGGTAATAGGTGACATCTTCCAAGATATAGGCAAGGTTAACATCTACTCCAACAATTCCCAGCAGGAGGTTCCCAAAGTAACAGGGTTTACTGACAGTCATTATCAGGCCTTGGAATGAGAGAAACATCATGAAACCATCAGCAATATTAAGTAGTTAATTATTTTTAGAGGAAACAGAGCATTTTGAAATATTACACAATTAAACTTTATATAAATTCCCTGCTGGAATATGGCCAGGGAAGCTCAGCAGGTTTTCTGTTGTGTCTGGCTGTTGTCAGCCCCTCTCCTAATTCATTAATCTGTGTTTCTGTTAGTGACCTAAAGTACATTAATCACTTTATTAAAACACACACCACAATTGTTGTCTGGGGGTTGTCAGTCTCCAGGTGGGTTCCTTACAGATAAGAAATGCATTTGTATGAAAAGCCAACAGAGTATTTTAAGAGAATTTAAGGCAACTTAAAAACAGGATGGAGAAGGAACAAAGTGAATTTGTCCTTGTACAACAACAGGGATGAATTACTGCTCACCTAATGCAGGATCAGAATATTAAATCTCCTCTGCTCAAGTAAATCCCAGTATTGCCACTGTACTGGGAATCACAGCCATGATTGCCCATCAGTTTGGGATACAACTCGTGCCTGAGGTGAGAACTCTGCAATACCTTATTACTTTCATTTTCTGCACCGTTTGGAAACTCAGCAGCTCTTCCCTCAGCCCAACATAAAATTCATTTGCATGTACAAGCTTTCCAGCACACTCTGAAACCCATGTAAGACAAACCTTCCTATTGCACCATTCCTAATCCTTTGGTTGCTCACACTTTCCATTGAACTTGGATATGGCTCTGGGAGAGAGCAATTACAGAGCTTAATCACTGAGGGCAGGGAATGCAGAAAGGAGCAAGAGCTCTGACTCAGATTTGCTCAGGAACAGCCTGAGATTTGTTTTGGGCCTCAAAACAGTCCAGGTGTGCTGAAGCCAAAGGAAGGGCTGAGGGTGGCCAATTGGGGATAATAATTAATAATTTCTCCTGGTGCCAGGAGAATTTATTTGCTGGGCTAGTTCAATGCTGCTCTTCCACAGGGCTGACAGCCAGTGCCAGCATTGCCATCCCCACAGCCAGTGCCAGCATTCCCATCCCCACAGCCAGTGCCAGCATTGCCATCCCCACAGCCAGTGCCAGCATTGCCATCCCCACAGCCAATGCCAGCATTGCCATCCCCACAGCCAGTGCCAGCATTCCCATCCCCACAGCCAGTGCCAGCATTCCCATCCCCACAGCCAGTGCCAGCATTGCCATCCCCACAGCCAGTGCCAGCATTGCCATCCCCACAGCCAGTGCCAGCATTGCCATCCCCACAGCCAGTGCCAGCATTGCCATCCCCACAGCCAATGCCAGCATTGCCATCCCCACAGCCAGTGCCAGCATTGCCATCCCCACAGGCAGTGCCAGCATTGCCATCCCCACAGGCAGTGCCAGCATTCCCAACCCCACAGCCATGGGATGGGTGTTAAAGCTGTGTGAAGAGCCCCTGCTTGGAGTGCAAAGGGAACTCCAGCAGGAAGGATGACTCCAAAGTCATGTCCATTTCCTCCAACAGCAAAGGGAGGCTCCAACAAGAACAGATTTTTGTCTTTTCCACTGTGGGAACCTCCACAAGGCCCCAAATCCACCTGTGAGAGTTCAAGCCATGCACAAGGACTGAAATCCTGACCCTGCAATGGTGCAGCCTGTGCTGAAGGCATTCCAACCTGTTTCCCTCCAGTACAAAGAATTTTTGTCCATAAATCAAATTATGGATGTTGTGTATGTACACATACATAAAAATAAATGTCACCCTGAGAACCCAAACCAAATCTGTCGACTCCATGTCTTATTATCACTTTGTTCACAACTACACCTTCTGCAGATGAAAATCCTACAGGCAAAAAGCTTGGAAACACATCTAAGCCCACAAACCTGGAAGGCTGCAGTGTATCTGGGGATGTGTAAGCGAAGGGATTCTGCCCTCTGAGGGCTGTACCCCCAAACCCAAGGGCAGCACTCACCATCTCCCATCTCATCCGAGAAGGGCAGGCTGAACACGGCCTCGTCGATCATCCTGTTGGGGAGGTTGGTGTAGAACCTGCCCACGGTGGTCTCCAGGTTGCTGAGCTGGTTCAGGACCATCATGCTGCCCTTGGTGACAGGCAGGGCGCTCCTGTCGGGCACCCCGTACTTGCCCGAGTTCTGCTCGGCCAGGTCCCTCAGGAAGGCCAGTTCCTTCAGCCCTGTCACCCCCTCTGCAGCACAGCAGGGGCACAAAACACAGGCAATGTGAGAAAAACAGCTTCATTTCCATCAAGGCTTCTGTACCCTACTCCAAAAGACTGTAAATAAAAGCTGCATTGTAGGACTGAAAAATTCTATGGGCTTATTTAAGTGCTTCAAGATTGGTTTTAGGAAAATTAATTACCTAACACAAAATTTAATGAAACTGCCTCTCACATGCTGTTGCACAAATTTACCATGCTGTTCACATCTCCACTTTAAACAAAGCCCCTGGAACAAAGGCTCATGTGCCCCATAAATCCACAGGACAGCTCTTTGTTCCCCACCAGTGGCTCGCCCACAACAGGACCAGGAGCGAATCCTACGCCCTTGCAGATAACAGGCTTTGTTCTTCAGCTTAAACATCCCAGTTTCACATTTTACACAAGTCCCAGGCTCAGCTGCAGACAAATCAAAGACTTCTGCAAGCACGAGTCTCAAATGAGTGTTTAAATTTACAACCAAGTCATACATTAGGTTAAGCATTTGTTTTTTTTGCTATTTTCAGGAGTACCACAAACAGCTTTTGTCCTGAAAATGATTTGCTGAAAGAAGCACCAAACTACTGGGTACATGATCTTCCTGTTTAACTTCACTCTCAGGTTGGGTCCCAGGTTACCTGAGCATTTCAGGGTAGGTTTGATCTCCCACTCACCCTCCCTGGCTGATGAAGTCACCCTTACTCCCAGTTTGCTGCCTCAGGAACCACAGGCAGTGCCAGGAAGGTCTCCAGTTGCAAGAGTTATCAAATTGAACTTGGTCTGGATGCCACTGGACAATCCAGGGAACAACACTTTATATCCCTGCAGCTGCCCTGGGATACATAAGTGTATATACAGAGCTATAGAAACTAAAGTAGTAACATCTGGATGCAGCTTCTGGATAATATGTGCCAAAATCCATTCAAAAACTGCTCCCAGTAAAGCCTGGAATTACATTTGAATGAGCTTAATAAATGAGCTGTGCTGTGCCAGGAAAGGGAATGTTCCCCCTGTAAATCAGCCCCATTTCTCACCATTCATAAGGGCATAAGTCAGAATCATGACTGAGTTATTGAGGAAGCTGTTTTCTTCGTTGATGACACGCAGAGTGGCTTTTTTATCATCTTCAGAGGAATCTTTTGATGTGATCCCAGCCGAGAGATAAATGATGACCATATCAGTATCTAAAAAAGAATCAGACACAGCAGAAAGTGCATCAGGTTTTTAACTCAGGCAAGCCTTGTGCTGGGAGCCCTTCAATCTGCCCACAGCACACCCTGCCAACAGATTCTGGGGATTCACAGCCATCTCCAGGGGACAGACACCCTGCAGCCTCATGGATTACAGCTTTTGGTATTGAAGTTTCATTCTTGGCATTTACCAAATCTCTGTTTGGTTCAGGGCTTACAACCCACTCAGGAGCACCAGGGCTTGTTCTCCTGAGCAGACCCCACAGGCACCTTCTGGCTTTAGCCATGGAATGGTTTGGGTTGGGAGGGACCTTAAAGCTCATCCAGTGCCATGGGCAGGGACATTTCCACTGTCCCAGGTTGTTCCAAGCCCTGTCCAACCTGGCCTCGGGCACTCCAGGGATCCAGGGGCAGCCACAGCTTCTCTGGAAAATCCATTCCAGGGCCTCTCCACCCTCACAGCCAAGAATTCCTTCCCAATATCCCATCTAGCCCTGCCCTCTGGCACTGGGAAGCCATTCCCTGTGTCCTGTCCCTCCACCCCTTGTCCCCAGTCCCTCTCCAGCTCTCTTAGACCCCTTTAGGCCCTGCAAGGGGCTCTGAGCTCTCCCTGGATCCTTCTCTTCTCCAGGCTGAGGAGCTTGGCTGCCTTCAGGCACCTGCAGCAGCTGCTCCAGCTCCATGGAAGAGGCTTCACAAAAGCAAAAAACCTGCACATTTCAGGTTTTCACATTTCCTGCCCCTTCACTGTCCTCCCCTCTTGTAATCCTAAAGTGTGGAGCTGCAGCTGATGCCTTCCTAGGGAGCAGGGCAGAGTGCTCTCCCTGGGAATGTGCCCAGCACTGCCTCAGCTCCTCACACAGCCCCTGAACACCTGCCAGGCTGAGCAAGTTCCTGCCCCAAGTCCTGCCCAAAGCCTCTGAACACCTCAATTCACAGCCCTCTGCTCACACACCAGCCTGCTCCATCACATTTATCTCAGCACTGAAGGTGGTTTGTGTTTATCATGAAGACATGGATTGGGATCATGCACAGATAATCCAAAGCACTGGGGTTACCTGGTCATAGCACAACTTTCTCCTTTCATCTGGGCTTTTTGCTGTGCTGGTTTATTAAATAGGTATCAATGCTTTGACTTGCACATTTTGTCATCATGACTTGAAAAGAATTTCAGCCAGAATTGGCTTTTGACACAAACAGGAGGTGCTGTTAATTTGGGGGAGTTTCTACCTTATTTTTTTAAGGGCTCTAAAACACAGAAAAAAAGCAAAGCCAGGTATTAAAACAGCTTTGGGTGGGGTTTAAGGAAAATTGTTGCTGTGTTTCCCAGGTTACAGCACAGATATTCTACCTGCAGCCAGGCATGATGCTGCAGCCTACAACTCTGCTGCCAGGAGTAACCTGAGCCAGTCCTAAACCTGCATTATGGACCAGAGCAAGCAGCTTTTGGAGCATTTTCTCAGCCTTTGGGATCTGCTGAGCAGGACAGCAGTAGGAACTGGCACAAGGCAGGAAATCCAGGAGTGTTCAACAGCACAGTTCTCCCATCTCACACCAGCAGTTCCCTTCTGGCTTTGCCAGTGTGAATTTGGGATGGAGGCTGGAGCTCCACAGCTTCCCTGACACACCCACACATTGTTCTCTGGGAACAGGATGTTAGAAAATTCACAGTGAAATGAAGGATTTTTTTTTTGGTGGGTTTATTTTCCTTTTTTAAAAAGATGAAAAGATTATTTACAAGAAAATGAGACGTGTTTTATAAACATCCTCTTCTCAAAGCTATTGTGTCTCACCCCAGGAATTCTTCACAACCTTCCACATGTAGAGAAAATCTAAATCCAAAGCATTTGCGCTTAAACTTTCTGTACTTGTGCCCCAAAATAGTTGTTTGATATGAAACCTAGTAAAGCATGAATATGCCAAAACCTTCTAATCCTAATAAACAAACAGTGCCAAACATGAAATCATAGAATCCTGGAATGGTTTGGGCTGGGAGGGACCTGAAAGATCATCTCATTCCACCCCTGCCATGGCAGGGACACCTCCCACTGTCCCAGGTTGCTCCAAGCCCCATCCAACCTGGCCTTGGACAATTCCAGGGAGGTGGGAACACTTCCAAGAAAGAGGAATATGCAGGAGGATGCTGCAAGACTCTCAGCTGATGTTCTTGGAATAATTCCTGATGAAGAATGCATCTTATCCCAGCCAGCTTTAGCAGCACTACGTTATTTATTTTTCATTTGACAGAGTTGCTCCCCTTTCCTTTTGCCAGAGGATGGTAAAATCCTGCCCTTGCCAACCTTATCCTTTATCCAGTCACACAGAGGTCTCACTGCACCAATGGCCTGAAGCTCAGAAATTGGCTGGGCCTTTGGTAGCAAAAGCAGCATTCCACAAACCAAAGGAAAATCACACGGAATGCGAGTGTATTTCCTCATTCTTTCCAAAGCCCTTTAATTCCTGCACTTTTTCCCTGGTTCTGCACAGCCTCTGAGCTGGGGTCCTTTGGGACACTGAAGGATCTGCACTCACTGGAGCAGGCACAGGGCCAAGGTGTGGGAGCTGTGTTACATAATCTGAGTATCCTGATGGAGACAGAGGAGGAACAAAACCCAAACCAAACAGCTCTGCTGTGTTACTCAAATCCAAGGAGCACTCAGAGCACAGAATTGGCCTTCCACAGATTCCTGGCAAGCAAAGATGCCACTCAATTTCACATCCATCTTTTCCACATCTTTCACCACATCCTCATTACAAAAACCACCCAGAGAAACCCCAGTCTTGGGAAGGGGAAGGGA
Source organism: Climacteris rufus (assembly GCA_013398175.1). Lineage (NCBI taxonomy): Eukaryota > Metazoa > Chordata > Aves > Passeriformes > Climacteridae > Climacteris > Climacteris rufus. The sequence goes on along the minus strand of VZRZ01000138.1, from coordinate 262,080 downwards.
GAAAGCTCAAAACGAGTGCACAAAGTTCAGGAGGATATTCTGAGGTGAAGGACAATTTAGCCAGGAGAGCTTTGTTTTCCAGAGAATATCACCCATACCTGGTATTCTCAAAAAAAACCATTTCCCTGGGAAGCAAGGGCCACTTCCATGGGGTTCTAGTTAGGCACATTACCCATATGCAAATGTCCCAGCAAGAATTAAATGAACCTGCAGAAGCAGCAGTTTTTCATGGAAGGCCCCTTGTCCAGCCCCCATACACATCTGGGAAATAACTCAGACAGTTCAATCCTGCATTTTCCTATTTCAGTTCAAAAGAAAGGCGAGGCAGCAAGTGCCACAAATCAAAAGGGAACGGCCACATGCAGCAGTCACTCGTGTGGATTCCAGACCAAGGAAATGCTCCTGAACAAAACCATGTGCTCCCTCCCCCTCTTTTATTTTAACATTCAAGACACTCCACTCCCTTGGCCTCTGCTGAAGTGAGAATGTGAAATAAAAAAACATTGGCAAGGCCCAGAAATATTCAGGATTGCACAACCAGGGGCTTACTTCCTTGGAGCCTGGTGCCATTGTTGGTGTTCCGTAGGAGCTGGAAAGCCTTCTGGAAGCCCAGGGCGTGCTGTGTGGAGCTGTCAGATGCCTTGATGCTGCTGACAAAGGTGGACATCTTCCTCTTGGTCTCACTGGTGGCAGGGGACAGGAAGGTTTTGTAGCACTGATCCAGGGAGCAGGTCCGCACCGCGTCCGCCGCCGTCAGCACCGAGATCTGCCGAGGGAAGAGGCTCCGTGGGATCCCCTCCCCACACACCCCACACAAGGAGATTCCAAGGGTTTAAAGCTCCATTGTGGACAAAGAAATGCTCGAGGCATAAATCTGTCAGATCTCAAAAGGATTACGGGGAATTCAAGGAAAAGAGAGTTTGGTGTTTGTTTCTCAGGCAGGGGAAGCTCCACTCTGCTCCACTCTTCTGGGCAGAGCCTGAGTGAGCCACAGAGAACTGACAGGGAAATCAGCAGAGAGCATTTTCAGGAAAGCCTGGAGTGCTTAAGAGAAAAGTGGAGTGCACAGAGAAATGAAAAAAAATAAACAACCTCTCTAAGGACTTCTCACAGGCAAAGCATTTTGTTGTTTTAATGTTTCAGCCAAAGCAAGGCGACTCTGACATCAGCTTTTCCTGTAAATAAACTAATGCAAGTGTTACCACTATGCTTTAATGACATTTAACACACCAGCCTCATTAATTGAGTGACAAACTTCATTAGGGAGCATGACTGAGGCAAGACAGTCACAGAATTAAACAGTAATTATATACCTGAGTAACAGGTTTCATAACCACTGAGCTACTGACCAAGGAATATGTCTTAAGTATATTCTCTATATTAAAATAAACACCTTTGACACTTAAATTGAAGTGCTATTAATCCTGCTGAACTATAAGATTACAATATTAAATCTCTAAAAGCACAAAGTTACAAGTGTTTTTCCCATACTATTAATGAGAAGACTTCAGGCAAAGATTAACATCAGCTGTTCTTCAACCCGACTGAAACTTTCTTCCTACTCAAAAAAGAATATACAAGCAGAGAGATTGACTCTCTACCCCAGCAGAGAGTTACTAAAAGTAAAGACCAATCTGGAGACTTCTTAGAGAAGCACCTTATGGGTCCCTGGTTGTCTGTACTGCAAAAAATTACTGGTAAAGTGACTTTCTCATTGTCAAATGATCTATGGCAGCAAGAAATCAAACCCAGATTTCTCAGCCCTTTGCTGGTACCAAAATCAGCTGTGAATCCTTCAAACACTAATGATGTTTCAGCTCACCCCAGTGCTGCAGGATAATAAATAATTTCTACTTTCACAAGACAAAAAGACAGGCTCAGAAGTGAAATGAGTTGCTCAAAGCAGTCTGGGACTTGAGAAGGTGTCAGGCTCAGAGCTTGGTTCTCATTCCTGTTGACCACTGAAGTCTCTGCTGAGATGGAGGAGCCTTTAAAGATTACTCACATACCAGATTTTGCCTTAGATCAGTGGGGTTTCACTTGTTTCCCAGCCTGCAGATCCCCAAATGTTTCCCCTGCAGCAGCCAGGCTTGCAGCAGTGAGCTCAAGGCTCCTTCACCCCTCAGAGGCAGCTCCAGATCCGCCAGAGTCCATGGACTCAAAACAGCACTGTGGGTGAGAACCCAAAACCAAGGAAAAACTGCTCCTTGCCTGGAGAAACCTCACCTTGTCGTGCTCATCTATGGAGCTGAGGATGACCTGAGCAGCATCCTTGGCGATCTGGAGCTGTGTCTCAGTGACAGAGGCGCCGTGGTCCACGATGACGACGATGTGCTTGGACTGAGGGCGGACGGTGGAGACATAGACGGGCCTGAGGAGGAACAAATCCCAAACCAGCCATCAGCAGACTCCTTGGCACCCCCACTGAAAAGCTCACAAGTGAAAACAGTCAACACAAACAAAGAACCATGAAGAAATAATGAATTAGAACAGAATTTTTGCCCTCATGAAAACCTGTACCAGGAAAGGGCAGCTGAGAATCTGAACATGCAGAAATGACCCTCACTTCCTGATTTCTTTCTGATTTCTTTCACCTCAATCAGGTTCTTCTCCCTCTGTCCCAGCAAGTGCTTTCAGTGAATAAACCCTTTTGCTTACACAGCAGCAGTGTTTGGGATCACTGCTTGCAGCAGTTCACACCAAGGTTTGAATGAAGCTTTGAGAAGCAAGAAATGCCTCCTGGTAAATCCAGGGTGCCAGGAACTTTACTCACACGTGAAATGAGTGCAATAGTGGGCATGTGCTGGTGTCATGACAAGTAAAAACCTGTGCAGCTGCAGGGAGTTGAATGGCCCAGGGTGTTGGGATTGTTGTAACAAAGCTCCTGGCCAAGGCAGGGTTTTCTCTTGGTGCCCTGGAATGACCCTTACACGGGTCATGCCCCTCAACCCCTTGGATCTGGCCAGTTTTACACCCCAACCCTGGTGAGGGCTCTTGCTGCTGCCTTGTGTCTGTGCTAACATCCAAAAACTTGTTTTCAGGGAAGTGCTGCTCAGCTCCAGCTCAATGCTGAGAGATGTGTGAAAGACTTCACAAACTCTCACACCAAGGTTTCAACCTGGAATAAATCAGGAAGATCCTCAGCATGGAGGATTAAGAATAAAAAGAAGACAAGTCTCTCCTCTTTAGTCCAGATCCAGAACTAGTTTCAGTCAAGTGTGAGTTTTGGGACCTAAATTTTATTATTTGAAAGGCAGCCATAGAAATCTTATTAAGAGGAGAGGAAATGCAGAAGATTGGAGACAAGGCACTGTGGTAAACAACTGGCACAAATCAGCTCTTCACTGTAAAACAGCCTGCAGCCCTACACTGCATTAACACCTGCAACTGAAACAGGGCCTTTGATCTTCAAAGCACTGAAGTATTAACTAATTCATTCACCCAAACTACCCTCTGAAGTAACCATTGCCAAAAAGATATCCCTTATTTAGCCATGGAGGAACTATGACCCAGACTGTGTGATTTGGATAAAATCACCAATGGTTTCAGAGTAAAAAATCTGAGCAGGACTGGGGCAGCCCAGCTCTCACCTGCTCAGACCACACCTTTCCAAGGCCACAGAAAACTCAGTCAAGCTCAGAGGCTTTGTGCTTTGATGACACACTGAAGATACCATCAGTGAACTTTGATTTCTCAACCATGACAGGCAACCAAACCCTCCTTAGTGTCTCCAAAACGTTCCTGGATGTGCTGCTCCTTCCTCTGCATAGACTGATTAACTGGTACAATTAATTAATGTGTGACCTGATATACTAAAACCATTGCACCTTCTCAAAAGACTCTACCTTTGAGCCATCATCAATCCCTTGGTACTGACAGCAAAAACCAGGGAGAAATAGTGCACCTCAACTGCTTGGCTTCATGTCTATGTAACAGAAATACTCCTCTGTGCAGGAAAACATTGCTACTATTTGATGCTTTTTTCTACACCTATTTTTCTGTAGAAAAAGGAAGTTTTCACTGCTGCTTCCCTACTAGCCATGATGTGCCACCTGAACCTGGGGAAAAATGCTCCTACCTATGTGCCCTTTCCACTCTCTCACCCTTCCACATCCCTCCCCAAAGAGATGCACCTGCCAAATGAGCAGAATAAGTGTTCACTACTTTATTAACAGGGGTCGAGTAGGAGTCAAATAGAAGTCAAATTTTCCTGCAGGCTGACCTACAATTTCCAAGTCACTGCTATTTACAGCTGATTTGATTTGGGAGAGGTGAGGAACCTGTATGGAATTTTAGTTTCCTTTCTTAGAAGTGGAAACTGATGCTTTAGAAAACCAACCTAAGAAAACCCAAGGGAGTCCATTAGAAGTTCGTCATGAATGTTGTCAGCTTGGCAAAGCACAACACTGAAGGAAATCAGGGCTTGAGGAATGCAGAGTTGGTGCTTTTCCCAGGAAATTGGAAGGAGGCAAACCCTACCTGCTGCGGTGTTCGTAGCTGCCTTTGCACCGGAACTTGTGGGCTGGGAACACGGTGAAAATCCCTTCTTCTGAGCTGAAATACTGCCACTTAATTCCTGGGTTCGACTTCAGGTTATCAGCAAGAACTGCAGGGTGGAGAGGAAAAATAAAGCAGAGTTACCAAGGCAGGTCAGACTTGGAGGTTTTGTTAGTCACAGCCTCTCTCGTGGTGTTTGGGGAAGAACAACCAGGTCCCAACATGAAACACAAATTGCTCTGCTTAGGACTGGTAAAGCTTCATGTCCCATCTGCAAACAGTTCAGGTCTTTTGGAAACTCAGCACTGGATTTGACAGATTTTGTTTAATATGTGATGCCAGTGCCTGAATGTCTGAAGTACAACCAGGTCCTGGGAAGGCAAGGCTGGAGTGAGGAAGGAAGAGATTAAAGCAATTATATATAATATATATACAACCCTACAACTACATGGGATAATAAATATATTGTCAACACCCTTTCCATAAAGGAAAAAACCCTGATGTTAAAAAAAAATCCCATTTTTTAACTGAAATAACTCCCTCGGGTACCCCTCTGTGGAGGTGATCATTAATTACTCATTGAGTGGACAAAAAGGGACAACAGAGAAGGTCAGTGACACATCCCCAAACTGTGCAGTCCAGCAGGGGCTGAGCTCAGGACACAACCACGGGGTGCAGAGCTCAAACCCTCCTGGAGTTCACAGGCCACCTCATTATCTTTAAAATGTGGTGCTTCCTTATGCAAATCCTCTCTAGGGAAGCACCAATTAACACGAGCAAGGAAAGCAATTAAAAACCTACAGCTTGGCAATATGACCAAAACTGACTGATGAACTGGTAAAAACATTGGTAAAAGCACAAACCACCACCAAACCCAACCAAGTGTTAAATGCACCAAGTGAAACCAAGGAGTGTTTGGATATTGTGGAAATCAGAGCATTCCAGTGGGGACAGTTGTGTTACAATCACCTGAGGCAGAGGTGGCACAGAATCCCAGAATGGTTGGGTTGGAAAGGACTTTAAAGGTCATTTCATTGCAAGCCCCTGCCATGGGCAGGGAACACATCCCATGGGCACCGGGATTTCTGTCCTGTAGTGTGATGGGAATGTCCCATGGACCTTGGCTGCTCTCCCCACCAGCCTGAAGAGACCAGGGATTGATGTTCAGCCCATGGAATCCCCAACTCTGCCACATCACTGAGCTCAGGAAGCTCTGAGGCCCTTAAAACAAAAGGAAAATGCTCCCAGCAGAGAGGGAATGGGAAGTCATTAGCATGGGAAGCACAAACCCTTCACCTCCATGGCAGTTACAGGATTCTTTTCCACTCAGGATAAAACATTTCTCTGCTTGCAGCAGGCTGAAAAGAAAACCTGGATGTTTGAAATCTTTCGTTTTTACCTAGCAGTTACACTGGATCACATCAGCTTAAAAGGCATGAAAAAAAAATTATTTCCTTGCCATCTCTCCTTTCATGTTCTTTGATAGCAGAACTCGAAGAACTGGCAGAGGGGGGCTCTGATTTCCAGTGCTTCACCTTTTGCTCAGCATTTCCCTGTGGCATTCCCTCAGGACTGACACTGAAAACGGGCCAGTTTCATCCCCTGCATCTCATTCATTATCAAATATGCCAATGTTTGGGTTGGAAAGGACTGCAGGGCACATTTCAAACCTTAGCCAGACTCTCCACAACCCAATACCCACAGTGAGGACAGTCTGAGTTCAACATCCTCCACACTTTAGCACTTACTCAAGTTTCCCAGACTGGCTGTGGCCACGATGTTCTCTCCACATCCAGCTCAGTGTAATTACCCTGCAAAAACCACTCTCCTGGCCTTTCCCACTCCTCTCTGCCACAGAATTTTGTACTTCCCACAGTGCCTACAAATCCCAGGGGGATCCCAGGCTGGGACTGCTGAGTTCTGTGCAAAAATGCAGCATCTCAGGATTGTGGCTTTGAAAAATTCCAGGCCTTGCTGGACCAAGGACTACCAGAGATTCCTGCTCCTCATCCCCCTCAAAAATCAAGTTTTCCTCTGAACTGCTGGTTCACATGATGGCCCTGCCTTGCAGGCAGGAGGGCCACGAGACTATAAAGCATTTACATCCTTCTTTTTATCTCCAGCCACCAGGCTTTCAGCATTCAGGGGGTGAAGTTGTTTTGTATAAAGAGGCTGAAATTCTGGCATTGAAGTTTGTGTTAGGAGTTACAGAACTTCAAAAATGTATTTTCAAAGCTGACATGTGAACACTCAGTTAGAGCCTGGATGAAATAACTCGCCCATTTCATTTTACCAACAGCACTAAAATAAAGGATTTTATAATTTAAAGGGTTTGGCTTTTTTTAATCCTTGCTATATTAAACTTATCATTCCCTCAAGGCCATGAGCTGTATTTATTTCCCCATGAGAGTATCTGAATTTAAGTGTTCATTTTCCCCATAAAACAAAAGGTTTTGAAACTCAAACTCCGCTGTTCTTCCTTTTCACACAGTTGTGCTCATGTTTCCTTCAGCCAGCGTTAGCTCAGTAACACCCTCCCCAGAGACCACCAATTTATCCTAACTCTGCTTTTTTTTCTCATTTTTTTCCTTTTTCCAAGGACCACAGCAACAATCTTCCAGCAGATAAACCATGGCTGAAAAATCCAGACTTTTTCCCTTTAAGCACATTCTTACTTTCCATCCACTCAAGCTGTAAGAATGCCCTGCAGATATTTCCTCAATGCTTGCTCCTTGCCAGGACACACAGTAGATGATGATTTTTAGCCTAAACCTCTCTTACCCCAAACTTTCCACCCCCTCAGTGCCTGTGGTTTATTCTCACCTCCTCCTTCCAGCAAAACCAGCCTCTGGACAGGTTATTCAACTGAAGAACCCCAGTAAAAAGGTTTCTGTGAGATGAGCTGCCTGCCCAGCCTACAGCTAAAGGCTGGTTTCCATTTCAACTCAAAAAGTCCTTTCATTTTTCCTTGTCTGGTCAGGTTGAAATGATTTGTGTGAGTGTGAGCATCCACCAGGACCTCCCTGTTCTAATCCCAAGCACGTCTGGGGCGTCTGAGGCACAAAACAAATGCAGAGGAGGTCAGGGAGCTGCTCCAGGGCTGCAGCCAGGCTGGGAGAGCTGGGGGGGGCTCACCTGGAGAGGAGAAGGCTCCAGGGAGAGCTCAGAGCCCTTTCCAGAACCTAAAGGGGCTCCAGGAGAGCTGGAGAGGGACTGGGGACAAGGGATGGAGGGACAGCACACAGGGAATGGCTTTAAGCTGCAAGTGGGGAGGTTTAGATGGGATATTGGGAAGGAATTGTTCCCTGGGAGGGTGGGGAGGCCCTGGAATGGATTTCCCAGAGAAGCTGTGGCTGCCCCTGGATCCCTGGAAATGTCCAAGTCCAGGTTGGATGGGGCTGGAGCAGCCTGGGATGGTGGAAGAGGTCCCTGCCCATGGCAGGGGGTGGAATGGGATGAGCTTTAATGTCCCTTCCCACCCAAACCATTCTGGGATTCTGTGATTATAATTCCCTTTTTCTGTGTTGCTGAGCACATACAATGATTCTGCTTTTCTAAAATGAACATCACCACTACATAAAGACCCAGCCTTGACCCCACACTGCATGGAGGAAGCAAAGAACCCCAGAAATCTTAGTGGAATCCCTTAATTCTGGACACAGACTGGGAATAAAAGTGGCCACGAGCTGGCATTGCCAAGCCACCCCAAAACCTCTGTCCCCTCCACTGCCAGTGCAGCACTGTCTGACCCCAAATCCTGCTGCAGACTGGGAAAGTTGCAAAGTATTAACATGACAGCATTTGAAATGATCATTCTCTCTAATTATAAATATCTCACAAGGCAAAAAGGACTTTTAGGAAGAAAGCCCTGTGTGATAGAGTTTATAAAACTTCAAAGGGAATGCGATATGATAACACTTAGCACTTCTAGATACCACTTTACATCTTCAAAGCACAGTCAAATCATTAACTAATTAATCTTCAAAGAACAGCACAAACAGTCAGGGGGAAAAAAAAGGAACTACTGAACATAATTGCTCATTATAAAAGGGTTTCTTACAGCCCTCCTCTTTAGCATTACATTTGCTGAGCTGCTGACCCCACAGTTCTCATCCCACAAAACCCAAGAAAGTTTAATTTTCAGTTCTCCTCTGACAAGTCCCTCCATTCAAAACCATCCTGGTGAAGACACTTGAGTGCTCCCCAGAAACAGCACAAAGCCTTGTGCTTATTGTACAAGTAAAGACATTCTCTCAGTTTCCAGGGCTATGGATCTGATCTGGGATTTTCTGAGTCAAGCCCTGTTCTGGCTCCTGTGCTGTCACCAGAAAGAAAAGCTCTGCAGCTCCACCACAATTAACATTCTGCTGGTGGCAGCAGCCAGCACAGAGCCCTGCTCAATGCTCAGGAGCTCCTTTGACTCTGAAGGGAAAAGAAGTAAAAAATCCTTTCAATTTAAGGAATAAGACCAGATTCCTTGATTGAAAGGCTTTGGAAGGAGGGGTATTAACTCTCCTCCTCTAAAATCTCCCAACCATTTTAACTCAGCCAAAAACCAGTTTGAAGTACAGCAATATAAGGAACATGACCAAGGCATTCCACATTCTGGACTCAATGATCCTGGTGGGTCCCTTCTAAATCTGGGTATTTTATGATTCTAAGATTTTAAATGATCAACACCTCGAATAGAACACAAAATTTATTGGGCAACTTGGTGCCATTTCTGCATATTTCTGGGGAGGAGCACTCTGCTAAAGCTGCCTGGCTTGGAACAGACATTTCACCACTTTGAAGGATAAGAAGAATAAAGATTTACTGTTTTCTTGTTAATTCAAAAGGAAAAAAAAAAAAACTCCAAAGGAATCTGATAACATAATGCACTGGCTCTGGTAAGATTTAATAAATAAAGGACTCTTCAGACTGGTGAGGACAGATCTCTTAATCTAACCAACCAAAGCCTGTGATCCCATCTGGAGAATAAAGACCTTCTCCTTATCTAGTTTGTAGTAATGGCTAAAAGTAATCCAAATGTAAAAACTCCAACCAAGATGAAACAAAATCTTTTCAAGACATTAAAATCCCCCACTTAATATCAAGAGAAACAGTGCAACAGCAGTATTTTTTAAAGGCTGAGAAGAGACACATCTATTTCTTTCTCCCTTCTGTAAGATTAATGTTTTTATATAATGAAAAATCTAATAGTGCTGGAAAATAAATACATCTGGAAGTTTCATGAGCTCCATCACCCTTCTTAACCCCCTGTTCAGACTGGAATTTGGGGGTGCTGTCCACCCCGAGGGCTCTCCCAGGCTCTGCTCCTGCAGTGCAAATTCCATTCCCTTCCAGCACCTCCAACTTCACCACTCTGATCCCACTTTTTACAGAGTATGGAGCAGGCCAAAATTAACATTTCCCAACCTGAGATGGAGGTCGAGCAGAGCAGAGCTGAAATTTATGTTTTGCCAGGAGCTTTTTATAGGCAGGGTTATTTAAACTGCACAACTCAGGTGGGAAAAAAAGGGATACTCATGGGAATTTTGCCTTTTATGTTAAGAATGAAATGATCAACCCATTCAGGAAGAAAAACTGGTTGTGGAAAGTGTAGGCAAGTTAGAGAGGAGTATGGGAATCCTGTTCTGGGCTGGAGGAGCAGAAAGATTTCCAACTCTCTATGGGGATGATGGATGTGGGGTCTCCCACCATGCTGCATCCAGTGGGAAGGACAGTGTAATATGATTTTTTGGGAAATCCTGCCTCTAAGTCAAAACAAGCAAGGCAAAGCAGGACAGAAAAAGCACAATGAAAACACCCAGATGTACCCACAATTTTGGGGCTTTTTAAAACCCATAATTGAGGCTGAGGTAGAGCCAAAGTGCAACAGATATTCCTCACCAGCTCTGCGTGAGGACACTTACAACAGAAGAAAATTATGGGATTAGAGGAATTTTTTCATCTTTCAAAGGTGGTTTTAGTTTAATATGTGTGTATTGACAGATTTATTGGCTCCTGTGCAGACCCAGGGCTCTGCCCTGAGCGTACCCTCAGAGGTGTAAATGGTCCCACAGAAAGAGAAGAGTTTCAAGACACAGATGACACGAATAAATTCCTTTAAATCCCATTTCTAGGCTGACACCAGCTCCACAGCTGGGAGGATGCTGGGGCACTGCCAGCACTCTGTCCCTCTAACCAGCACTGCCTCCCAGGCTGCTTTACCTGCTTTACCCCCAGCCTGTCCCAGCCCAGGAATTCCTTTGGGCACACACCGACTTTTTGGCACAGCAGGCCATGGCCCAGGACTACACAACCAAATACTACAGACACCATCAAGACAACACCCCAGACCCACAAAACAAACACCCCAAAGGCTTCCCACAGCCAGTTCAGCCCAGCACCCAACATTTCTGCAGTGCCACAGGGTCACTGCTCTGGCCAGGGGCCGTGTCCAGCCTTCCTGAGTGCCCTGGAGCCCCTCCAGCCCCTGTGCTGGAGCTCCTGGGGGTGACATCTTCTCAGCTGAGGAGCAGGGATGGGCAGGTGGAGCCATCCTCAGCTGCAGCAGGGGCTGCCCCAGCCCTGGAGTGTCCCAGGCCAGGCTGGATGGGGCTGGGAGCAGCCTGGGACAGGGGGAGGTGTCCCATGGCAGGGGTGGCACTGGGTGGGCTTGGAGGTCTCTCCCAACCCAACCCATCCC
>VZRZ01000138.1:228857-250235 GCA_013398175.1 Climacteris rufus | reverse complement strand
CAGCCCAGCCCAGTCAGTGGTTCTGTGGAGATCTCTCAGTTTCCAACACAACAAGCAGAGGACCAAGGATATTCCCTGGACCTCACCCGCAGAGAACTGAAGTTCTCATTTCACTGGGTGTACACCCACGATCAGCTTTGGTTTCCACCTCATTTTCCTGCATCAATCCACTCTTTCCATCCCATTTCTCTCTTACAGGCATTTCCTCCCTAATCACAACCTCCCCCCAAGGCTGTTTCTGTAACAGGAAAGGCAGAGGAGAGTCTGCTGTCAATAAATCCTGAAGCACTTCCCTGTTCTTACTCTGCCTCCAATTCCCTCTCCTCTCCTGCTGCCCTTTCCTGCCAATGCCATGGTTTGAAGGTTCTCCTTTCATCAGGAATCTTTCACACCAGAGGCAAGGAAGAGGAGACACTTGAGCCTCACTGCTGAGCCAGGACAGCAGGAACCTTCAACACTCACTCACTTCTTTTTCTCTGAGAACTCAAACCAGAAATTTCAATAATATTTCTAAGAAACTGCAACTTATTTGTTTTTCATCACTCAGAAATAAGGAATATTTCTTGAATGTTTTTTTAACCTCCAATTTCTGCAGTAGAAAAAGATTTTTATTTAATTTACATAAAAAACAATAAGTGATTCATTCAATGCCTTGCTCTTACAACAGTGCCTGTAAAGTTGCTTTCAAAATTTATTTTGATTCGTTAACAATTACATGTGATTTTAAACATTATTTTAATGAGTTGTTTGGTTTGGTTTTTTTTTTTTAATAAAGAGATGAGTAAAACAAAGCCCAGCAAATCACAGTGAGTGAACAAAGAGTGCCTGGCTTTAGGCTGGGAAACACCACACAAATCATGGTGTGTCAGGAAATCAGCCTGGCCAGCACCTGCATCCAAGATGTGGGATGCAGTGGATGGGATGGAAAAGAATCTGTGGGAACTGTTCACTTTGCTTTTGGTTTTTACATTTCAGTAGAAATCCAGAAAGCAAAGCTATAAGAAGAGACACAGTAAGGAAAATTGTAAAAATTTGGGGTTCTTTCTCCTATTTGTTGCAAAATGGTGAAGGTGAAATGGCAGGACTGCCACTTCATCAACCAAGTTAATAAAACAAATCAGCATTTTATTCCAATAGACCTCTGAAAATGAAAATAAGATAAAATAAATCCCAAGTCTGCATTACTCCCCCCCAATCAACAAACAAACCCCTCCCAAATGAAATCCACAACCAAAGTCCATTAATGTTCTCTAATTTACAACACTGAGGCACCAGAAAAAGTGGACAAGTAAGATGGAACAGCTGGACAAAAGTCTGACTAAACCCAACTCAAATCCCTGTATTAATCCACACTGATTAGGATGCAAAAAAAGAGAAAACCTTGCTGCACCAGAGGCCCAAAAGCTGAATTTTTCAGGGATAAGTCATGTGTATTTTGGTTCTAAGCATATTTCTAAGTCCTTAAATGTGTTGAGAAAATGCCCTGACAAGACAAAGAAAGGAAATATTTTAAGATGTCCTCATATTTGGTGGTTTTTTGCATATCACTGCAAAGGCAGCCTCACATTAGCTGAACTCAGCTAAGAAGATCAGAGAACTTCCTCGTGTGGCCCCTGCAGCAGCTGACACTGCTGATGCCAAAGCAGACAGGCCTAGGAAGGAAAAAGCCTTGGGGAAAAAAAAAAAAAAAAAAAAGGCAAGAAATAAAAAGTGCAGAAACCACAACAAAATTATCCATGGTAGGCTGGAATAAAATCTTCATGACATTTTTATAAAGTACTTAGACTAAGGGCATTACTTGAGGTATCATCTTTCAATCATGAACTCTCAAATTAAGAGCAGTGTGACAGATTCAAGGAGAAATAAAAGCTTGTTGCTATGGCAATCAATGCAAATTCTCTGTGCCAAGGAAATGTTCGAGTCTAATGGGAAAAAAAACCTACAACAGAAGGGAAAAAAACCCCAAAGTGGAACTGTGCTGCTCACCAGAATTTAAGTCACGTCCAGGATTGAAGGCTCTGCTGTTGACAGTGGTTGAGAGTCTATCACAGCTGATGGTTCTGGAAACGTTGGTGTTGAAATTCCCATCAAATCTGGGAAGAAAACAATAGGATCAGCCCTCAAATGTTATCTGTTAAACCTACAGTTGCAATGGAAACACAGCTTTTAAAGTTTTAATCTAAATAATTGTTTATAGTAACACATTGATGTTGAAATTCCCAGCAAATCTGGAAAGACAGCAACAGGATCAGCAATCCAACATTACCTATTAAACCTACAGTTACAAGGGAAACAGAGCTTTTAATATTTCAATATAAATAATTGTTTATAGTAACACATTGGTGTTGAAATTCCCATCAAATCTGGAAAGACAGCAACAGGATCAGCAATCCAACATTACCTATTAAACCTACAGTTACAATGGAAACACTGCTTTTTAATGTTTCAATCTAAATAATTGTTTATAGTAACACATTGGTGTTGAAATTCCCATCAAATCTGGAAAGACAGCAACAGGATCAGCAATCCAACATTACCTGTTAAACCTACAGCTGCAATAGAAACACAACTTTTCAATGTTTCAGTGTAAGGAATTATGTTGGAAACTTCAATTTTATATCTATTTTAAGTGGCCAGGGAAAATTGTGAAACCTAAACTAGGGGGGCTGGATCTGCTGGGATTTGCACCTTCTCTCTTCACAGACATTTTGCATTTTCCTCCACAATAACCCTTGGAAGGTGGGCTCATGAGGGTGCTGCTTGTCCATGCAGAGTTGAACAGCAGAGATTCCACCTTGGGAATGTGCTCAGCACCCAGGGCTGCCCCTGGAAATATTCCCTCCTTTTATTAAACCAAATTTTTTCTCACTCCAGATCTCTCACCAGGACCAGGAGTTTTTCTTTCTCTTTTTAAAAACCATCTTGCATGCAGAGAATTCCTCTTTATATCTTTATGAAAATGATCTAATGGAGGTTTAATTTCCCAGAGAAGCTGTGGCTGCCCCTGGATCCCTGGAAGTGTCCAAGGCCAGGTTGGATGAGGCTTGGATCACCCTGGGATAGTGGGAAATGTCCCTGCCCATGGCAGGGTGGGGCTGGATGGGGTTTTAAGTCCTTCCAACCCAAACCATCCTAGGATTCTGGCATTCCATGATAACAGAACAATTGTAAACCTCTTCTCTGTACCAAAACTTGAGGGTTTACACTCCAAACAGCAGAAGGAATAGGACAGTTTGAAGTTTTGTTACACTTTGATGAGGTTAAATTATTCAAAAATGTTCATAACTCTAATGCATAGTTCTAATAATAAAACTATAAAATATTACTAAATCAATGCCTTAAAATTTAAATAGAAAAGACTTTAAAGGGTTGTAAATGACTGTGAACACTTCTGAGCTTTTAAGGACTGAAATGCAGTTTTGTATCATTTACACAGGTCAGTCTGATAATGTTTCTGTGACCTTGATTATTCAGGTGATATTTGACTGTGTGATTACTCTTGTACTTCAAAAACTATTTACTTCCTATCAAAAAGTTTTTCTACCATCAACTTCTTCCTTAGAAATGACAAAACCATTAAGTTCCAACTCCTTAAACCCCAATGGTGCCAGGTAGGGATGGAAAACACTGATTTTCTGGTCCTGTGCTTGCTGTAAAGGCTGGTTTAGAGTCACAGACAATAAAACAATTCCCTTCCAAACCATCCCCTTGAAACAACAATTAGCAGCAACAAAACCCACAGACAGCTGGAACTGGTTACCACCAGGAAATTTCAACTTATGACCACAGGAAGAGAGTCTTTTTAAGCAAACTAAACCTCTCCTAATTCAATAGAGTTTCTTTCAGCCCAGCTCAAAATAATTTCATTCTGCAAGGCCACAGCTTAGATGCAGGATCAGCTGAGATCTGGGGGGTCCTAGGAAAGTTTGATGATTTACAAGCGAAAAAGAACAAAGGAAAAGAAAAAGATGGATTTGTAGGCTCAAAATCTGCACCTCTGTAGGTGACTGGATCCACTTCCAGAAATTTCAGCTTTGCAAAACCAGGAAAAGCTCCCACCAAGCTTAGAAATTCAACCCTTCAAATACAGAAGCCACTTCCTGAGAACTCCCTATTAAATTCCTTAATGATTTTCTGAATTACACATAAGCTAAATTATTTTTTATGCAAACTCCTCACAAAACCTCAGCCACTGAATCCTCTGGTCTTACCATCAGATCAAATTTTATGATTCTTGTAGAGGCACAGAAGTCTCATTTCACACAGTTAGAGCCCACCAGGCTGGGAGCTCCACTTGAAGGAGCTCTAATCAAACTGAATTTTTGAATATGCAGAATGTGATCATTATTTATTACCAACTCCTTCGTTTTAATATTATCATTGCCACATAGAAATATCAATAAAAACAAAGTCTTCTTAAACTGGCATGCTTAAAAATTAGTTTAATCTTAATGTCTCCTTAAATTGGCAGGCTTGAAAATTAGTTTAATTTATATCCATAAACATTATGTGCATCTTAAACTGTGTTATTCCTAAAGGAGATAAATGAAACTATCCATGAACAGTTAGTTACTGAGAAAGCAGCATTTTTTGATCCCTTGTGAAATCAAGATTTAAGGAAAAAATTTCAAAAAAAAAAAAGGAAGAAAGTCGTGTGTATTTGGAAATAATGTTTGCCCTCCATACACTTTCAAAATTACATTGGATAAATGCAGTTTAAACACAGCTCTATGCACTTTGGTCAGTATTTTTAATATATGTATATAACTTTTTAACTCCTCTTGCCCTCCACGTCACACACACACAATTAAGAGCTTGCTCATCACTGGAGAAATCTGAATTGTGGCAACTGCTGAATTTTTGCTCTACAAAAGCACTGTGGGTTCCCTGTTGGACACAGATGTTTGGTGCTTTTGGTATTTTATCCCCAACCACACGATCACCAGCACTGCACTGACTGGGGCTGGGATTGCAGACTCAGAGAGGGGAAAGGAGCTTTGGGTGATCATGGAATCCCAAAAGGGTTGGAAGGGATTTTAAAACTCATCTGGTTCCAAACTTTGGTGTGGGCAGGGACACCTCCCACTGCCCCAGGGATGCTCCAAGCCCTGTCCAACCTGGCCTTGGACATTTCCAGGGATCCAGGGGCAGCCACAGCTTCTCTGGGAAATCCATCCCAGGGCCTGCCCACCCTCCCAGGGAACAATTCCTGCCCAATATCCCATCCAACCCTGCCCTGTCCTTGTAAAAAGTCCTTGATCTTCTGCATTGTCCTCACCCTTCACAGGAAGGGAGTGAGAAGAGGACAGAGAGCTGGACACCAAGGCCTCCTGCCTGTCCTGGTGGCAGCCCCAGGCTGAAAGTCAGGGTGGGATGCTGAAAATCAGGGTGGGATGCTGGAAGTCAGGGTGGGATGCTGAAAATCTGGGTGGGATGCTGAAAGTCAGGGTGGGATGCTGAAAGTCAGGGTGGGATGCTGAAAGTCAGGGTGGGATGCTGAAAGTCAGGGTGGGATGCTGAAAGTCAGGGTGGGATGCTGAAAGTCAGGGTGGGATGCTCTGTCAGCCTCCCCCAGCAGCCCAACCTGGAGCTCTGCACAGGCTCATCCCCTCTGCTGGAGCTGCTTGCTGACATTCTTGGCAATGTGCTCCTGCAGAGCTCTCCCAAGCCTTCTCCATCGAGGAAAACACTTGACAATTCCCAGGAACGCAGCTCGTGGATGAAGGCTGTGGCTTTTCAAATGTAACCACTTCCAAAAAATCACAGCTCTTACCAAGAGAGCAAAACTGTTGTTGATTTGTTGTTGGCTGAAGAAGCTCCAGCCTGATTGACAATGGATGGGTTCCACAAAAAGCTTGTTTATCTTGGGGCAGACCCAAAAAACTGCACATTAAACATCTCCATCCTAAAGAAATATTTCCGAGCAACCCTAAAGAACAACCCCACAGTGGCAAAGAATGACTTTTCAGGATGTAAACTAATTGTCCCAGTGCTCCCATCAAAATCTATTAGTGATGGCAACAGGATACCTTGTTAACAATGAGCATTATTCATTTATTGCATTAAAATGCTTCAACATGCTCCAAAAAGCATCCAAGGCCTCAGCTTTTCTCAGGAAGCAAGTGTTAACTTACCCACTAGAAAGAGGAATTCATGGATGCCTAAATAATCTGTAGCAGAGCTGGAGAGGGAAAAAAAATTCTTGCAGCCCATCCCATCCCTTCTTCTTATTACAGCACACAAACAGCAAAAAGGAAATCCACTCGATGGGAGAAAAAGTATAAATAAAAGATGAAGAATTGTTTTCAATGCCATGAATTAAAGAGCAGACCTGCCAGCCTCCAGCTAGGGCTGCTCCAGACTGAGCTAGGTGGGATGTCTACCCCAAATCTCTGTTCAGCTGCTGTTTGCTTTAAAATTGACTTTTTGCACCTTGCAAAGGAGTGTATTTTCAAAGTGTCACTGGTTGCATGGCACAAGGACATGGAGCAGAGACCAGCTCCCATCACAAGTGAAAACCAGGACCAGGAACTGGCAGCACTGTGGCAAATCTGCAATATTTGTGATCATTTTAATGACACTGGAGAATTTCCCACCTGCTTATTTTGGGTGCTTCTAAGTTGGTTTAATTCACAATATGCTGTTAATATATTTGAGCATCTTGCCCATTAAAGCCACAATTAAAACTAAAGCCCCAGCACTGCCAAGTGGCCTCTCCAACAAATGTTTATGTTCCAAACTGTAACTACTGGTTTTACCTTTCCTACCATATTTATAATTCACACATTTTCCAGACAAGATTCCAACTGTACAAACCTTCCCATCACTCACTTTGGAAGAAGTAAAAATACCAAAGATATTTGTATTTTAATATTTGAAGACAAGCATTGATCAGCACCCTTTCTCTGCACAGAGGAGACTATTTTCGTAAGTGTCTCCTTAAATTATTACTGGTGTCTCCCCTAATTTTTACTTTTGTCTCCCTTAATTTTTACCTGTGTTTCCTTAATTTTTGCCAGAATCTCCCTTATTTTTTACCTGTGTCTTCCTTAATTTTTACCAGTGTCTCCCTTAATTTTTGCCAGAATCTCCCTTATTTTTTACCTGTGTCTTCCTTAATTTTTACCAGTGTCTCCCTAAATTCTCACCTGTCTCCCTAAATTCTCACCTGTGCCCCCCTAAATTCTTGCCTGTGTCTCCCTAAATTCTTACCTGTGTCCCTAAATTCTTGTCTCCTTTAATTTTTACCAGTGTTTGCTTTAATTTTTACCTGTGCCCCCCTAAATTCTTACCTGTGTCTCCCTAAATTCTTACCTGTCTCCCTAAATCCTTCCCTGTGTCCCTCTAAATTCTTACCTGTGTCTCCTTCAATTCTTACTTGTGGCTCCCTAAATTCTTACCTGTGTCTCCCTAAATTCTTACCTGTGTCTTCCTAAATTTGTGTCTCCCTAAATTCTTACCTGTCTCCCTAAATTCTGTGTCTCCCTAAATTCTTACCTGTGTCTTCCTAAATTCTGTCTCTCCCTAAATTCTTACCTGTGTCTCCCTAAATTCTGTCTCCCTAAATTCTGTCTCCCTAAATTCTTACCTGTGTCACCCTAAATTCTGTGTCCCCCTAAATTCTCACCTGTGTCTCCCTAAATTCTTACTTGTCCCCCTAAATTTTTACCTGTGTCTCCTTCAATACTTACCTGTCTCCCTAAGTTCTTACCTGTCTCCCTAAATTCTTACCTGTGTCTCCTTTAATTTTTAGCTGTGTCCCTCTAAATTTTTACCAGTGTTCCTCTAAATTCTTACCCCTAAATTCTCACCTGTGTCTCCCTAAATTCCTACCTGTATCTCTTTTAATTTTTATCCTGTCTCCTTCAATTTGTACCTCAGTTTTCCCCAGTGCCCCCTTTTGCCAGGAGCACCATTCCAAGGCGGATGCAAACATCGCCGAGATCTGACCCAAACCCTTCCACCACAGCACCACCAGGGAACTCCTCCAGAACCCATAACCCACCAAAACCTTCTCTTAGCTATAATTTAGGTTTTTATTTCAATCCATGCCCAAGGCCATGGCTGAGCCCATCCCCCTTTCCCAGCCCTTCCTTCTGGATCCGCTTTAATGACGAGCGGATCGAAGGCGCATCCCCGGGGAGCAAAGAGAGCTGGGACTCCCACTTTGATCTCCTCCCCACGGAGAGCCCTGCTCCCTGCCTGCCTTCCACCATCTCCCCTTGATTGACGTTGCCTCTGATGTACAAACTCCTTTGAACTTCAGACACCAAATTCCCATCAGGCCGCGCTCATTTTCATTCTCCTTCCACGGGATTTACGAGCGGGAGACGGGCGAGCGGAGGAGATAAAATAAATGTGCAGGAGCTTTGAATCTCACATCAAAACAGGGCTGGAGTGAGCTCCAATTGGATTTTGCTCGGCCTGAATTTCCTGAGTAAATCAGCCTCTTTTGTGTATTTGGAGTTTAAGGGAAAACCAGGGAGCTGTGTGGAAAAATGGCACTTGAGCAGCTGCTCAGGGCTTCACGTTGTTTTAACACTCATTTTTTTCCCTTCCCCTCTGTTTGTACAAATTCAAGCTGACATTAATATGCAAATGAAATTATGTAAGTTCACTCAAAATTCAGTGTTTCCTTTGAAATTCCCAACTAGGCCTTGTTGGCTTGATTGCCAGGCAAGATTTTAACTCGTATTTTACATAAATACTTAAATATAGGGTTCCCACTGCAGCTAAACAGAATGCTGGAAAACAATGTTTTTATGAATAAATTCAGCCACCAAAAAAGAAAAAAAAAAGCTACTGATGGTTCAGTTCCCCATTTTCTTTTGGCAAGGCACTGCCAATTTCAATTATTTCAGGTGTTCTTGAAAAAGTCCAAGTATAGCTGCTCTCAGGTGTAAAGAGAGCGTGCTGTTGGAAGGAGGATTCAACCCAGACAAAAACTATTCCAAACCTCACTTTTTCATGAGGAATTTCTACTCCAAATCCCACTTTTTCATGAGGAATTTCTACTCCAAATCCCACTTATTCATGAGGAATTTCTACTCCAAATCCCACTTTTTCATGAGGAATTTCTACTCCAAACCCCACTTTTTCCTGAGGAATTTCTACTCCAAACCCCACTTTTTCCTGAGGAATTTCTACTCCAAACCCCAGTTTTTCCTGAGGAATTTCTACTCCAAACCCCACTTTTTCCTGAGGAATTTCTACTCCAAATCCCACTTTTTCCTGAGGAATTTCTACTCCAAATCCCACTTTTTCCTGAGGAATTTCTACTCCAAATCCCACTTTTTCCTGAGGAATTTGGCCACATCAGAAGCCAAAGCAAGAGACCAAGAGAGAAATTTCCTAAACACCTGCAACAGTTTATGGACAAAAAACCTGCCAAGACCAGGACTGTGCACACTCCTTGTATCTCCTAGAACCCCCTGTGCTTTCCTGCAGCCTGAAACTCTGTCAGAACAGCAAATACATCTTAAATTTCATTTAGTGTGGCCCACCCACTCCTCCTCTGGAAGTGCAGCTCTTCAGAAATCGCAGCAACCCAAGGAACTGAATGGGATTCCCGTTATCTCCCACTTAACTGCTCCGGAGAGGAAAGATAAACACAGAAAGAGCTGTGATAAAATTGAACTGCATTAGCAAATATTTAACCATCTGTTGAAAAAAAAAAAAAAAGCAAAAACCAGACCACTTCTGAAGGCACTATCACAATCAGGGAGTAAATGATTTTCAAAGAGAGGTTCATAAACTCCCTTATTCAAACAGCTCTATTAATGTTTGCAATGCAACGCTGCCAAGTAGGGTGTTTTACCAACAAACATTTCTCCACTCCATCTCCTTTCACAAATTTGGATAAATGCATTCCCTAAGCTCTTATCAGCATAGTTAAATACAGAGCAAAAATAGATTTCCAGCTGACTCGAAGGAGATGCTGAGCAGCCAGAGTGGGAGCAGTGGTGAGCACCAGCACCCCTGAACAGATGGATTTTGGAGAGCTGTGGCAACTTCCCATAAAAAGCCAGCAGTGAAATTCTGCTGTGTCCTGCAGGGTGGAAGCAAAGAGGAAGGGGATGATCCCAGCAGGACACAAGATCCATGTGTAATAAGGAGGGGCAGCAAGGGACACGTGGGGCATTTTGCTGGAGCTGCCACTCTGCCCTTCTCTCCCTGCTCAGACCCCAAGGAAACTGCATTTCCCTTCCCTCCCAAGCACAAGAAATGCTGAAGCACTTCAGAGTGATGGGTCTGACAACTGGGCAGGAGAGGAGCATCAAGATTAGTTTAGGGAAGACTTTTTGGAAGTCCCTTTGGAAGCATCATCTGGTTTTCTGCTGGAAAAGCTGCAGGAACAGCTGCATTTCCTCACAAATGCATCTCAATAACAACTTTGAGGCTCTTTTTTTTTTTGGAAGGAGATCCTACTCCAGGCATGCAGGGCTTTGCTATGTTGAGAAACCTCTGTGGCCCCTAACACAACCAACTCACCTGGCAAACTGGAACTACAGAAAGCTACTTCTGGAAGTGTCCTGCAAGAGAGCATCAATCACAGCTTCCCCAGAAAAAGAAGGATATGGGGTAGAAGACAAACTCAAACATTACCCATATATTGGATTTATTCTTTGAGTGGAAGGAGTTTGATTGCCTTTCACCTGCAAATATTCAATATAAACCAGCTTTTTACCTGCCTGTTGCCATCCAGGCCAGCACCACTTCTATGAATAAAACTATTTCAGGTGTCCCAAGTCTTGTTACAAGTCAGACTGTGCAGACCTGCAAACTTAGAACCCCAAGCAAAGCTAAAGCTTCAAACCTGCTTCCAAACCTCATTTCTTCAACCCCTATTTAGACTCCCACAGCTGACACAGAGCCCAGAAGTTCCCATTGCAGGTGCTCAGGACTTCTGATAAATAAATACTTTATTCTTTCCCTGCCACAGGCCCATGTGCACCCTCAGCCCATCCCAGTTCCAGGATTTCCTCAACACCTGCCGAGGGCTTTCAGGCACAAAACCCAGGAGACTCCAACTTGTACACAAAGGTATTTATCCTCTTAAGGAGAAAGACACTTCAATTAAAACATTGTCTTGTAAATAACCACCAACTCAATCAGGGTAGGGAATGTCTGGAGACAGCACAAAATCTGTTTCTTGTGACTTCTTCAGCAGCCTTTGTTGGTGAGGAAACACAAAGCCTCATTTTTCCAGCAGGGATTTCTTCCAGGATGAGAAGGTGCCTGTCACTTGACATCCCTTTTCCTTATCTGCCATCAGTTTGCTGAGAGCCCCAAGCACTTTATCCACATTAACTCTGGCTGGCTGGAGCAGCCTCTCCCCAAATGCTCTGGGCACTTCCTCAGTGCCTGGGAAAAGGAGCTGTGACCCCAGGGACACAAACAAAACTGGGATGCTTGGGCAGCACCACATTTCCAGCCCTGCCATGTGGGAGCTGCTGCAAAGCTCTGCTCCCTGCCTGCCCTGCTCTCCCTGTGTGCCATTCCCAAACCTTCATTAAATAGAGCTGAAAATGCCAAAAGGTTTCTGGAGAAAGGAGCAGCAAAACTAGAGGGGAACTCAAGGCCCTGCCCTGTTCACCTCTCCTAAGCAGTGCCTGAATTTGTATTTAAGGCTGTGATTCTTTCCCTTTGCCCAAGCACATATTTAGAGCCTTTGGTAATCCAGATTTGTGTAATTTTATGGTGTTTGTTGAATTAAGGCCTAGGGAAGAGTCCCTTGCCAAAACCACTCAATATCACCAACCGTGCTGCCTCATCCAGCTGGTTTTGCATATTCCAATTCATTTATTTCCACCACTTTCCAAACCAAGGTAGTTCCACTGCATAAACCTGCCTTGGTGGGGGCACAAATACACAGCTGCTGGTCTGGCACCAGTGAAACCAGTGAAACCAGTACCTGTTGGGTGCTGTGCAGCAACCAACAGCACAGCCAGGCTGGCAATTTTAATCCAGACTGGAATCAGTCACATGGAAACTCACTCATTTGGGCTCTTCACTGTAAAAGCCAACACCATGAAATAGCAATAAAATATTTTTTTTTCCCTGTCACATATCACTACTCAACTAAACAAGCAATTTAAATGCCAGGTTCATTTTATAACCTGGTTTTTGCTTTGTTAGACCCTATTTTGTATCATTTATTTACAGTCACCAAGTGTGGAAACCTCCCACTTTATCCCAAGGAACACGACAAACCAATGCTGGGATTTCCAAGACAAATACAAACAAACCCATGGGTAATTTTGCTAATGGTAGCAACAAATACAAACTGAAGTCAGCAAGCCATTAAAAAACCACACCAATGTGCCATCCTTTCTCTACAGAATAGTTCACCCAAGTTCATTTTCCCCAAACCAATCCAAACCTGTAGCATTCCCAACTCAATGTCAATAAGAGGTGATAAACAGCCTTAAACACTGTGGGACAAACCTTCAAATCCACCTAAAAAATACACCCTGGAGATAATGCACTTCTGACACTGTTCTTGCCCCAAATGTTTGCTCAAATAAAGAGGCCACATGAGGAAACAGCAAGAAGAAACCCAGAGTTAAGGAGCTGTAACACAAACATTTCACAACCCTGAGGAACGAAAAGCACAGCCCTGAGGACACAGACACTGCCAAGGCACAATCTAAAGCAAAGGATCTGATGGAAAAAGCAATTTTCACAGACAAATCTGGGTCTTTTTCCATGTGACCTCTTCTGCAGCAGAAGTTCATAAATGCTTTAACCAAAATATTGTAATTATTGTTGCTTTAACACCAACACCCATTTTATACACCAAGGATAAGCTGTTATCAGCAACAGCACATCCAATTTCACTTCCCACAAATGCAGGCTCAAGTGCAGCTGGAGTCGGTCCATGAATTAAACATGGAAGAAATCAAAATATGATCACAATATCCAGGTGAATCAGCTTCTTTCCCCTGGTATTTTAAACCAAACTGGGGAAATCTCCCAGAAGGGAAGGAAAATGAAAGGAAGAGCAGCAGATGGGAGGGGCACAAAGGGAACAAAACTGAAATGATGGCAGAAGAATTTAGACAAACCAGGCCATTAACAAAGCATGGAGCTAAAACCTGGAGGTTTCAAACAGAAAATATGTTTTCACATTCTTTTTTTGACTCACAGACAATTTCTTACAGACAGCACTGGGTCCAGTGGTCAGGTAAGCCTCAACCAAGGTGCTGTCCAGAACATCCTGCAGCTCTTAAACTGCTCTGGGAACCATTTAATTATGGATCCAAGTAACTAAATAATGGCAATCACATTGTAGAGCCTGAATGAGGAGCTGTGCAGACAGAAAATTCACCTCTGCTTTGCCAGCTGTGAGCTCCAGTTTGTGTTTTAAACCACTGACTGGTGAGGATCCTTCTCCAAGTCCACCAGGGGTAAAGAAATTCCTAAAGCACTTCCAAGCGACAGAATTTTGGAGGATAAACTGAAAGGGAATTCACTAAAGTTTCCAGACTAAAAGCAGACATCTCTTTTTTAATGAAAAATTCAACCACACTGACAAGGGGGTGATAAATCCCATTTCTGCTTCCCCTCAGCCCTTGCTTGGAAGGTGTTCCTGCTGGCTGGTGATTCCTGCAGGGATATTGTGATCAGAGGGCACAAAGGTTTTCACCCTCAGAGAATTTCTGACCCTTCTGGTCCCACTGTCAACAGTCTGGATGTGCCAGGATTTTCCACAGACACCTTGTCCAGTAGGAACTGCACAGAGACCTCCAAACCTACATCCTTGGAGCCACCAGATTGCCCAAATTATCTTCCTCCCTCTCAAATGCTTTTAAATCAGACTGAGATATAAACAGTAAAAATCAGTCTGTAATCAAGGTTAGCATAAACAGAAAGTTACTCTTGTTCTTTTCTAGTGCACATGGAGGAAAATGTTTATTATGTTCACCATGTCAAGAAAATTACTCCACTTTTATTGGAAAAATCAGACCTTCTATCACAGGTTTCTACACCTGCACAACCCAAAAAAGGATCTGCAAATATGCAGCACAATAAAACACGATTAAAAACAACCAACTGCCTGGATTTAGACTACTCAAAACTCCTGTATTTAAAACCAAACCAAACTGAACATGAACAAATCCGGTTTCCAAGCAATGGACTCCATTTCCTTAAATCTCTGGGTATCCAACAGCAGCATGTCAACCTGATTAAACTGTAACACAGTGTTTTCAGCATGTGATGCACTGACCAACTCGTGATTTTGGTTACTTCAAAGGACAGAAAAAGGTCCCATGACCAGCTCGAGGAGGGCTATTGAGGGCAGGCAGTGTCTCAGTGCAAAAACTGCCTTGGATCTAGACAGACTCATTTTGTAGTGAACACTCTGAAGGGCTGAACAATTTTTTTCCTTTTATTGCTTCCAGCTGAACCCCAGTTCTTGTTTCAAGCCCATCATCAAGCACTGATGTGGGAGAAATGTAAAAGAACACGAGGACAAGATAAGAGGCTTCTGCAGTTCTGCCTTCCCTGCTTTTACCCAAACTAGCAGAAAACAAAGAAATCCTCGTTTTCTTCAGAGATGAAATGGCAGCAGAAGTAATTTCAGCATTTCCTACTCACTCCATCATGGAGGGTGGGATGGTGCAGCAGTCCTGGATGGCAGTCAGGGGGGAGGTGAGGTGGGCAGTGTACGATGCTTCCACCACCTGCTTGTTCCGATTCACCACGTCCAGGTAACGGTTGAATTTCTCACGGATTTTTTTTGCCAGCCGGAAAAAAAAAAGAAGAAAAAAGCTTAAAATGAAGCCAGTTCTCTGTGTCACCCCATTTCTTAATGACCAAGCAAAACCTGAGTGTGTTAAAGGTAATAGTGACATGATTTGCTCATTGTATGTTTATGTTGGTGGCTTAAGCACTGGAAGTTAATTAATTAATAATATTGGTCACAGGAAGCAGGCTGTACAAGAAGATAAAATACATTTCCCACCTAGCATTGGGTCCTTGAACACAGAGTTTTGCATGTATGAAAAGGATCATTTCCATTACATCAAATTTCCTTTTCATTAAGAACTGACAGCTGGATGTGACACTGAGGTGCTCCAAGGCCTGACAAGGATGTGATGGAGACTAAAACAGGCCACAAGTCAATGTAATGAAATTCTGTAAATGGACACTTCAGGAAAGCCCAAACAACAGTGTTAGAGATGCCTTCACCTACCCAGAACTCTCCCACTGCTCCAGGAGCAACCAGTGAATCTCCCACAATGGGAGCAGCCTCAGGATCCAAGGAACCCCAAATAATGCCATGAATATTTCTCTGTTCCTCAACAGCCTCCTCAGTCAGGTGGATCTGTGCAGAAGTATTTCACCACTTCTCTCACACAGTTCTTCTCTCTGTGATTTGGGCAAGACAGGCCATCCCAGATTTTGCTTTTTCACTGTATTCCCTGCTGCTTTCCCACCTCTACAGGCTCTTGGCTGAGCACTGACTGAGTGATTTTCTTCATTGATCACTGTCCCTACTCACAGTCTACAACAGCTTCATACAAACTGAAAAATCTCTAATTGATGTTATATTACAACAGGAAGAAAATAATGACAAAAGTTTCACACCACTGAAATTCCTCCTGAAGCCTTTTGTTGCCACAGGTCCCTCGAAGGAAGGCAGCCACTTGTAAATCAGGACGAGGTTTAGAGGTTACACTGTGACTTGTAAAAGGCAATTTCTCTCCTTTCAGAAAGTGAAAACAAACAGATTGTGGTCCCTCCCCTGCAATTCTCAGACCCTTACAAAAAAATTAGAGTGCCTCACTTTAGAAACAGCACACTGGGGACTTCAGCCCTTCTTTTTAAACGCTTCTCGAAAATATTAAAATTAAAATAATTAAGTCAACCAATGTTTGCCAGCAAGTATTTCCAAGCTGGTGTGATTTGTGCCCATGCCAGGCAGATCCCAGGCACTGGGGCAGGGACACATCCAGGCTGCTGAGGTGACTGTGCTGTCACATAAGAGCTCGTTTGTGTTTCCTTCATTAAGCACTTCACAACGAGCCTCAATAATGACCCTGCCGGGGAAAACGGGGAGGGAAAAATCCCTGGTTGCTCTTGGAGCAAACGTGACAGTGAACACAGTTAGCAGGAAGCACCAGGTTTTATAAGGGATATTTATTGAGATTTTCCTCCTGGTCTTTCAGCAAAATGAGAAATTAATGAACTGGATCAGGCATTTTTTTTGCTCTGCATCTTCTGCATCCTTTTCACACCGACACATTCATTCTGTTTAACCATCAGCCAGACACATCCCAAAGGAAAGAATAATCTCTGAGCAACAGGCTGAGGTGCTGAACACTCAGAAATACCACGTTTTGCATTTCTGCAAACTTCTCCAGAGCTAAATCAGCTCCTGAATCGCCAACACTCCTCTCTCCTGCTCCCTGCACACCCCAAACTCCACGGGGATGATTTAACAGTGCTGCTGCTTTTGTGTGCTGGGCAGCACCACTGCATTTTCCAGACCCCCTGGACTAACAAATGTCTTTCCTAACTCTTACCAACAGACCATTTTGTCCCGATTTACCTCATTATATGAGGAATGAGGCCCTCAGTGATAAGAGCACTGCCTGTGCCTCCCTTGTTCCAGGGAATGCTGCAGCTCCATGACAGGTCTCCAAGGAGGACAGGTTTTAATAGGACCTCGCTCAAATGACTTGCAGAATTATACCTAATTAGTTTGGTGGAATGATTTATTGCCAAGGCACCAGAGGACTGCTAATGGGCTCCTCCATGTCAGACATCCAGCACTATTAAATTGCTCCCAGTTGTTAGATAAGAAGCTGTTGGGGAGATCCTTTTCTATTTTCCACTAAACTTTGTCTGGCTGTATTTCCCAGATGTGTTCTTCCAAAGTGGATGCTTCTGGAGGGTCTCAAACAAACACAAGCCAATTCTCCTAAATCAAAGCAATCAGATTTGGTGGGTACAAAGTTCTCAGTTTGGACAAATGAAATGCTTGTGTTTAAACACAAGGTTAAGCAGATACTTGGATGTGGCATTTCTCTCTGGGTTTCCCCACCTGAACTCAGGAAAAGGGGAGAGAGCTGAAGTTTGCTGAGCATCATTAGCAGTAATAAAACTATCCCAGGGCCCCAGAACAAAAGGCCCCTGGTTTGGAATCAGGGCTGCTCTCTGATAAATGAATGCTGTACAAGATGAGGTTTCAGTGTTGATGAGTTTTCACCTTCTAGGTTGAACGATAAAAGCCCCCCACAGCCTTTGAATTTCACCCTGCTGTGCGGAGTCTAAAGATCTGACAAATGTGTTTTTCAGAAGATCCTGTACTTCAGAAGCTGACAAAAAGCAAGTGCTTTGTTCCCAAACTGCATCTCCCATGGAAAAACCTCGGAATGGCTCAAAGTCATCCCGTTATTTGTCTGCAATGGGATCCAAGGCTTTGGTCGGGGCAGGGAGTCAAGTGCATGTCAGCAACGAGGGATCTGAGGCCTCCCAGAGCTCCAGACACCATTCCCTGCCCACAGCTGGAAGAACTGAATTTGTCTAATCGAAAGAACTCTAAAAATATTGCCCTCTCTGATAGCAAGACAATGCTCCCAACAATCCAAACCACTTCAAAAACAGGGAACTCAAAAAAGTCACCAACGGCAAAATGATCCAAAAAGAATTTTCCACTGAAAATCTCTTCCAACGAATAAGCTGTGTTAAGAAACTGAGGGAAACACACCAAGCAAGCATTAAAACCAAACAGTTCTAATTCACCAAACTGAGAAGTATCATCTAGATGAAGCCAAACAAACCTGACTTAATTTTTCTTCCATAGTTGGGCTTCACTGGAGCACAAAAATCCCTGAGAGTGAGCAGGCATTCCAGCTCCCAGTGATTAAAACAACAGCAAGGAATATCCACCCAGCAAAAATCCATCCTTCCCAGCTCCCCAGCAGTGCCTGCTGTGCCCATGTGCACGCTGCCATCATCCCTCCCAAACTTTATTCCCTTTGCACAGTGATGCACTCAGCTGCTGGAGCCTGTCACAATAAAAGCTGCAGGCTTAAATCACCTTCTCCTCTTTCTAAATAAAAACCTCAACTTTTTATCCAACACATAACCTCCTTTTTTTTAAACTGCCTGGAGCTGAAGAGCTGCTGGATACTGATGGATGCCAGACCCACACTGGTTACAAAACCTCCAAAGTACAGAAAGAGAGATAACAAATAATGAAAGGACAGAACACCCAAACATTAAACCATCCTTCCATAATTGTGAAAGGATTTTTAAGGCAAAATGGAAAATGGTGCACACAGAAGGGGCAGGTAGCTGATACAGCCTTGGGTGGGTACCAAGTGTGACAGACATTTCCTGCTCCCACAGAAATGCTCCAATTCACCCATTTTAATGGAGACTGAGATAAACCTGGACGCCTTGAGACTGACAGAAAATGTCATTATCCTTAGGTAGATCCACAAAGTGCTCCTCACCTCATCCTGAAAACAACAGCAGGGGGAAGCCTCACCTGGCACTTTTCAGATTTGTGTGTTTCCCCCTTCATTTTAATAAACAAAACAATGAGCAGGGAGCGCTGTGTGTGAACAATGCAGCCATTAGCCCTGTTTTCCCTGGATTTCCTCTGGCAGCTGACACACAGCCAAAGCCCTTGGGTTTGCAGACAGGTTGGACTGTAACACCTGTTTCTATTACTGCAGCACCCCTGGGTAATGCACTTCAATTGTCACCATCTCCACTGACAACCTTTCATCACAACATCACGGAGCTCCTCTAATTTTCCCAGAGACATTTGCCTCATTTGCATCGTTCCCTCGAGCTTTTTTTTAAAGCTTCTTCCCCCTCAAAGCTCCCCAGCTCTGAAGTCTTCCCTTTGCAGGGAGCTCTGAGGGAAAGCAGAGCTCCAAGGTGAGGTTTTATTTCTGGCTGTAGCTTGAAAGCCAAGGTATTTTTCATGTTTTCAAGCCTGTGTCTAAAATATGCAGCAGTGGGCTTGACAGGCAGGGATGCCAGAACGGACTCACAGCCAGGGATTTAACACTGTCAGGCACCTTGGAAAGGATTGCTTACACATGGAAGAGTTTAGGTAGAATTTTGAGGTTTAAATTCCCCCAGTAAACCAGAAAAATCTGGGAAAAAAGTACTTTTATCCAACACCCACCAGGCATTCACCCTGCTGCCATATCACAACGTGCATCCATAGACTCCTATTCTAGAAAATTTTTAATGTCTTTATTTTTCATCTGCGTGGCTCCTGAAGAAACCACGGGTTCTGTACCCTGAAGAGCACAGAGGTCAGAGCACATGGCTCAAGGAAGGACCACAGAATCACCTCCAGCTTCTTCCCACACCTCTGATTCAATGGATTCAAACCACTCACAGAACCCTGGAATGGGTTGGAAGGACCTTAAGGATCATTTTGTTCCATCTCTGCCATGGGCAGGGACACCTCCCACTGTCCCAGGCTGCTCCAAGCCCTGTCCAGCCTGGCCTTGGACACTTCCAGGGATCCAGGAGCAGCCCCAGCTTCTCTGGGCACCCTGTGCCATCCTGCCCTCACAGCCAACAATTCCTCCCCAATATCCCATTTAAACCTCCACTCCTTCAACTTAGGGCCATTCCCCCTTGTGCAAATTCCCCATTCCTGCTTCTCTGGATGACACTGAAAATATATTCTGGAGCATTTCAATCAGGATGCAGGAAACCACTTTCCAATGTGCATTTCATCAAGGAAACCAGCGCTCATTTGAGGTTTTCTACTGGCCAGTAACTTTGGCAAAGCTTCCCAAGGCTTATTCCAAGGAAGATGTTAAACACAGTGCACAACAGAAATTAGAGAAAGGGCCACGATTCCTGGATCATTCTGGAAGTACATGAAACACACAATAATTGCCTTTTATCGTGAGGGAACACCCCACTTTTCACAGCCAGGGAACATGTTGTGCTCGACAGCCAAATGTAATTTTTCAGCATATTTCAGATTTATTTCCTCTCCAAAGAGCTCTTTGCCCAGTCCAAAACCAACCATACAGAAAATCCAACCCAATAATGGCATGGTCTGAGCTTTTTCAAGACTTTTCTCCTCAAAGCTGTTAAATCTACTCCTGCTTGAGACCATTTCACCCTCTCTTCTCTGTGGAGCCCAGATCCCCACTCTGCACAGAAAGCAGATGTCTGGCAGGACACTGAACACACACTGACTTCTTTGAAATCAGCTAATGCAAATTTTCCCCTCATAAAACTCCTCCTCTCCCACTTTATTTACATCACTTGCTCACACCACTGCATTCTTACACAGTGTGTGAGTTCTCTGATATTGAAATAACTTGCAGGGAAGGAATCCAAGTTATTTTTGGCAATTGACATCCAATTTTTAATAACGTATTCAAAGCCAAAAGGGTTTTATCTGTCAGGTACAATAGGAATTTTATAACTGCAGCCCTTGAAAGTGTAACCAGTCCAACATCAAGAGGTAAAGCTGCTCCTTGTGTGGCACAAAGAAAGCCAAGGCTATTGAACAGTTAGGCCTGAAGGCCTACAGCTGCAATTTTTCACTTTTTCAATAAACTGAAAGTCATTATTTACATGGTTTGGTATTAAAAAACTCACCACCCCCACAACAATTCGGTGCTCTGCCAGAAAAAAAGTCCCAGCTGACATAAAACTGTAATTAACTGCCTTTGGGTATCAGTTGCCAAGAAAATGTTAATGAATGACAAAAGCAGGAATGAGAGGCAGGGGATTTCATTTGCTTACATTTGTTTGCCTTTGCTCAAGACAATCCCCTTGGATGTCCTACCCTTACCATAAAACTCAGGTCCTGTTGCTGGGGATTCATTAGGGCTAAAAGATCTGCTTATTAATGAAACAGAAGTGCTCAGTTATTCTTGTATCCACTTCACTGTGGAGCTTTGAACCACTCTCATTACACTTCACCAGGGCCCTGTTTTTCTCCTGAGATCCATCACCCCACCTCCAGTGCTTGGACAGCTCTTTATATCCACTTGGGATAAACGTGGACATCTGCCCTGGGAAAGCAGGAGCATCTTTTCCCCAGTGGAGAATCCAGAGTTGGGACTTCAAAGAAGTTTTAATCCGGTTTCTTGGTTTCCCAAGAACACTTTTGCCTTTCAAAAGCCATCTGATACATCTGATCCAGCCCACATGGCCCTTCTCTGGTGCACAGACCACCCAGCAACACTCCAAAAATGCTGCCCTGCACAACCCAGAGCCAGAGGATCTGCAGGGATGGCAGGATGGTTTGGGATTTAAACTGTGACAGGCAGGTGACAGCTACACCCTGGTGGTGCTGGAGCCCCAGGAAGGGCTGAGGGAGATGGGAAGGGGCTGGAGAATTCTGGGGGAGCTGGGAAAGGGGCTGGG
>VZRZ01000138.1:197198-228529 GCA_013398175.1 Climacteris rufus | reverse complement strand
TGGGGGGGCTCAGCCTGGAGCAAAGGAGGCTCAGGGGGCCCTGCTGGCTCTGCACAGCTCCTGCCAGGAGGAGCAGCCAGGGGGGTCGGGATTTCTCTCAGGGAACAGGGACAGGAGCAGAGGGAACGGCCTCAGGCTGGGCCAGGGGAGGCTCAGCTTGGATTTTGGGACATTTCTTCACAAAAGGGTTCTGCAGCCCCCATTCCTGAAGGGATTTCAAGGCCCTGTGGATGTGCCACTTTGGGGCATGGGGTGGCCTTGCAGTGCTGGACTCGATGCTCCTAAAGGTCTTTTCCAACCTAAATCTTCCTCACAATCCCGTTTGAACCAGCTCTGCTTTGGCTTCTTCCATGGTAAAAAAATTCAAAAAGACTGGAAATGTCAGCATTTCCAGGGAGCAGCCCTAGAGTGTTAATTGTTTTCTGATCCCATGAGCAGTTTGAGTGCCCCTGAACGTGCCATGCACGGAGCTGCTCCTGGAAAGCAGCACCATGGGGTTACTGCAGAGCTGACCTGCAATTCCCTTTGCCCCAGGGAAAGCCCCACTCTGAGGAGCTTTTGCTTTTACTGAACATTAAAAGTGGTTTGATAGGGGTCTAGGAAGGTCAGGTTACTCACTAAAGGTTGTGCAAGTCCATGCTCAAACTGGGAAGAAAACCTGGTTCTTTGTTCCATTTCTTTGACCAAAACCCATCACCTTTACCACAAACATAATTGGTATTTAATTTCTCAAAGAATAAAACATGACCTATTTGATCTGTTTGAAAATGGAGCCAAAATTCATTTTAAAAATATACAGGTGCATTAAAATGCAAACTGCCCATGCATTATCTGTGTTAAATTGAAGAGTTAAATGTTCAAATATGTCCCTATAATCCCCACAAAATAACAAGAATCCTCAACCAAACCTGTTATGCACGAGGCTGTAGCTGCCCCACATTTCCACAAAACACCATTTTCCACATCATAACAAGATTAGTGGGTTTGCTTTGAATTTTAAGTTTTAAAGAGACACTTCCAACATGAAAGCCTGTCAATTAATGCAAAGTGCTACATGAGGGCCCTTCTGCTTCCAAGGGACAGCCCCACACCAAGCAGATGGAAAACTCTCCAAAGCATCCTCAATACATCCATTCCACCTCCATTTATGTCCTATTCCACTGGTTGGTACCTGATGTTTGGGAAGGGGCCAGAAATGCACACAGAACTGAAGTCCCTGAGCTGAGCCTGCCCCTGGCAGTGGGAGGTGGGAAGGGGGTTCTGGACTCACCTGTTGAACTTCACTCTCTCCATTGGATATTTTCTCCGTGTACACGAAGGAGTTGAATATCCTCTGCAAGAAAAACCAGAAAGGATGTGTGTGTGAGACTTTTTGTCATAAATATCACATGAAAGCAGCTCCAAAAGGTGGATGGGTGAGGAAATGGGGTCAGAAAAGGACCTGGGCAGTCTCCCAGTGCCAGGATTCCCAAGGGGAATCAGGTGTGGGTCTGCATGGAGAGGCTGTTTTGGTTTGGAAGGCAAAGACATTACAGGGTTTTTTCAAAACATCTGTTAATTTACCAGACTGACATAAAGTGCTAAAAATAGTTCCATGTGCAAACTGTGGCCCTTCTCTGCTAAACATTCAACCCAACAAAACTACTCTGAAAAGTACTTGTTGTTTCCAACCAAAACACGAGAGGCTGTGAGCCGAATTTAGAGAGATTTAATATTGGAGAAGAGACAAGTGAGACCCAAATTTGAACACAACCAGATCAACCTCATTAATGGCAAGAAAAGGATGGATCAGAAGAGAGAAGTGAGGGTTGTGTCCTTCCCTGGGAAAGCTTCCCAGGGGGCAGGTGACAGCCACACTGCCACCCCTGCTTACACCCAGTGGTTATGTGGAGGAAAAAACACTCACCACCTTGTCAATATTCTGCTTCCAGACTGAAAAATCAGATTGGAAGGATTTGGGGGTTACACTGACAGCATTCCTAAGAAGTTTGCCTGATCACCTAAGCTTCACTTCCCAGATTCCTCATTGCCAAGGGCAGCATTCCCCTTGGAGACAGTGGAAAATGCACAATATCCCTAAAATATTCCTTTGCTCTCTTCACAGCAAGAAGTGGTATCAATAACTGTAATAGTAATAAATGGAGGTTCTTTAGGCTGTTAAGACTTTTCTCCAGCAGCCTCCAGGGAGCTGGGATTTCACTGAGGGAATGAGTTGCACATCTGAGTGTGGAGTCACACACCACACAGCAAAGGATGGTGGCTCCTAAAGACCCTGCATTGTGTTATTAGCACCAACAACTGTCACTACCAGAAAAGCCCAAATTTCCTCCAAATCCACGACTCCAAGAGTTTTTGTGGTGCAGGTTCAGCTCATTCCCTCCCAGCAAAGCTGCAGGCACCTCTGACTGCCCAAACCAGGCTGGAAAATCCTTTGGTGTGCTCTGCTCCACTTGCCATCCTCCTTTCCCCTTATCCTTCTCCCTGCTGAGGACTTGAGGAATGTAAAAAATTTGAACTCTTAATTCTGAAGAAGCGTTTGGAAGGGCAGCAATAAATCTCCTTGGTTTACAAGGCTCATAGAGCCAAGAAGAGGGGGCAGGCAGGGGAGGAGAATGAAAAAGGCACCTACTCTTAAAAGCTGCCTGTACATTGAGACTTCCTCTTCATCCAGACCTTTGTTTAAAGTTCTGCTTGGGTACTTTAACTACAAACATGTTGGCTTTTTTTTTCCCCCCTCCATCACGAGATGAAAAGATAATTGAAACATCAGAAGAAAATACATTAAAGCATGTAATTTTGATGCAAAATGTTTTAAATGAATTGAATTTTTCTGTCCACACAGCATTTCGTGTGCAGACATCAAAAGGAACGAGGAGGAAATGGACTGTCAGCTCCTGAGGATGGAGCTTTCTGTCCCTAACACAAAGCTGACCCTTTTCACACGTAGCCTGCTTATGAACTTGCAAAATAATGCCAGAGAACATCATCCATGGTTATGTAAGAGTCACAGTGCCAGCAGGAATTTATTTGGCTTGGGTTATAACCTATTTTTGCTTGATTTTGAATTTAACTGCTTCTTTCAATGCTTTGGTATATCCTGTTGTTTTAATTAAAAGCACTGGGCATGGCAGAGAGGGGGGAGCAGGAGTCTCTCAGTGAAACTAAGCACAGATAATGAGTAAACCAACACTAAAAATCGAGTAAGGATTGAGAATCCAGCCTGGAGGCTACACATGAACTGCTCAGCCCCTGCCTGGGTCCAGTCCCTACTCAAGAATTCCTATGCAGAATTCCACCCGAGGGCAAAACAGCTCCCTTTTGTACTTCAACTAATTTCACTAACTTAAAAAGTGACCCAACTTGAAGCAGAAATCAAAGCTAAGTGGCAACCTCAAATGAAGCCGAGGGAATTTCACAGAGTAGAAAGTCAGCTCCACACACAACCTTACAAAAACAGTCTAAATATTTAGGAGAACTTGCCCTGCAGTTTACACAGCCCATTAGCATCTGTACTTCATTCTTCCCACCCCTCTTGTTTAATTGGGTCTGTGGAGCAGATGGCAGCAGGCTCAGCTCCCCCACCAGAACAATCACACACGTGTTTAATGAGATGCTTGCCCGGGATTCTTTGCCATCACCCTCACCACTCGCTCTCCCAGCATGGGAAGGCTGTGCTGCTTCAGCATCCAGCCCTTCCCCAGCTCAATATCCAGCCTTTCCCCGGCTCAGAATCCAGCCTTCCCCAGCTCAATATCCAGCCTTTCTCCAGCTCAGCATCCAGCCCTTCCCCAGCTCAATATCCAGCCTTTCCCCAGCTCAATATCCAGCCTTTCCCCAGCTCAGTGTCCAGCCTTTCCTCTGGTTCAACATCCAGCCTTTCCTCTGCTTCAGCATCCAGCCCNTTCCCCAGCTCAATATCCAGCCTTTCCTCTGCTTCAGCATCCAGCCCTTCCCCAGCTCAATATCCAGCCTTTCCTCTGCTTCAGCATCCAGCCCTTCCCCAGCTCAGCATCCAGCCTTTCCCCAGCTCAATATCCAGCCTTTCCTCTGCTTCAGCATCCAGCCTTTCCCAGCTCAATATCCAGCCTTTCCTCTGCTTCAGCATCCAGCTTTTCCCCAGCTCAGCATCCAGCCATTCCTCTGGTTCAGCATCCAGCCCTTCCCCACCAAGCATCACCGTCCCACCATCACTCCCAACACCTCATCACCTCAAGCCCTCAAACAGCATCTTATTTTATTTTCCTTTCTTTGTCTTTGTATGCAGTAATTAGCTGGGGGAAAAAAACCTCTTTATTTTTACTGTGATTAAAGCAATGCCTACTTTGCAATACTAAAAATACAGTGTTGGAGAGCTGGATTTATCCCAACTCCTTCTGTGACAGTGAGAGGACAAGTGGAAATGGCCTTAAGCTGAGACAAGAGATTCAGATTAGATCCTAGGAAAAAAAAGTTTCACTGGTTTTGGGGTCAGGCATTGGAAGAGGTTGCCCAGGGAAGTGCTGGAGTCACCATCCCTGGAGGAGTCCCAGATCTGGAGCTGGGAGAAGTGCTTTAGCGGCTCCACTGGTGGGGCTTGACAGTTGGCCTTGATGACCTTAAAGGTCTTTTCCAACCTTGATGATGCTTTAATTCTACCATTTCAAAGCTCATTACAATCCTTATAAAGATTCTTTTGGAATGATTCAAACACTGGAGACGAACAGCACTTTCCTGGCTGTGCCTGCAGCTTTGTGCTCAGGTTTAGGCTCGGTGGGCTGAGCACAAAGCCCTGAAGCAGCCCTGGGAGCCTCCAGCAACACCCAAATCCCAGGCACATCATTCCTGCTCCAATCCTCCCCTCCCTCATCCCACACAGCCCTCCTGGTGAGCTCCACAAACACAGGACAGAGAAGATTGTGGAGATTATCTGCAGGGATCACTGCAGGATTCCTGGGGATGGGTGACAGCTCCTCAGGAAAGCCAGGAGATGTGGCGCTGTGAGCCTGCAGGGGATGCCCTGAATCCTGAGAAAGCTGCCTTTGTTTTCCAAACACACTTGTCCAAAGCATCAGACTCTTGCTTTCCCAAGCTCTGGAATTATCTGGCTGGGTCAAAGCACTTGTAACTTCCTAGGAAAGATTTTGCTGTGGCACCTCCATAGATCCTTTCATAAACTTTAATGCCTCGCTTTTAGCTTGGACCAAGAAGAGAAATATTTGATAAATGAGAGAAATCAGGAAGCAGGGAGAGGATCCAGGGGCAGGGGGCTGGGGCAGGGGAGGTTTGGGCCATCAGTGCTGAATGCCTGGCACAGATGGGCTCTGACACTGATGGATGGGCACAGATCCCCATCTCCAGGCAGGATGGAGTCAGCTTTCCCACCAAGGCAGAGATAAACTCGAGTTTAGCTTTGTGGTGTCCCAAAGCAAGGCTTAAGAGACTTCTAGTCATCACCTGAAACTGAAGGCAACTCAGGTTTAAATCTGGAAGATGACTCTAAACCAAGCACAGCTTAAAAAGTAAAATATTAACTGGCTTGTTCCCTCAGTTCCTCGAGATTCAAATGCACTGCAGTGAGAAAAACACTTCCAAAAGCCCCAGCCTGGCTGTCAGCACAGCATCAAAACAAACAGAAAAAGCCACCACCCCCAAATCTCCAAGGTCCCCAACCAAACACAAGCACCAACTGCTCTGCAGAGCACTCAGCCATTTGCACATCACCTTATTTGCCAGACAAGACACGAATCCATCTCCCTGCTGACAAAAATAACATTTTTGGGGACAAAGAGAAGCAGGGAAAACAAACACGGGATTATGAAATAGTCGTTGAGCTGTAAATATGTTGAAGCTGCTTTACCATCTATACTACAGGACATTTAAAAAAGAAAAAAAAAACATCTTTCAGCAGGTTTTGGGCATGGACTGCTGTCACCTGTCATATTTGGGTAAGGACTTGATGAAAAAATCGAGAATATTAAGGAAGTTATACAGAATAGCAAAATGTCCATGGGTAAAATTCAGGCAGAATTAGCTCAGCAGGGCTGTGATACTTCTCAAACCTCAGGCAGCTTCTAAGCAGGGTCTGGTTCCTATTTAAAAGGTTAATGTTTTAAAAAGTGGTGAGCAAACAAATATCCAACAAATCCCTTTTCTGCTGGAAGTCACGGGTGAGGCTGTGCTCAGGGAAACCTGTGGCTTCTGTCTGCAGTTTATTTTTGCAGTATCTGAAGCTGTCTCATGTTCTGTTTTGTTACCATTTCCTAAACCCAAGGAACATTAAATAGTGGGTTCCCATGAGATCAGGGACATGCTCTGTGTTTTCCTCCC
Source organism: Climacteris rufus (assembly GCA_013398175.1). Classification (NCBI taxonomy): domain Eukaryota; kingdom Metazoa; phylum Chordata; class Aves; order Passeriformes; family Climacteridae; genus Climacteris; species Climacteris rufus. The sequence goes on along the minus strand of VZRZ01000138.1, from coordinate 222,223 downwards.
ACAATTTACAAAGACATGCAAGAAGCTGAAGCAAATTGGGGGAAAACACAGGGAAAGGCAAATCCAGTGGCAGCAGTGAAAGGAATATCCCAACACCACCCTGCAAATGGCTCTCTCTTCCTGTGGCTTTGAAAAAAGAACGTGTTTTCAGTAGGGATTTAACTAATTAATGCTCTTTCTCATTACATTATTTGTGGAGCAGCAACAGACAGCTGCATCAGAGAGAAAAGTGATTCTGAACTCGGGGCAGTCGGTGTTCTGCAGGCTCTTAGAAATTATATCACTTTCCTAATTCATTTTGCCAATTAATGCCTTTAATTCACTTCTCTAATCAATTGTTTTCATTAATCATAAGCAGTGTATTAGTCTGAAGCAGTGTGATTTCCACTTTAGCCAGCATGTAACTGTGTTTCTTCTCAGACTGATATTGTTGGAGTTTGATTGGAAAATCACTGAAATTTGAAGTTTTGCTAAATAACCCTGATAAACATCAATGAGCCTGAAAGCTGGGCACCTAAAATACAGAATTTACAGCCCTCCAAGGACATGCTGCAGAAAGCAGAAGGTAAAGAAGAGAGTAACAAAGACAATCAGCACATGCTGGAAACTCCCAGTCTGGGAAAACCATATTAAAAAGACTGAAAAATGTGGAGTAATTTGCATGAGAAGGGAGAAATCAATAACCAATAGAGGGTAGAATACTAATTAATGAAGAGAATTATTCAAGTTAGAACCAATAAACACTGCAGAATCTCCACATGCTCACAACACACCTTTTGGGTGCACATATTCCCCAATATTTTAAGTTTTAAGCAGGAAAACATCATCTCTCTTCCCAATTTTTGTCCTAATGCAGACTGCTCACCAACTCCCTGTTTAAGCCTCGGGTCACCCCTACCTTGCACCAGGTGCCCAGGACATCCCAGCAGCACTGGAACATATTCTGGGCAACACAGAGGGCAACAGGAGAACTGGGATTCCAGTTTGGTCTTCATTTGGATGGCAAAAATCATCTCAGTTAATTTAGATATCAACTGTGGGAGGGCAAATGCCATGGGATCGTTACAGGACTCAGAGGGGAGTGGGTACAGCACTGGAAAGGAGCAAAGTAGAGCACAACTCTTACAAATTTGTTTCCTTGGAAAACTCCAGGCATTTGCAAGGAGAGAAAAGGATGGAAAACTGAGCAACAGCCAAAAATGCAATGAGGAACCAGCAGGTTTTTCTGCCTTCTTTTTCAAGGGACCAGAGAAGAGGAAGGGAAAAGAGTGAGAGGGGGAAAGACCCCAAGCAAATGAGTTCCACATGTCCAGGAGATTATTCAGTTAGCAGTGTAACTTGACTAAGGTTATTCTCCTGACAATGTCCATGGCAGCATTTCAGAAAAAAGGAAAGTCATGCTACCCAACCTTAAAACACAAAGCAGATGGGCTTCCAATGGCACTGGAGCTTTTCTCCTACACTTATTCCTCATTCCAGCCTCTAGGATGTGAAACTGAATTTTTTTTTCAGCTGAGAACTTTTTGGTTAGTGAGCTGTTTTCACCTTCTTGCATTGTGTTCGTCCTCTGCCCTTTAAGAGAACCTAAATTGGAGCATTTACCAGGAGCAAAATTGACCTGAGCCTTCATCCTTTGGGGAGAACTCTGGGTTTCAGTTTTCTGGTTGCTTTCAAGCTCATGTCAAAATGACTAAATATGGGGAAGAAGCCCAAGAAATGCAAATAGATGCAACCCTGGAGCCAGAAGGGCTTGATACCATTTTAGTGTAATTACTGTGCTTTCCAATTTGGTCAGGAATTCAATGTACAGCAAGTATGCAGAAAAAACATGGATCAATTGATGTAATGTTCCAGCCAGGATTGTGTAATTTTACAGTAAAGTCAGGAAAAAAACCCAAAGCACAAAGCACACAGCCCAAGAGATGTGATTGTTTCCTGATCAGTTTAAAATAATCGAGGCAGAGGTCGATGGGTTTTGTTTGGAGAAATGCTGCAGCACAGGAACACTGCTTGAACCAGAAAAAAAACAATACCCAAGGAGACAATCTGAAATCCAGGGATTTATAGATCATAAATCACAGTGAGGAACTTCTGTGCATGAAATGAATGGGCTGATGGCAACATAATTACAGAACTGTTTGCTTTAGATGTCCAAGAGTATCATTTTTCAGGATCTCTCAGCAGCAACCACCACCCTACAGAGGATAAATACCCCCAAATCCTTCCCTGGAGCCTCTTGGGAACAGGAGCTGTCTCCCAGTGCCTTGGAGAGACACCCAAGTTTAAAGTTTGAACACCAACACTGCAGTTCTGGTGCAGGTGCTCCCACCAAAACACCCACACTCGTGTCAGGAGATAAATCATGGGGAGCAGCAACCTGAAAAAGAGTGGCAGGGCAAAATTACCTTCCTGTGGGTCAGTGTTTGTAATAAAAACTACAAGCTTACTCTCATTGATAGCATTAATTGCATTAATATCTACAAAGGTTTTAAGGTCACCTGTTTCAACCCTCCTCTGCATCATTTTTTAGGACATAATCCCTACCCTTCCTTTTTCAAGCAGAAAGGAGTGGGAGCAAATCTGCACTTTTAAATTCTTAGGTTTCATTTCTCACTTGCTTTTTAAAAGAAATTTTAAAAAATAACTCAGGAAGATAAACACTTTGCATTAATTACGTTAATGATTCCCTCCAACCTGGACATAGTTATTTTCAAATAGAGTTTTAGAGTTATTTTCAAATGACTGTTACACTTCAAAATGACTCAAGGTTTCAGTGATCAGACACAAAAGTGTCCTGGCCAAGCAGGGCTCGAGAACCTCAGGAGATTTTGTGCCACCTCAGCTGCTCCCTGGGGACACAGGGCCAGTGCCAGGGCTGTGACCCCACATTTAAAAGGGGAGCAATCACCAGACACCTACAGAAGTTGAGAAGAATCCACTGAAGCTGCACTTTGGGATTTGAGATCCCCTGGGAGTCTCTGTGGGTTCAGGAAACACCATTTGGCTACACTTCAGTGCTGGTGAAAAGGGAATTACTCAGCAACCAGCACTGCAATTGGATATTTTTCCTCTGCTCCCAGAACAGGGCTGGGATGAACTCAGAGAATGAGCACATGGATGGTTGAATCCTCTGAGAGCTTCTCATGGTGTTCCATGAGGCAGAATTCCACCTGGAACCACCAACCCCACTAAAAACAGGACAGCACCAGCACTGGAGCCCAAAAAATAATGTACAGGTGTGAAGAGCAAATAATTCCTGGGTCAGCAAAGAAGGGCATCCCTGCAAGGAACTGCTCAACCCCTTTTCCAAGAGGCTCATCCAAGAGGTCCCCACTTAGTCCCCAGGACTGCTCTTCCCTCATTTTTTCAGGGAGCTGTGGCCCAGCACGAGGCAGCCCTGGTGAAACAAAACCTTGGGAATGCTCACTGGGATCTGGCTCATTAACTTCTCCCTGGTGTTTAAGTCGTTATCTGGGGACACAGAAGGAGGCAGAGCAGCCTGCAGAAAACAAATGTAATCTTCTGGAAAGAGCACGGCCATTAGATGTTATCAGTTGGCAAAAATAAAAAAATGAAAGAGTGAGACCGGAGGAAGCTCATGAATTGAATTCTTACAGCACTTCAAAGCAATTTGTGCATGAATGCAAGCATTTATTCTTCTAATTAAAAAAGGGGAAAAGCAAGCAAAATAGCAAGACATCATTTACATGAAAGAGCGGGGAGTAAAAAAACCAAAAAACAGCCAACAACCAAAACTCAAACAAAACCTCCAGTGTTAATCAAGCACAGAGTGGAGTCCAACCCAAAAAGGGAGAAAAAGCTCCAGATATAATGAGGGAAGGCACTGGAGAGGAGCAGAACTCCCCTCAGTGCTCTCTGCAGCACTCCTGCCAAGCCATCCCACAGGAATTTCTACATCCAGCCTTGGGAGCAAAAATTTATCAGCTGTTGTGCAAAGAAAAGCCCTTTATTCCTGCCCCCTCATTGTTTTCCAAACAAGCCAAGGGTGGGAGCTCCAGGCTCCTGGCTGTGAGTCCCAGAAAATGGGATGGTCCCACCACAGCAGCTGGAAGAAGGAGAGGGTTTCTTGAAATATGGTTTATCCTAACTAAAGATAATGATTCCAGCCTTCTAAAAATTAGCTGTGCTGAAATGATTATAAATATATTTACCTTCCAAACACTGAGCAGCAAGAAGTTACACTCACCTCCAATTTAAAAACCAGCTCTTCTAATGAGCTGCTGATTAACAACACAACGATTGCTGGGTGTGACAATCGATGCCTCAAATCAGCAGCTGAAATTTGTAAGAATTCCCCCCCAGAATATATCCCTGAAGGCACCTGACCTGTGTAAACACCACCCCTCAGGTTACAGTGCAGGAGTTTTCCAGTTCCCACTTAGGAATCTCCTCCTCAGCCACGGGAGGAGCTTTTCCAGCTATTTCAGTGCCAGGGATGCTCTTGGCTCCACATTCAAGGATACATCCTTGGGGTGACTGCAGCGATGTTCTGGGGGGTTATCCCACATCTCCCTCTGTTTATTCTCACATTTTTTAAGGGAGAAATGCACTATTTGCAGCTCCAGCAGACCTGCACTGCTATGAGCTTCTCTAAGTTTTTATTTTAAGAAGATTTTGCATAATGAACCCACTAGAGAAGGTTGATGGGAACACCAAATGCATGTACACAAAACACTGAAAAATGCTATTATACAGGTGTTGGAGATAAATCAGATATTTATTTCTGTGTGATTCCTTTTCACTTGCTGGAAAGACATAGAATTATTTTAAAGGAGACATATAAAGTCTAATTCTTCTCATTAATACTTGAGTTTGCAGACAAGCTGCAGAACAAGTACCTGCTCTCCATTTCTTGAGTTCCTCTTAAAGGTAATGGGGATTCTTTAGCCCTTTGAAAATATTCTCATTTATTCCTAAAGTTCAACTTCTTTGTGAAAACGCTGAGAAAAGGAGGCAAGAACACTGCAAGTTGCAAAGGGTTTTTGGGGGGTGTTAGTTGGGGTTTTTAAGATATTACCAAAAGAGAAGAAAGGAAGTTCTTTTTCTAATAAAAATCAGAATTCTTTAAGTGAATAACCATTGACTTAGGAAGATTATGGAGGCACAGGGCACAGGGAATGGCTTTAAGCTGCAGGTGGGGAGGTTTAGATGGGATATTGGGAAGGAATTGTTCCCTGGGAGGGTGGGCAGGCCCTGGGATGGAATTCCCAGAGAAGCTGTGGCTGCTCCATCCCTGGCAGTGCCCAAGACCAGATTGGAGCATCCTGGGACAGTGGGAGGTGTCCCTGCCAGGGCAGGGGTGGCACTGGGTGGGATTTAAGGTCCCTGTCCTTTTGCACTCCCAGAAATGCAGGAAAACATCAGCAACCCCTCCAGCCCAAGCAGGGCTGCCCAGTCACTCCTCACTGGGTAAGGTGGAAGTTTATTTCTGGATATTTGGGCAAAGTCCAAGTTTTTAAGGAGCTGTGACAGGGTGCAATCCTGTCATATGAGTGTCATCTGAGCCTCCAACTCTGCTTGGAAAAACTGCCCATTTGGGGCTTTTCAGAAAGTCAGTGTTACTGATCAAAGGTAGAGGAAACCAGGCAAGAAAAATCACAGTGCCAAAGAGCTGCAAAGGCCCTGAGAAAAGAGGGAAAATAAAAGAGCTTTCAGGATGTTTAGAAACAGCCTGGGTTCTTTTGGAAGATTGTTTTTTCCTCTGCTCTGAGTTGTTTTTACCTCTCCAATGCAAATTCCCAAGTCCAGAGAGGGACAGACTGGACTGAGACCTGCACAGTCCCAGCTGTGGAGAATGGAATTAATATCTCCAATTGATTTCACTTTTGTTTTTTTGCAACATAAATCACAGCAGATATTGCAGGACAGGACAGACAACAGAATGTGGGAGCAGGTTTCCACTGTAAAAAAGCAATTTAAACTGGGGGGGAACCAGCTTTTCAGAAAAAAACAACCCAGGAAGTTGACAGTGGTAATATTAATTCCTCTCCTGATGTGATGTCATTGCCAGTTGAGTTGTACCTATTAAGGAGATCAAAAAGGCCTCATGTGCACACACATTGTTAAAATTCAAGCAGTGACAGAGGCAATTACTATTTTTCATTCCCTCTATAAATATTATTACAAGCTGCTTTTTCACAAAACATTTACAAACTGTGAAGCAAACCCACTGCTCCTGTTAAATGCACACAATTAAACCAATTTCTCTTCCAAAACGGGAGAGAATTATTTGACCTCTTTTTAAATCTCTAAATAACTTTGTCTAAATAAACTATTTTGGAATCTCTGGAGAAAAGGCTGCTCCTTTACTCCAAACAAATCCCTGCTGTGATTTCCTTCAGATGCCACTTATGTGAACTCTCTTATTTGAGAAGCACTTGTGCTGATCCTGGTAGTGTCATCTTCATTAAAAATAATGCACTTGAAATATTTGCACTTGAAATTAGAAGTTTCATAATATTTCAATGTTGCCCAACATCCATTCATATTTAATTCTTGAGGATGCTTCAAAGCACTAAATATGGATCAGTCAAAGCAGGTTTCCCATTAGAAACCATTCAGAGCACGAGGCAAACAGGACTGAGTGGCAAACCTGAAATTGAATTAAGGATTTAAGGCTGCATAGAGACCACCTCCAGCTCAGCAACTAAATAAATTCCCTTTCTTTTGCCTTTCTGTGCAATTATCTGTGTGTTGCACATCTGTCTGAACAGGCAGGAACGGCTCCATAATCCACTTTGGGATCAGGATTAGCGAGTCCAGGCTCCAAGGAGAAATAAAGGCATTAACACTGCTTTGAATGGAGAATGGAAGTAGATTAATGCTGCTCAGGGAGTGAATATTCCTGTTGTCTCTCACAGTTACTGCTGCTCTGGTATCAGGATTTCACTGGCAGGAAGTGGAGAGGGGGAAAAAAAAAAGGACTTAATGGGCTGAAAAATGTTCATGCCACTGATAGTGATAATTTAGCTTCACAAATTGATGAATACATTTTAACTTTAATAAATTGCTGATACCCACAAATTAACTTCAGGTCTCTGTTTCAGCATGAAATCTGTATTTTTATTTCCAAAAGTTTTCCATGTGTGTTTTCACAAGGCAGTTTTGGCTACACCCTGGGAACTGAGAGTCACTGGAACAGCTCAAAACCCATCTCACCTCCCCAGCTTTGCCTTTTATTCTCTCTCTGTCTTATCACTCCTAACAAGCACAAACATAAAGATTCCAAAATCAAAAAGCATCAAGCAATATAAAAGTTCAAAACATTCCAAAAAAGGGATGTCCAGCCTCAAACAGAGATGATAAAATTGAAGCAAGGGCGTGAATTTCTGGGTGAGAATGAATTGACAGAATATTGAATTTCTTACAAAGGAAAATTAAGAAAAATTCTGAGAGCCACAAAGTCCTTTGTCCAGCATCTCAGAACACATTAATTAATTAAATGAACATATTAATTAATTAAATCAGGGTAATAAAAAATGGGATGTGCTGCTGTTCCTCCTCACACTTGCAAATGAATGAAGAGTGAGTGGCAATAGGAAGCAGCTGCCTGGATCTTACTGTATAAAGTGAAAATGATAAGAATTTCAGTAAAATTTCAAGTAAAAATGACTCTGCTCCACATGTTCAGAACTCCAAGGAGGTGACCTCTGCATCAACCTAAAAAACATGGAATGCCAACCAAATCCTGCCCAAACACCCAGGCAGGCAACAATAAATGATAATTAATGATCTTTAGGACAGTTTAGGAGTGCATTCTAATTGATAAACACAGCCATCACTAATTGCTTATGTTAATTGAATTTTTTTCATATATTTGGATCCAATTTCTACTATTATTAACCAAAAGGGACTATTCCTATAAAAGTGATTGGATCCTCTCATTTAAATAACAAAAAAAAGAGCATGAGAGCCCCACAATGAAGCTATAAAATGCATAAAATATAGAAAAAACTGGGGCAAAGAAGGTTCCTGAATTAATTTTGGTGAGAGTGGATAAAATGAGACAAGTGGTGTCCACAGTGCCAATGGCATTTTAAGTTTACAAGTTGCACAATTAATTTTTACTTTAAAAGTTTGGCATGTCCTGTTCAAGCACTGAAACAGCCCTGAAAGAGGAAAACAAACCAAACCCAGCCAAAACAACAAACCCAACCCTGCAAGATTCAACTGCTGACAAAGCCTTAATGAAAATACAGATATTGGTTATAACCTCCCCCCATTAAGCAGTTATTTTCCACCTGTTCTGAAGAGAAATGTGAAAAAAATGTGCCAAAAAAAAAATTCTGTATTTCCTGCCTGCTAAACATTTTTCATATAAAGTACTCAAGAGAATAAATGCATTTCAGCAGGGCTCTGGCAACAGCATCTCTTTCAACACTGCAATGAATTTTAAAATGATAATTTAATTACTGCTTCTAGAACACCTCAATAGCATTTTTTTGTTGTCAGGTTGAGTTCATTTAATCTCAGATAAAACAGATTTGTCACAAGAAAGGGGCAGGGAAAGTGGGATGATCCCTGGGGTGTCACGGGAACACTGCACCCCCTGCCCCCCTCACACAACAAAAAATTGACTTTATTTTATTTCAGCATCTCACAGTGCACATGCAGTGGCTATTTTCTGAGCAGAGTCTGAGATATCAATATTTAAATATCAGAAAATAAAGGAGTGACAAGGAAAGCTCCACACTGCCAGCAGCACCATGAGATTGGCATTCAAACTTTCAGTGTGTGCAGAAGTTTTCTATGCCTGGGAAATCACCCTTGTCACAGCACAGCCCCCCAGGAATGGCAGCAAACACCACACTTGGGTCAGAAATAAAGAAATACTGCCCATTTCTGAACAGGGAACACCCACCTAATCCTCCAGGTTCTCACAGAACACTCACCAAAATTCTCGTGATATTAAAGGCTCTCTCAGCAGAGAGAGCTGGCAAGTGGTGGTGAAACCCACTGGGATTATTATCCCAAAAAACTCTGGAATTGCAGAGAGCAGCCAGGCTCCTGTGGGGATTCCATGAGCACATCCATCCAATTCCCACCTATTGCTGCAGCCCACCTGCATTCCCATTCCCACTGTGCTGGACACGGCCTTTTCTCCATGGATTAATTTCATATGCATATTCATTGGACATGAAATTTCCACTCCTGCATTCAAAAAAAGAAAAAACTAAAAAAACCCACCAAAACTTGCTTTGATATTCATGGAATCACAGAAAGTTTGGGGTGAAACAGACCCTGAAACTCCCTGGGCATGGGCAGGGACACCTTCCCTAGAACAGGTTGCTCCAAGCCCTGTGTTCAGGACATAAAACCCAAACTATTCCACTTAGCTTGGAGTCTGAAGATGAAATATTCTGCATAAAAACTCCAGAAGCAGAAAACAACACATGAATATAACACAAGGTCCCCAACTCAGACTGTCCTACAACTTTCCCTTCCAGGTATTGACATCTTCCCAGGAAAACCAAGGTGATCCACGCAGAGTGACAAAACACACATCCCACAAACCCTGAAATACCCCCAGAACCTCAGCAGGGCAAACTCTACCACTTGCCTCAAAGTCACAGCTCACCTTGGTAGGATTCCTTCAGGATTTATCCCTCCAACCACAAACAGGCCTGAGATTCAAACCCTTTACCCAAAAACAATCCTTGTGCTGAATATTTCCCTCTGTTTTCAATATTCATCCCCTTTGCCACGCCTTGGAGGACAGAGGTTACATGCAGGTTAACACCCTACTAGAAAAGGCTGCTCAGATTTAAATTTATCCACCAAAAAGATAAATTTCTACCTTCTCCTTCTCCACAGGGGCATTTTGGGCACACGCTGGTAGAGGAGGAGCCTTGGTCAGAGGTGAGCAATCCATGACCTGCTCCTCCCAAAAGAGCTGAAACAGCCCCAGCCCCACTCATTTTTTGGGGAAGGAACTCCCTGAGCAAAGCAAACACACAAAAAATCCCCACATTGCCATTTTCTTGCCTAGACACAAACAAACCCCAGCAGCACATCTCACACAGAGCAAGAGGTTCTGCTCTGGTTTCACAACTCCATTATTTATTAATTAACACATTCCTTCCAGCAGCTTTATTTTCAATATGAACTCCCCCAAAAAGCCACATTTAGGCTTTCAGATATTCTTAATTTTCCTTTCAGTGAGGTATTACTATATTGCCTTGTCCTTGGAGAGTTTTATCTGGAATTATACACGTGTACCAAAACACAGCTGTTCCACTTCTTTCCTCCTTTATTTTTTTTCCCAGAGAAAAACCTGCCTCTATCAGGCACCCAATTAGCTGCTCACTATCAAAAGGCTGCTTGGGCCTTTCATCTGCTTGAAAACTGGATTCGAGTGAGAGGGTGTCATGGAAACTGTGTCTGGGGTCATTTCCTGTTGCAGTTTTTCAGTCACCAAAAATAAAATAGCAATAATAATAATAGCGGGGGTTTTTTTCGGATTAAAAAAATGAATACTTGTACTGCAAAGCAGCAGCTATGTGAAAAGGAAAATGGTATTATTTTCCATGAGAGATCTTCATCTGACAAAGTAGAAACAGATTTCAGTTCCATGTTCAACTGTCTCCCAAAAACCTGAAGGTCACATGTGCAGAACACAAAAGTCACAGCAAATATGCAGTGAAATTAATAAAGAATTTAAAATTAAAAGCCCAGCTCACAGTTCTACCACACAGGGTGTGTTTCTCTAAGTATTTCACTGAGCAAATGGGATAGAAAAGCGTTAGATAATTATAGAGCTGCCATGGAATGGGTATTTTTGGTTATTCCTCAGAAACCAACAAAGTGTTGTCAACATGAACATTTATCATGAGCCCACGTGCTAAAATAATTATTTTATTAATTTAGTTATTTATTAAATGAGTCACAACCCAATTGATCATTAATGGTATGGCTTGGAGGAGCTGTAATTGGGAGAAATGTGGAATATGGACACTGTGTGGTAGAAAACTGCCAATTTCTCTGCATCCACATTATGGGGAAAAATAGCTATTTTCCATTTCCAGTAACTATCTCATTTCTGAACCCTGCAGGACACAAATCCTTGTTTCTTTTTAAAGTTCATTCTCTAACTTAGAATTTCCAGCTTCATTCTAGCTAATGAAGCAAGGACAGTACTCAAAAAAAACAACAAAAAAAAGGAAAGTTCACAAAGCAGGGAGCTTTCATCCTTAAGATGAGTCATAAATAAAGCTAATTCAAAAGAAATAAAAATCACTCAGTGGCTTAAGAATACCTTAGTCCTTTGCCAGACTTTCTTCTGTTTTGATGAAAAAAAAGAGGGAGAGGGAAAAAAAACTCATAAATTAGCACATATTCCCAGATAATGGATTTTTTTTAAACACAGAGTTAAGTGGGGGGATAACAGCGAAAAAAAAGATAAGGAATTAAATTTAAATTTAATTCTTAGGAATTACAGCAAGGATCTCACTCTGGTGAGAGGAGCTTGAGGAATACCTGGCACACCCATTTATGAGCACACCTAGAGAGGCCCTCAGTTGGTTTCACACAGAAAAGGCTCTGAGCTCACCTTGGCTGGAAGGCACTGAGGGCTTTGGCTCCAAACTTCCCAATTTGAAGATGCAGTTGCCCCTGAGAGCAATGACAGCAGTGCAGGCCACGCTGGCTGACCCTGGGACGAGCTGAACGCGGCGCCTCTCGCCCCATTCCCTCTCGCCTTCCTCCGGCAGCGTTTGCCAACTTCATTCCCTTCCCATCCCTCTGCAGGCCCCTGGAGCAGCCCAGCCCTTTTTTCACCCTCAGCCACTGCACAACTGCTCTGCCCTTGGAGAAGCTGACACTCAAGCCAAGCCAGGCACAGACCAACCAATTTTTTGGCTCTTCCTTGGTGGGATGGAGTCTCCAGTGTGGCCAGAGCTGGGAAACGCTGGGCAAGCACAGGGATGAGATGGAGACTCATCCTGGTCTCCCAGGCACGGAGCAGGGTGAGGTGCAGTCCTGCAATTCTGGCCAAAGCTTTTGGCCCTGCCATGGCAAATCTTCTCTTTGTGAGTTCTTCTAACAGACATTTGAGATAAGACACAGTAGAAATACTTCAGAGTTTCTTCGGTCTCAAAATGTTTATGAAGTGTTATCTATAACTTGGCGGCACAGAAAAGTCCTTTATCCTCAATAACAAGGTGCAAATGGCCTCCAGCACCTCTCATCCAGATTATTTATACCCCAGATTGTCCAATTAGGGAGATGTTGTGTAGGATATTTTCAATAAAAACCCAATAATCAGTTCTTCTTATCCCGCATTGTGGAACTTTAGAACCAATGGCAGAAAACACAAGTTTTTGGAGAAGAAAGGGGAAGTAGCAAAGGTAAAAAAGGAAGTTATAAAACAACACCTAAACCCTCCATTTTGGACACTAGTATTACAATATTTCATAAAGCAAAATGTTTACATTTCTACCTAATTCACCCAGTGACACAACCTTAACTACACAGCATTAATTCCAAAGTTATCACACTACAGGGGAAGTCTTTTCCAGGGGTTAAGATCAAATGAGGTGTGTATTTGTGGGGATCAGAACTTGTTAAAGCAGAAAGGGTGAAATTCTCAGAATTCAGGGTTCCAACAGTGCAGCACAGGCACTGCTGGGATGCACACACATCTGTCTGGAGCCAGCCAAGCAGCCCTGGCTCTTCCTCCCCAGGATGTTTCCTGGGAATACCTGAGCAGCGCTTGCACAGCCACAGGAATAACTCAGTGCACATAGCACACCCACCATCCCCAGCAGGGAGGGTCAGGGTGGACAGCAGCAGGAATTTCTCCATGGAAAGGGTGCTCAGGCACTGGAACTGCCCAGGGAGGTTTGGAGTGCCCATCCCTGGAGGAGTCCAAGGAACAAGGATGTGGCACTCAGGGCTCTGGGCTGGGGACAAGGTGGGGATGGGCACAGCTTGGGCTGCCTGGCCTTGGAGGGCTTTTCCAACCCAATTGATTCTCTGATTCCATCTGACCAAAGCTGAAACCCTGCTCCAAAGGACCCCAATCACATCTATCCAATTTATCATCTTAAATAAACGTGTGCCTTTTTCTGTCTATGCACCCCTCATCTTTTCTTTTTTCTTTTACTTCATCTTCACTCAGCCATTTCCAAACTGGAATAGATTTCCCAAGGCTTTTGCAGGAGCTGAAGCTCTCTCTGCTTATAACCCCACAGAGCACCATGTGAATGAGCAGCAACCACAACAGGAGACATCTTTATCAGAGAACTCCAGGATTTTTTTTTTTCCTAAAATTTTCCTCTTTTTGCTACTGGAAAATTAAATATATGTCCACTAAATTCTTGTTCTCGTGAAAATGTTTGCCAGGTCAAACCAAATATATCCACGACCTTGCAGCCTTATATTTTGAGGAAGAAAAGAAAGCTTAGAAAAAGGTTTTCTAAGAAGCGCAGACAGGAAACAAAACGTAGCTGAGAGATTAAATAAAGATGAAACACGTTGGCTCTCATTTAAAAAATACTAAATATTTTAAAAATACGAAATATTTTAAAAATATGAAATATTTTAAAAATACTAAATAAACCAGATGCTGTTGTGGTAAGTGGCCATCACAAAGCTGAGAAATGAAGGGACTGAGCAAAGTGCTTGCCGGGGTCACTGGGGATGCAAAGCTCCAGCTGGGGCAGCAGAAGTGGAATATTCAGAGCTGGGCTGGGGGTGCCCCTGCAGCCAGAGCCCTCCCCCAGCCCCAGCCTGCTCCCCATTATTCTCCACTCAAGCTGAAAGCCACAAGGGCTTTTCCTGGGCTGTTCCACAGCAGCCAGAGTCGGGAAGCGCGGCAGGAATTGCTGAGGGACCCAGGAAGGCACAAAAGCCTCCCTCCACAAAGAGCCCTTTCATCTGGGCTGTGTGTCTGTTAAACACGTCCTGCTAATGTGCAGAGGTTTTATAAAGTGATTATAAAGTGAAGGCTCAGTCACTGACTCAGCTGCACAGCAAGGTTTTGAAGTTTATGACTGGGAAACTGGGATTTGAAATGAGGAGCTGGGAATGCTGCACAAGTCCTCTGAGTAACACTCAGGGCTGGTACCCACAACAGCTGAAGGTGGATTTTCCTTGTTTTAATGCTTTCATTTCTTTATTTGGTGACACTTCACACCAAAAAACACACACACACAAAGAAAGATCAGATCCTGCCCTCGTACTGTGGCATCAGGATGAACTGGTGAGCTGCCACTCCTGCTCTTATCAACACCAAAGCAGCAAACAGTCAGATTATCCTCTTTCTCCATCTTTTCCCTCCTTTGCCTTTGCCCCCAGGAGCTCAGCATCTCTGGAGATTGTGAATAACTAAGGTAGATATAGACTCCTGCCAGCCCCGTGAGAAAGAGAGTTATTTTCTGTCCACCAGAAGGCAGAAAATAAAGAAAAAAAGAAATAAGAATCCATCTTTTTTTTCTTTCTGCATCATCAAAGCAAGGCCAGAAGTTGAACATCATCCCCAGCAAGGGCATAGCTGTGGGCCAGCTTCCCATTCCAGCCTGTGCAAGCCAGAGCCTTGCTACAGCAAGGTTTCCATATTTCAAATATATTTTTAGACGTAGGGTCTGATGCTGACACTGGTTCTAACTTCATTTCTGAGCAAGGACCCCAAAAGACTGTGAATCTATTTTCAGGGAGCAAGGAGACAGGGAATGGCAAGGAGGGACTGGCAAAAAAGACAGCAAACAAACAAACCAGAGGCCAGGAAGTGGTGGAGGAAAGCAGCAGAAACCCATCCCTGCTGCACCTTCCACCTGCACTGGAGCTGGATGTACAAACTCCACGGGAACCCTGTGCTCCCCAAGGTTTGGGATCAAAGGCCTCCAACAAGCAGTGACATTTTTTGTATCAAAGTTGCAGGAAGATGTGGATTAATAACAGTGAAGAGCCTGGAATGAGCCTGACCTACAGGGTGTGCACCTGCACTGTACACACACCAGGACAACTTTCATTACCATTCCAAGGAATCCCAAATCAATGAGTTCCTTCACTAAATTTTTTAAAGACTATTATCCCTTCCTAGCTGATTTTGTTCCCTCTCCTTTGCCATGACTTTTCAGGCTCTGTGAAACCATCCAGACAACACACACGAGGCAGGGAACACTCTCAGCAGGTCTGAGCCTTCACACAGCAGCTCTGCATTCATTTCATCCCAACTCCACATCTTCCCTGCCCAAAATAACTGCTGCACCTTTGCTCCTCAAAGAGAAATCCACCATTCCAAGCACTGAAAGCCATGGCAATGGATGTTGGGACTCATTTATTTTTGGAGGCTGAGTTTCTATTCTTGGAAATGTAGGAAAAAGCAGCGTTTCAAAGTCTGAGGTTGCAATTACCAGAACATATATTTTTAAATGTATTTCTAGACTTTCAGCCAACCCCTTGCTGAATAAATACATAAATATGAAGGGGGAGGCAAAATTCTATTTATGTGACATCACAGTGAATCAATATTTTAAAATTCATGAGATTGAATTTCTTGCCAAATAGAAATAAACAACTGGTCACTCCTATTTCTATTAAACAAGTTATCTCCTATCATGGCTACGGTGGGGTTATTTTAGTTTTGGCTTTGCATCCAGTAGGTTTAATGGAAACACAGCATCATCAGTATGTCAGTATTTAAAATTTCAGAAACCAAACACAACTTTTGGAATAAAATGCTGTGTTCCCAGCAGAGAGCTGAGCACAGCAGAGGCTCCTCTCTGCCAAGAACAGCTGGACCATCAGTTAACTGAATTTAACAACTTCAAGACCATCAAGCACATCCATCTACTACTGAAATGGTTTGTACTTGCAACCTCCACCCTGGTGAAGCTCATCTAAAGCTAAAAAAATCAGACAAGTTTGCAATTTTCATCCTCCCCCTGCAATGTATTTGAATACTAACTTTTTCCCATCTTTTTAATTATAACCTCCTTCAAGGAAAACACAAGAGACTGCGTATCCAGGAATAACATTTTCTAATTTTCATCAAACAGATCAAAGACGGAAATTTACAGTTTAAAAAGAGCTGCCTGACCACAGCTGCACGATGTGATAAACAAGCATCCTCAGTGCTTGTTCCTGCCTTCCTCAGAAAGTGCAGTTTTCCCTGTGAACTGCAGTGTCCAGCTCAACTCCACCAAGCCAGACCAAGGGAATACATCCCACAGCACACCTGGCAGTGCTGGAGAAACACTGGCAAAAAGAATGAAATTCATATTACAGACAATTCCTCGGGCAAACAATGCGCCCAAGGAAGTTGAACTACCTGCGCTGCAGCTGTGGAATATTTAAATTAAATATCCTTTCATTGTTAAAACTGCTAAATGTATTACCCTCAAATTAAAAACCTTCTATTTTTATCCTTCAATGCCTTCTGTACAACACAGAAATTCTGTCTCCAGAATGTTGGTTTGGTCCCTCTGGAATTCACCTGCCCAGGAGGGCTTGGCCAGAGCTGTTGCCAAGTGGGAGCTGAACCTGAGGATCATGCACCAGCTTCAAAACATGAGCTGCAATTCAGGATCCACAGCCTGGAAGTGGCTTTTCCTCCTCATTTCACACTCCTTGCAACAATGAGAGATCCTGCTGCTTTCCTACCCTCCAAATGGTGTTTAGCAAAAGTCAGAAATGCTGTATGATTTCAATATTGGGAAAAAAGAGGAAAACCAAGGTGCTCATTCACTGATGGTGAACAAGGCAATAAAAACATCCTGATGTGACCTCCTCATGTACCAAACTCCCACCAGCACCTGCCCTGTGCTGGTTTGCAATGGCCAGGCCACCACTGACAGCAAACACTTTGGGAAAACAAAGTGTTCTCCCAAACACACAGCACACAATTCCATAGCCACACCACGGTAGGGTATTCCCAAAAAGCACCCCAGCACATCCAACACCTCTCCTTCAGCCCAAAAAACATCACACAACTTGTTTTTCCCTTCCCACAGCACACAATTCCATAGCCACACCAAGCAGTTCACTGTAGGGTATTCCCAAAAAGCACCCTGATGCTTCCAGCACATCCAACACCTCTCCTTCAGCCCAAAAAACATCACACAACTGGTTTTTCCCTTCCCACAGCACACAATTCCATAGCCACACCAAGCAGTTCACTGTAGGGTATTCCCAAAAAGCACCCTGATGCTTCCAGCACATCCAACACCTCTGCTTCAGCCCAAAAAACATCACACAACTTGTTTTTCCCTTCCCACAGCACACAATTCCATAGCCACACCAAGGAGTTCACTGTAGGGTATTCCCAAAAAGCACCCCAGCACATCCAACACCTCTCCTTCAGCCCAAAAAGCATCACACAACTTGTTTTTCCCTTCCCAGCACAAGCACAGCAGACAGGGCATGGTCCCTGGCCAGGAAGAGCTCTGCTGGCACCCAGCACCTCTCCTGCAGCTGCAGCTCCCACTTTTCTCATCCCTGGCATGTGGAAGGACAAGGAATGATCCCTGGCATGGGGGATCAGCCAGCTGAGCCTGGTGCTAACACAGCTTCTGGGAGAGAGTGCTCTGATTTGGATAAATCCAAGATCTCTCGCTCACTTCCCATTCATTTCAGTGTCCACACAGTTTGGGGTCCCTTTCTTTCCCAACAAATAAAAGGCAAAAGGCTCTCCTGGCTCTCCCAAGGGCTGGGAAGTTTTTGTAACCTTGCTGCTGCTCCAGGCAAACAGGCTCCCACTGCAGATATTTTTGGGAGCCTGTCCCCTCTCCCCCCAGCCCACCACCACAAACACCTCCCCAGGTTTTGTGTGACAGAAGTCCTGAGGTGAAAGCACAGCCCAAGAGGAAATGTTTCTAATTCTTCTTTTGCTGAAAGGGGGAGAAGCAGGGACTGAGCCAGGGCAAGGGGAGCACCTCAGCCCTTTGGTGTGGTACATCACATTGTCTCTGTCCAAATGAACTCATCTCCATGAGCAGTTTGGTCTGAAACCCACAAAAAACAGCACAAAAATAACCCTACCAGGGTGAACACACAAGAAACTCTGCTTAAGGCGTTCCAGCTTCTGGAAACTTTTATGGCAACTTCCAGATGTGTCTATTTTAAAGCTTTTTATTTTGTTTTGCCCTGGCCTCATTCCCACCTGGGACAATCCTAAGTATAGCCAGAAATTCCTCCAGCATCACAGGAATATGTGCAGAAGGAGGTCAAAACTGGCCAGGGAGCACTGGCTAGACAGTTCTGCAGACATGCTGAAAGGAAAATGTCAGGTTTTTGTCAGAAAGGTGTTGGGGGTTTCTGCTCTGCTGGTCCAAATCACCCAGTCCAAGCTGTGCAAACCCACGAGCTCAAAGGGCAGCAGCACCATGAAAAGCTGATTTTATCAGCTGCTCTGGCTGGGAAGCTGCTAAAGGCAGATGTAATAGTTTGCTTTTACTAATTACTGTAATTGTGCAAATGTACTGCTGCAAAATCACTTGGGAGACTCTGCAGAGACCTCAGAGGCAGCTGATAAAGTGGCTCCATTAACAATTTTCCTGGGATTGGAAAGGAGTGTCACTGATTTGTGGCACCAGGATTATTTCAAAAGGCAACTCGGATTTCCACTGCTAAATCAGACACAATTTCATCCAAATTTCTGTGCAGGGAAGAACACACAAAGCTCAAGATTCAAGCAATGACTTGGCTCACACTTTATTTTACATCAGAAAAAGTCAAGTCTTCACAACAGACACTGGGCAAGTACTAAAGTTATTAAACTCTGTTTTCCATGGAAAAGAGAACACAAGGATATCCTTTCAGATGTCATTAACACTGCATGTTATTGAACAACAATAAGCTACAGGAAAATGATGACTGAGGAATGCAGGCTCTCTATACTTTACAGTTTTACCCTTTATTCTGCATTAAACCTACAAGAGCTATTAGTCAAAACCTTGGGAAAATTTTGGACATACAAAACAAGGGCTGATACATCAGATAGGCCACTTAACTTTCCATTATTAAGTTCTGCTATTCATGTACAGAAAAAAAAAAAGAAAAAATCTAGTATTTTCCTATTGAACTGCATAAAAATAAATCATTCCTGGGCCATTATCCAAGCTTTACTGAAGTTCACAGCAAAGCCCCACAAGCTCAGAGCCATGAAGTGTTGCCATTTCCAGGCTTCCCAGAGAGCCAAGCTCAGGTAGCCCTGAATCCATCTGTGGAGTGCCCTGAAAATGGAAATAAAATGGAAATACCAAAATTTGGGTACTTCCACACAGAAGGGTGGAACTGACAAGACTCCAAGCATTTCTTGTCCAATTTTCCCCCAACAACTGACAAACAAAAACCAACAAACTGCAAACAAAAAAATCTGTTTCTATTTAATACTCCCTCTTATTATATGGATATAAAAGAATAACTGGGAAACAAGCACACAAAAAAACCTTTACATTCTTTTCCAATCTCAAACTCTGAGAGAAGAGACTCTCTTGATGTTATTTGACAACAAGAATGAGGTTTTTTCCTCCCCAGTGCCTGGCCAGGCTGCAGCAGCAGAGCAGCTTCTGTGCCGTGCTCAGCTCAGGCACCAACCATTCCAAGAAAAAAGTGGTTTAACAAGGCTGCATTTCCTTGTGAGCCTTCCCAAATAACTTCTTATCAGCCTGGCACAGCTGAGATCCCCAATCCCTCCCCTGGATTTGGATTCCTGCTGCAGCAGCCCCTCTGGCCCAGGCCAGGCCCGGGACATCCTTGGGCCCTGCTCATTCTTTATCTGCCAGCCCACCTTGCTGCCCCACACTCCCAACTTTTATCTGCCCAGGCCAGCCGTGTCCCAGTGTTTGAAATGCAATGTCAGGCTGTGCTCATGCAGCACCACTTCCCATGTCCCCACACTTTGAAGAAAGAAGTCAAAGCCCAATTAAAAATTCAGATTCGGTCTCCTCCGCGCAGCCCTTGCCGCCGCCCTTCTGCCAGGACCTCTCCTGTCTGTTTGCAGTTTCATGTTGGGGAAAAAAAAAAGGGATCTGTGTGGAAAAGGATGAAAAACTGCTGCAGTCTTGGGCTTTCAGAGAGCCTTGAATAAAGCTGCTGTAGCTGGATTCAAACTAAGACATAATCATGTAAAACGGATGAGGTTTTATTCCAGTGGTCTCTACTCTGTGATTATTACTACAGCACACACCACTGCCAAATAATATTAAAAAAACCCAAAAAGGTACAGTCAAACACTTATCAGCCTTCCCTACTAATGTTCTATTTTGTATTTCAGCCTCACAAGCTGAAAATAATAGGAAAGATAAAAGGGAAGCAGGTTTTAGTGCTGTCATTTGGCTGAGGGTGCACGAGGTCCAGGTTTCAGACCTGGAGGATGCGGTGTTGACATCACTTGCTGTGAAAGGACCTCACAGCCACCACAGATTTATTCATAAATATCCACCAAGAGAAGTGGAGAAATGTGTGAAACCCCTGATTTCAGAGATGAAGAACCACAGTTCTGGCATTTCAGCTGATCTGCAGCACAGTTCTAAATGGGATTTATCTCTTCTAAGTCATAGATCTGCTGTCATTAGCCAGGAGATGTCATTAGCCATTTTCCATCCCATTGGAAAAAGTAAATAATACTGCATTCTGTCAGGGCTCATTTTCAGAGAGATTAAATAAATGGACAGTTCTGGTGACTCCAACTCTTTGCCATCACTCAGAAACCTTCCAAGAATGTGGATTTTTCAGCCCATATAAACCCCTGGACATCTCTCAGTCTCTGTGTCGTGCCTGTCTGTGCACAGACTATTCTTCTGGAAAAACATATGGCCAGACAAGCTATTAGGAAGATAAATAAATAAATCAATAATCTGCTTGACAATCAACCAGAAGAAGCCTGTACTAAGCTGTTATTTTACACATCATTGATGTATTGATATACCTATGTACAGTATCAATACAGAGAGAATCCAGGAAAAAAAATGACCAGCAAACTGCAGTTTTTCAGATTCAAAATGCATTTTTTTGATTCCAGCCCCCAAGATCAGTAACAGACAATGAGAAAGGGCTGTGCTTCCTTCACAGAGTGAGAGTAAAGGATTAAGATGGCAGAGCTGCCTCCAGAAATATTCAAGGCCCTCTGGGCCTACAACTTTTGTTACTATCTGGCTGGAAACATCAACGTGCATTTTGAGTTACAGAGGCATTTAGTGCTTTTCATCTTCAAAGCATTTCTTATTCCTTTCAACTCTGGCTGCAAGTATTACATCCCTGTTTTGGAGATGGAAATGTTACCATGCCCCATGCTATCAAAAAATAGTCCTCACCTTGGGCACACTGAGCAGATTGAGAGGGTTAAACCTCATCAAAACCAAACACAAAAGTTCTGATTTATTCTTTTCCTGCCTTCACCTCCCAACTAACGAATTTCTGTTGTTTCAACCAACAACCTACCCTGTAATTTCAGCCAGGTCAGAGAAGCCAGGATCAGACCAGCCAGGTAAGAGGGATGGGGAAACTCCACCCACAGATCAGGTCATGCCACAACCACCAATTTAGTTACAATTTTAGTATAAAAGGGCTCTTAACTTTTAATTAGTGCAGAGTGTCAGCTCTGCCCAGCAGAATATATTACAGGACTGTCACAGAGGCTACTCAGGGAGCCAGCTCCAGCCCTTGGCAGCGATGCCAAGGGTTATTTAGGATGCAGTTTGCTGAGGAATCACACGGAATACAGCAGGGCAAGCGGAGCTGGGACTGCACAGTGCCTCCCCAGGATGCAGCTGCTGCCAGAAGGTGTTCCCTGCAATGCTGCCAGCATGTGCTCTGGCTGCTGGGAAAACAAGGGGACAGCTACAGGTGACTGTAGGCACAGCCCCATCCACAATCCTGTGGCTCCTTCAGCACCCTCCATCCCACAGGAGGGAGAGGGAACTGAACAGATTGTGGTGAGGCTGTTCCTGGTTGATTTGGGTAATCACTTTGGGGAGATCCATAAACAGATCACCCCTGCTGCTCATCCACATGATCATGTGTATGTACACACCACCCCATACCCCAAAGTGTCAAGGGGAACACACAGGATATTAAGGCACAGCAATGCCATTAACTGGGGGTTTGGCAGAACTCTCAGACACAGTGGAACAATAAATAATCAGTGCAGCAGAGGAAGTCAGACAACTGATGAACTTTCTGTGTTAGAAATAACACACAGACACCCAGGAACCCACACACTCTGCAGCTCCCACCACGTGTTCTCACTAAGGCAATAACTGGTACGAATGTGTATATTCTAATTGTAAATTGAAATAAGAAACTATTAAGCTGCTGTACAACACGTTCAGCAAATGATGCAACTCACGAGTTGTCACTTACACATCACCCTCAGCTGCTCTGCACAGTACCATTCAAGGAATAAATTTATAAATGAAATCAGAGCACTTGCATGGGCGAGGAAACAAAGCACTACCCAAAGGTAGCAGTCAGATACTGCACTCCTGCAAGTCTCTGTAAATAGAAAGCAGAAACCTCTCTCATCCTCGCTCTGCCTGTAGCTTCAGCACAGATGTACAGGTACTCACTCCTCAGCAATGCAAAATGCAGTGATTTGATGAGAACCACTCAGTCCTGGTTGCTGTTGGACTAAGGACACGAAGCAGAGGTGGAAGGAGAACGTCTGATGGAAGGACACAGCGCGCAGAGGAGACGGCGCTGACGGCTGCTCCCGCACAAACCTGATTGATTTCCTCTCTCACAACTTCCACGTTCATCACTCCCTGCCCCTCCTCACAGGCATTTAAGGCTCACAAGAGGCTCTCCTCTTACCTCCTCCACTTGCTCCTCTCGTGTCCGCTCTGAGACTCCCCCTCCTCCTGCCTTCCTGCGCTTACAGAGGCTCCCTCTACATTTTCCTCTCTTCCCAGACTCTGAACACACCCCAGGCAACCTCTCACCTCCGCTCTGTTGAAGCATTTCCACCTGCTCCTGCACTCATTGGATGCTTCCTGCCCACCTCCAGCTCGGACCTATCCTCCCTGCAAAGCCCTCTGGTGACACCACCTCCTGCCTATTACCAGGATGTGCAGATGTGGGAGCCACAGCTGGCAGGGACCAGAGCAGGAGGAGAGCATGCAAGGGAAGCATTAAATCCTGCCACTTCCTCCTCTGTAATTTAGGAAATTAAACAAAACCACAGCTCACTAATGGCTGGGTATCAACCCTTCCTCCTGCTACCACAACTTCTCCTCTCTAGCCCTGATTTGGGGTCTGCATTCATGTCCTCTAACCCAGGACAACACCCTTGGATTTAAATCCAGCTAAAGCATAAAAGTGTTCTCCTTCTCCTTCCAAAACCCCACACTTCTGCTGTGCACAACTTGTTTGCATCATCCTGAGCACGCCAGGTAACCAGGGGCTCACCAGGCCACCACCACTCGCCAACAGCCCTGAACAAGCAGAAAAAAGGGGAATTCTGTGCCAGCTACACCCAGCCCTGCCTGAGCAGGCTTAGGAAATTTCTGCCCTGAGACCAAGTGAGAAGCACGGGCTGCAGTGACACATGTCATAACATTTTTTGTTCTACCGTAGCAGGTCAGCAAAGAAGCTTTTAAAATCAGGGGAGGTTTGTTCCCACCGGTTTTTAATCTTAACCAGCTGTAATAATGTTCCAGGGGGGAGCAAAGGACAGGCTTTGCATTAGCGTGATGGGAGCTGAGACATCCAAAATATGAAGCATATAAAAATAGAGCTCATATGAAAAAGGGTTTCAGTTTAACTACCAATTTCACCACATTCAATTACTCTGGGGCCTTAAATAGCCAACTAATAGCAAACACAGTTTTAACATTATTTGTGTCCCTGAGCACTGGCATCCAGATTGTTCCCAAGCTCGGATCCTCAGTACAATTCTTGGAAAGAAAACCTGGCTCATCCCAGGGTTAACTCATGTATCAAACATGGTAACATATATTTTATGAGCTGTTTCTTTTAATAAAATACGTGTTGAGGTGACTGTATTATATTTTTTTAACACCACAAAGAGATTTAGCAATGCAATTATACTGACTTAATTTGTATTAACAGAGACTCCACCAAAGCAAAGGATTATGCTTATATCTTTTGAGGGGAAGTACATACATACAAGGAAAAAAAAAAGTGACTTCCTTGAATTCAGTACATCAATAATGCACCTTGTTAAGTGAAGTTATTTAAATCCGCGTCTTCTTAGCATCAAGGACAAGAGACAGCTCAGTGTTTGCCCGGACAAAACGAGCCCTAGGAGGCCGCCCAGCACAATGATGGTCCAGAGGTGAGAGAATGCAGCCAGTTTAGAGAAGATAAAAGGCCATTTGGGTAGAGACTCCCGCTGATCCTATGAAAGTGTCTCCTTTTCAATTCGGGAGGCTTTTAAAACTGCATTTGCTACTGACCATACCTTCCCCTGAAAGCCGCCTGGGATCCGATTTCACTTTTCCCCCCCGGAGAGGGTGGGCAGCCGCCGGCTGTACCGCAGGTAGCGGCGCTCCCTGCACGCCCCACCAGCCCCTCACAAACACCCCGCAAACAGCAAATAACTCCCGGCAAGGAGAATAACCTCGCCGTGAATCCAGCATCTCAGTAAACTCCCCCGGCCGCACTCCCGGGCCGGGAAGCATCGCTTCATCCCCATCCCCGCGCCCCGGGACAGGGCACGGCTGCCCGCGGGATGCTCGGGCGGCACCGCCTCAGCGCCGAGCCCCAGCCCGGAGCCGCCCCGGGGCAAGGAGGGCCCAGCCCCGAGCCCGGGCTCGGACCCCTCCGCGGCTGTGGGAGGAGGTTTTTGGCCGCTTCTATTGTGTAAATTGCAAATAAAACAAGAGCCGCGCTCCTACGGTCCCGCTCCCATTTCAGGCGGGCGGCTCTGCGGAGAAAGCGGGGCCGGGGGAAGCTGAGGGAGCGGGGCCGGAGAGAGCCGGGGAAGCTGAGGGAGCGGGGCCGGGGGAAGCTGAGGGAGCGGGGCCGGAGAGAGCCGGGGCTGAGGAGGGAGCGGGGCCGGAGAGAGCCGGGGCTGAGGAGGGAGCGGGGCCGGAGAGAGCCGG
>VZRZ01000138.1:156862-195802 GCA_013398175.1 Climacteris rufus | reverse complement strand
GGGCCGGGCCCCCCGCGCCAGCCCCGCCCCGGAGGCCGCCGTGCCCCCGCAGCGGGCGGGGAGCGGGACACGGGCGGGGGACCCGCGTGCTCCCAAAAGTCGCCGCTCTGCCTCCTTTTGTGGTTTTTTTGACCTTTTTAAAAAACTCTTTTGAAACTTTATTTTTACCTTTTGTTGAATTAGATTTATTTTATTTTATCAGTGCTCGGCGTCTCCTTTCGCAACCCCGAGCACGGAGCCATCCGTCCCCGGACGCGGCCCCGCCCAGCGCGGACACCGAGCCTTGAGGAAATGTTTCTCGCGCAACAGACACGGACAATAAATAAATAAATGAAAGGAACGCCGGCAAAGCCGAACCCACCCAAAGGCACACACGGCTGTACTCCCTGGAAGAGCGGCATGGATGAGCCAACAAGCCAAGGTCCCTGGAGAAACATCCCTTTGGGGCAGGACTGTCAAGGAATGACAGAAGGGTTTGGGTTGGGAGGACCTTAAAGCCCATCCAGAGCCACTCCTGCCATGGCAGGGACACCTCCCACTGTCCCAGGCTGCTCCCAGCCCCTTCCAGCCTGGCCTGGGACACTGCCAGGGGTGCAGGGGCAGCCACAGCTTCTCTGGGCACCCTGTGCCAGGGCCTGCCCACCCTCACAAGGAACAATTTATTCCTGATTTCTAATCTAAACTGAATCTCCTTCCATGCAAAGACACTCCCCCCTTGCCCTATCCCTTTTCCCTTGTGAAAAGCAGTGTTGATGCCATGTGGACAAGCACACAACCCCTGCATCCAGTGACACGTAGCAGGATATTGAAATCACAGAATCACAGAATCAGGAAGGCTGGAGAAGACCTCCAGGGTTATCAAACTAACCCAGCACCACTAAATCACGTCCCCAGATGCCACATCCACGCACCTTTTGAGCAATTCCAGTGATGGTGATTCCATAGCTGTCCTATCTTCCTTACACCTCCCCTCCTCACCTTTAGGAACGAAGCTGCAACGTTGGGTTGTGTTAAGAAAACTCATACAAGGAACAAAGTCTGGGAGTGACAGCAGAATTCCCATTACGTGGCACTTGGAAGCTTTTCCTGCCCTACAATCAACAAGCCCAGGAAGCCAAACACCAGACACACACCAAACACCCTCTAGATTTAGTCTTCTTTAATTAACACTTTAGGTTAGGTTATAACTCTGCAGCCGTAGATAATGTTTAAATAAATCTGACCTTGTGGAGACACGATGGCTTCAAACCCCACTTCACTGCTGAATTGTTCACAGAGCCCTACCAGAGTCACTTGTGTCCTGTAGCAGTAAATTCCAGGAGTTTACAACTCATCCAAGCATTAATGCAACGTGTTATTTACTACCAAGTATTAGTACAACATATTATTTACTACAACCATATCCTACTTGCTTGAAATGTGGTTTTTATCTGCTTTAATGGTTGATTTTCTTTACTTCTCCCAGGTGCTGGTGCCCATAGCAGTTCCCCATCCCACTTTGTCAAGGATGGGAGCTGGGTCAGAGCTGAAAGCTGCTCCTCCCAGCAGCATCTGCTGGCATTGCTGAGGGACAACAGCAAAGCTCTCTTTCATCTGATTTTAATAAATTAAATATAATTCTTACCATGCAAAAGCTGCATCAGATTACCCTTGACTTTCATTCATTTAGGTGATTCATGAGTCTAATATAATTTTTATATATACATATATATGTATTTTTATTCAATATTCCTGAGAATACTGGTTTAGCCAAATGACACCTCTCAGAGCTGCCCTAATTGGTACTTTGTATTTCCATTGCTGAAGCAGCATTTGCTACCTAAAAGTCAAGGATTTCTCTTTCCATTCTGCTGAAGCTCCTGGACTTCTGCTGGAATATTTCCCTGGGCCCAAATGAGAGGGAAAACTGAGCCAAATTCTCTCTTAGCAGTCGTCATTTTCATCTTACATTTTATGTTGTTCTATTAGATTCACCAGTGTAGGACAGAAAGATTTTAAATTACAGTTAAAAGCCAAATGGTTTTTAACACCTTAGCTAAACTACCCTTTAAAAAAAATTATTTTACTTCTAATTATAGCTGCATGTTTGAAAAGAAAACTTCATATCTCAACTTTGTTACATAATTATCAACTGAAGGTCACAGCTGGAGCTAACTCAGTAGCCAGAGCTCCAAGGATTTCCAAGTCATCCCATTCCTGCACCCCATCACAAGGTTCATGCTACAAACAGATTTTTTTTTTCTAATAAACTAACCCCAGGAAATGAATGAAGCAATTGTCCTTTTGCTTCCAAAGCCCCGGGATCCTGCTGGTGCCGAGGGAACCGACGGAACAGGTTTCCCATTTTCATGTACAACCAAACCTCTGC
This sequence comes from Climacteris rufus, assembly GCA_013398175.1. NCBI lineage: Eukaryota > Metazoa > Chordata > Aves > Passeriformes > Climacteridae > Climacteris > Climacteris rufus. The sequence goes on along the minus strand of VZRZ01000138.1, from coordinate 193,434 downwards.
AGCCCTCTGGGCAAAGCAGGACTCCTCCTGGAATTGCCATGTGCTCCCTGCCTGCTCTGGAGGAGAGATCCAGGCTCCAGCAGGGCAGCAGGGAGCAGCCCTTCCCTCCACCCTGCACAGAGAAGTTTCTCCTTGACTTGGGAATCAGCCCTGGCGCAGAATTCCAACGCAGGGATCCACCAGTGGGGCTGTTTCTTCTGGAGGATAATTCTTGGGGGTGGAAGGAATGTGATTTTTTTACAAGAGCCAGGCCATTTGGGCAAATCCAGACTGTTTTGAATCCCCAAAAGCTTCGAGATAGAAAAACACAGGGATGCAAGAGCTTGGGAAAAGAGCCTGGGAAAGGAGAAAACAAAGATACATTGTAAAACAACTATGGATGATAAAAGAATAAATAAAATATACATAGTAAAGCAACTGTGGATGGGAAAAGAGGATGAAGACATAGATAGCATTGTGCTGACCATTATGGTGATTATTGCATTATTATATTGAGCATTGTTCTGCATGAATAGAGTTTTCTAATCATTTTTTATAACTCAGCTTATATGCACATTTTTGCTGTTAACCAATCATGTGTGCTAAAAGAAAGTATGGCAACTGTAACAGAGTATAAAAGAGCTAATGAAAAACCAAATAAATGGCTTCACTCGATCATGTTGATGTGGTGTGATGACCCTTTATTGATCTCCCACAGTTTCTCAGTCAGTTGTGCACCTGCTCAGCCTCACCTGTCAAAATAGGGACAAAATCTCCCCCCAAAAAGCTGTGGGGGAAAGAGAGTATCTTATTAAAAAAAAAAAAAAGGCCCCAAATTTCAGCTTTTCTGATCTTTGGACTCACAGGACATGAGTTAACCTGCCAAGTTGGACAATCTGATGTTTATCACCTTCTCAAACCAGGGCTGGACTTTTACATGCTGAGCTGACACAGCTGTGGATTAAATCTGTCTCCTCTTCTCATGGGATTTTTAAGGCTGGAAAAGATCTCTAAGAACATCAAGCCCAACCATGAAGCAGCACCACCTCCCTGCTCACTGTTTAACTCTGTCCTCAAATGCCACATCCACAGGTTTTTTTGGACACTTCCAGGGATGGGGACTCCACCACTGCCTGGGCAGCCTGTGCTGGGGCTGGACAACTCTATTAATGAAGAAATTTTTCCTGCAATCTAATCTAAACCTCCCCTGCTGCAGCTTGAGGCCATTTCCTCTCATCCTGTTGTTTTGCCTTGGAATAAGAAGAGGAAGATCACTCTTGCTTGGGTTGTGGCATCCCAAAATTGGTGTGTTATGTGCTGCAGGCTGGAGAGGGAAAGGATGAAGGGTTGAAGGCTCTGCTCTGCTAAAACATCAATAATGCAGCCCCTCAAGTTTGCAAAATTGAGGCTGTGCTGGAAAAGCATCCCTATACTTTTAAAGAGCATGGAAAGACAGAGCTGGAGTGCAAATTCTGGAGTATGGGAAGAGGAGGAACATATGGCAGATATAAATCCCAGCCCTGTGGTGGGAGTAAACTCACTCTGACAGCAGCACAGGCAGATGCCAGCCGGGTCAGTGGGGAAGCAGAACAAGTGGGATGGCTCTGGAATAGCTGGAGCACTCAAGGCCCTGGAGAAAAGCACTATTCCTGTAGGGAATGACTCAACGTGGCTTATTAATGGAGTGTCTCCCTCTCTAGAGGTCAGGACATTACTGATCTATCTTCTCAAGTTGCTCTGCAGATCAATATTCCATTTATATGCTGAAAACTGGGCTTTAACTGTAAATACACATCCACATGAATGCAGAGGTCTCTTCTGTGGTACTCCTAGGCTGCTCCTTTCAATCCATGGCACATCCCTGTACTCTCCCAGTAAATTGGGAGCACCACATGCTGAAAAAAACATTGGAAAACGTCCTTGAAAGTGGCACTTTGGTGTTGCTGATCTTCAGGCCTGCGAAGAATACAATATGCACTCCAAAGGGTCATAAGGTAGTTATAAGATAGTTTGGAACAATAAGATATTTTGGAGCAATAAAATAGTTTGGAAACATCATCCTTTCTGCCTGATCCTCTCTCCCAGTCCATAGCCCTTCCCTAAGTGGTCATGTGCAAACTGCACGTCCAAAAACCCTCACCAGGATGGAGCAACACCCAGTCCCTCACCCAGAAAGGAACTGAGGAACTCTCTGTGGCCCTCAGCTGTAACCTCAAAGCAAAGACTAAATTTAATCCTCTGGTATAAATCCAGAATAAAAATAGAGAAAATGAAAGTTTGCATGAGGCTGCTACTTTCTGCATTGCTGCAATCCTCGTCCTGTATCTCCCAGCTCATGTGCTTTGGTTTTTATTTTCTCATCTGACCCCTTTTCAATTTGCCTTAATTTGATTGTGGTCATCAGCACACAGGCCAAGTCTGAGGGCTTCATTTCCCCGTGTTCATTTTCATGTTTAGTTTCCCATCCCTCTCATTATGCCTCTAAATATTTCCTCTGGAAGTTACAGTTTTTTTGTTAGTTTTGGCTACAATTCTTGCTTTCCCAATAGGTTTGATCTTTGCTCACTCCTGAGAGTTACAAGTTGCACATGGATTAAGCCAAGTGTAGCAACTCTCATTCTTGGATTTAGTGTGGAATTTTTCAAGTAGCAGTAAATTGATGCATGTGGAAACTGCTTCTCCAAACCTTGTTTTCTTCTTTGCAGAGGACAAACTGTGTTATACATCAGAAATAACAGTTCCTTGAAGATATTTTATTAATTCCAGATTGGGAGAGCATTTCTAAACTCTGGTTTTAGATCTTCACTCTCACAAGCACCCATTTCCCCAAGTATCACATGCTAGGACCTGTAAGACTCTCAACTCCAAGTTTTATCTCATAGAGCAACATCTGCCCACTTAATCAGCCATTCCCCTGTAGATTAACCAGCAATGAAAATGGAAAAAAAAATGCCTTGGTCTCCTCCCTCCCCAATGAGTTTGCCTGTGAGAGAGTTCTTTCCACAGCACCATCATCACCAGATAATATATTTAATGAAAACCATCACGTGTGTGGTGTGGGATTTCAAAGTGAACATTGTGCCCAGCTGCACAGCCCAGCACTGGGAAAGCCTCATGTGAGCAGCAGGGCTGCAGCACAGAATTACTGGAATTTTACCCTGAATTTTATCCTAAATATACTGGGGATGATGGAAGGGAGAAAACAAACTCCTAGGCTTCGAACTCTCAACACTGCAGGGCTGAAATTTTTAAGGAAGTGTTAAACATGGGGAGAGGCAGAGGAATCCCTGCCATGAGGAAGAGGCAGCCAGGGGAAGGGGTGGGTTGGGCACTGGAAGTTGATGGAAGGGCCTGAGGATTTTGATTTGCTGCTCCTGCAGGTCCCAGAGAGAGAAAGGGGGAGACAAAGCCAGAAAATTTAGAGCTTGCTGCTATTCCAGCATTTTCTTACCAGTCAGTTGTTTGGGGTCTGGGCACAAGGGCATTTCAGAACTTCTTGTTTCTCCTGAAAAAAAACCACTTTGGGACATGGTGTTATGGCAGAAATTCATGATGCAGGGAGAATAATCATAGAATGGCATAATGATACAATCACAGAATAACACAGTTAATCCCAGTGTAGGAAAGCTGCAGTGCAGCACTTTGGGATTATTACGGCCACAAAAGCACATGGCATTTTTAAACCACCTGTCCAGCAGTCCTGGCAGTTTACAAGCCATGACCTTTATATAATGCCATGATTAGCTGAGAGAGAACCTGTTGGGATGTGAACACTTCCCCAGGCTCAGCACACGTCAGTGTTCCTCCTGTTCTTGCTGTACCACACCTGAGCATTGCCAGGCTTTGGCTGTGCTTTCCCAGGCAGCAGGAAAAGCTGCTGGAGCCTCTTCCCAAACTGTGGTTGCACCTCCTCCCAGCTCTAGCCTGGGGAGCTTTCCTTACTTCAGCACATCTTTGTCCATAAAATATCTGGGATAACCCCTTTGAGCAGCAGAGCCCACAGTTTAGTGGGAAATCCATTAGAAATGGATGTGGTTCACCAGGAGTGACCCCAAAAACATTGTGAAGGAGAAGGGAAACATGCTGAAGGGATTTTGAATCCCCCTGGTTCTTTCCTGCACCAAGACCATATGGATTATGAAGCACATTTTCCTGCTTATGGGTGACAGGACAGGCCCATGCTGTGAAACAAAGGATACAAATTTCTAATTCCCATTTCTTATCTCTTCATTCTTCTCATTCTGTGTTGTATTTGAGCTACCAGTGGGCACTTCTAAGGAGTACAGACCTAAAAACAGGTACTGGAAAGAGCAAACATGGTTAGGGAGATGCTGTCAGTGAGATTATTGCTCAAATCAAAATACTTTTTTTTGCATGTTTTTAATTTTAGGATAATTTGAAAAATGTCTCTAAAAATAGCATTAAATGCCTTCTCCTTTTTTTTAAAAAAATTGTTTTCAATTTCACTGTCATTTTGTACCCTGCACTGGGCTGAGGGCACAATCCCCTCAGCAGCAGATGCTGGATGAGACCCCAGTGAACTACACAGGAACCCTGGTTATATGTGAGCAATAGTTTTCCAGAAGCTCATAATTTGGTTAAATTTGGATTTTCACAGGTGTCTCAAAGGACACATTCTTGGCCAGTGTGGCAAAACTTAACCAATCTCAGTTTTTCCCTTTTCTCAACAAAACAACTTTGGTTTTTTTTTGTTTTCTATAACCTCAGCTGTAGAAATGGCTGAACCTTTCAGCCTAAATATCTTGGAGCCTGAAGTGAAAAATAGCTAGGAGCTTTCCAGCACAAATAGGGGAAAAAGAAACACTTCCCAACCTGAAAACCTGGATCTTATCGTTGGGAAATGGCAGGCAGCCTTGGGAACAGGCACTGCTACGGGCAAGATTTGTGATCATTCTGATACTCTAATCTCTTTATCTTCCTGCTGCATCTCTGCTTTTATCTTCGTGTTCATGCCATGGAATTCATGGCACTGTTTGTTTTTTTCTCCCTTTTCTTTTTTCCTTTGCTGGAAATGAGAAAAGCTTCATTGTCATGATTTGAATGAAGCAAAGGCCTGGTCCTGCACTCAGGGCTTGGGCTGAGGTGCAGTTTTCCTTCTCCCTTGGCTGGGGGACCACGTCCTGCCTGGGATTGAACTCCAACTCAGCAATGAGAACTTTCTAAGGGCACCAGGGGACCAGGGGAGTCAATTTGGCACAGCCAGGCTGGTTGGATGGAGGAATTTGCAGGGGGAAGAACGTGAGAGGCACCCATCTCTCTCCTGCCTCTTGGGAAACTGAATATATCCCAGCTGTCCCTGGCAGGGGCATTCCTGGAGCTCCCTCATCTGAATGTCCCTCCACTTGCTGAGCAGCCACTTCAATCACGATATTGCTGCTATTAATAACCCTGTCACCCAAGGAATAACTTCTGCTAGACCTCCTGCTAAGGTTTGTGGAGCATTTTGCAAACAGGCTGCAGCTCTTGGTCTGGCAGAGCACACTGTCCCCCCAGGCAGAGGAAGCATTCCCTGGGAGAGAGTGCTGTGCCTGAACCCCCACACACTTGGGATTCAAATCCCTCAGCTCCAGCACCCAAACAAAGCTTGGGAAGAGCTGCAAGGGAGCAGGGAGAGCCTGTGGTCCAACAGGTTCCTCCAGCCTGGCTGGGTGAGGGATGGGGCCGGCCGTGGAGGAGCTTGGTGAGGAGAATTCCGTGTTCAGCACCACCTCCCTTTGCATCTCCTGCTGTCCTGGGCACTCCTGGCTGAAGCTGTGGCAGGGTGGATCTCCCCTCACCTTTCTGAGCCATCACCCCCTTCCAGGAGCCACCTTTGCATCCCCCAGCAGCCAAATTCCCTTCCAGGAGCCACCTTTGCATCCCCCAGCAGCCAAATTCCCTTCCAGGAGCCACCTTTGCATCCCCCAGCAGCCAAATTTCCCAGCCTGGACATGGGGCTCTGCTTCCCTCCTGTGCATTTCACATCCAGCAGCATCACTTCAAACCCAATCCCAACAGCAAGAGTCAAAATCCAGGAATATTTCCTGCCCATCCTCCTCCTGTGGCCCAGCACATCTGGAATTCTTTAGCCTTTAGCAGCCAGGCTGCAACAGGATCCACAGCAGAGCCTCGGGAACACCTTGAGCTGGTTATGGCCTCTGAAATTAGGCAGGCCACAAGTGGAATTTTCCTTTATTACATTTGTAGGAATACTTAATGTGCACCTAAAGAAATGCTTCAATGACACAATCTGCAGGTAGTTATGTGCTGAGTGTATCCAGCTCAATGGTTTGGAATTTGACCACTCATTAGAACCTGCAGAAGTAAAGCAAATCCATATTCTAAGAGACAAAAAGTCCTGTTTTAAATATCTCTATTTTGCAAGATACATCTGTAAAGGCATAATTTGCCTTCTTCTGGGGAATGCTATCAGAGTGTGTCAGTGACAGGCTGTAAACAAGTATCCAAATATGAAAGTTAATATATTTGTCTTTTTTGTCATTTTTTTTTCAGACCACATTGATATCTTTTGTTTTATTATAGATTTTACTGTGGTTTTTTTTCTCTGTCCTTTAAACCCCTCCAAAAACGATCCCCTATAATTTCATCACTCTACTGTGACTCTAGTTGAAGTCATTCTAGCAAATTTTTAGTCCTGTGTTATCCCTATAAACTGCAGGTATCCCATGGCCAGGACTGCAAATTCTATGGAATCAGAGCCACATTTAAGCACAGAAATTAATTTTACTACCAGTAACAGTGAAAAAAATAAATATCTGCCAATGGGAAGGTTGAAATGCACCTGAATCAGTGATTTTTGTAGCATTACAAGGTTAAAAAGAAAAGAGAGAGATTTTCCAGTTGGATGGAACATAAGAGATAAGAACATTCTCCTTTTAGACTGATCAAATAAATAAGTATCCCTGAACTAGGGAAAAAAAAAAAGAGAAAGTGGAGGAGGAGAAAGAGGAGAAAGTGGTTTTTATTCAAAATACAATGGTATCTCCTAAATTGCTTAGCCTGTCTGCTAATTAAGCAGCTCATTTAGAGGCTGGTTAAATAACAGTCCAAACTTGCCTCTCTGGGATGGATCCAGGGCATCCAGTCCCTTCCCTGCTCCTGAAAGATTCCTCAGGAGGCACAGCCAAAGTCCCTGTCAGTGCTGCTGTCAGCCAGAACCCACTGACACATGAAATTCCTCCAAAATCGGCTCCTGCTTGTTTGGGTGTTGTTTGAAACGCTGGAGCAGAGTGATGCCTGAGTGGGTGATGAACATTTTGTGTTACTCCACGCCTCCAGAGGCGTTTTTGGCTTGGTCTTTGCCCACTGCTGTTTCTTCTTGGCTTTAGCAAGTACCAACAGCAAACCCAGCCCTGCTGCAGATCCTCCTCTGGAATTCTCCTCCAGCCCAAAGTCAGGCACAGACAGAAGTCATCAGAGGTTTGAAGCCTCAGTTATTTTATTAAAGATGGACTTTCAAGGGAAATACACAGGAATAAACTGAAATTGTGTACCGTGCATGAAGACTCAAATCTCAGACCAGAGACTGTAAAACTGCAGTTGCTTTTTTCTTGCACTGTTTGAGGTTTGAAGAAATCCTTTTGAAGGCTGAAATGGGTATTCTGGTTTTTAAATGGGGAGCCAAGAGGGCAAGAAGTGAAATCTCCCATCCCCATCACTTCTCTGAAGTTAGGGATGGAAAATTCTTGTTTCATGGGAACCACAACGCTGGTGAGAATAAATTTTACAAACTGGGAAGAAAGAACATTTCTGTCTTTGAAGTTCAGTGCAGTTCTCTTAAGCAACATGGAGCTGCAAATCAGATATTTCTTTTCCTTCCTAAATTAAGTCTCTGCTCATTCTTCTCATTTGATTATTGACATCATAATCAAGATGCAATTTGGTAAATATTTCCAGGTATTTCTGAGCTGCACACCACGTATAGTCTAGACTTAATTAAAGAAACAAAGAGTGAAAAATCCCAGCTGGTTTTCTTTTCCTCCTTCCATCATCAGGATTACAATATTTATCAGTTTGGATCTGCCTTCTGATTCTTATCACAGATTTCAGCTCCACCACCTAACAAACAGCTGGATGTGGTAAAAAAACAGACTTTTCCCCCCCAGTTATTCATCATGAAGGTTGAGAAAAATAATCCTAGAGAAAATGCAAAGGTCCTCGTGGCATTAAGGAGAAAACTGCACCTTTGTAAGGAACCTTTAGTTAATGTGTGACTGAACTCATCTGAGGGCTTTCCATGGCTTTGGTGCAGCAAGAGGAAGTTTCAGGGAAGGTTGCACAAGGATAGGAAGGGACTAAGGAGGTCAAACTCCACGGGAATTATCTCAGTGCAGGGGGCACCTTCAGCATTCCTGGAAAGGATCCTCTGGGAACATTTCCCTGCTCTGGCACCCTCAGCACAGGGAGGAGATGGAGCTGCAGAGGGTCCAGAGGAGGTCAGGGAGCTGCTCCAGGGCTGCAGCCAGCCTGGGAGAGCTGGGATTGTTCAGCCTGGAGAGGAGAAGCTCCAGGGAGAGCTCAGAGCCCTTTCCAGAACCTAAAGATGCTCCAGGAGAGCTGGAGAGGGACTGGGGACAAGGGATGGAGGGACAGCACACAGGGAATGGCTTTGTGCTGAAAAAGAATAGGTTTAGATGGGATATTGGGAAGGAATTGTTCCCTGGAAGGGTGGGGAGGCCCTGGAATGGATTTCCCAGAGAAGTTGTGGCTGCTCCTGGATCCCTGGAAGTGTCCAAGGCCAGGTTGGAACAACCAGGCATAGCAGAAGGTGTCTCTGCCTGATTTTCAAAGGTCCTTTCCAACCCAAACCATTCTGATTCTCCATGGGCTCAGTGTGGCCAGCAATCCTTGGAGCATCTCATTCATCCAAGTGACAATATTCCATATTTTGCAGCCCAGAGGGTGGATTTTGCCTTGTGGCTACCGTGAACTCCAGACTGGCTGTGGGTTTGCCTCAATCCCCACCTGAAAATCCCTTACCTGGTTTCGTGCTATGAATGTTTGATGAGCTGAATAACTCAGTCCTCCAGCCACTCATGGAGAGGATTTTTACACCAATCAAAACAAAAAAATGGGATTTCTTCAGTGTGAGTCACGAGGAGTGGGCAGTGTCCAGGGCCTGCCTCTGCCTACCCACAAAAACCAGCAAATAAATTCTCCTGCATTGTGCAAACTGGTGAGGGCTTGCCCCAAAGCCTCTTGCAAATTGCCTGCTAATGATTCATCAGAGATATGAGGATATCGACTGTTCCTGATACCCTTATCAGTTAAACACCCAGCCGGGCTGCACACACTCTGCAGGACGTGTTTGTACCCACCAGCCCTGTGAAAAACATTTCACAGGAGAGAAAAGCAGAATAATCTGTTTGCTGTCCTGGGTGGATGCAGCTCGTTGGACTGCAGTGTTGCAAGGATTCTGCATTTCTTTGATCCTCTTATCACCCGTGGCCCTTCCAAACCTTCCAGCCCTCCCTCCTGCCGGCAGAAACAAGGCACAGACAAATGGCTTGTGAGCAAAATTACCTTTTGGAACAGCAGCAATGAAAAGATCTCCCAGCAGAGCCTTCGCTTGCTTTCCAGTGGGAATGATAAATTAAGATGGGGCCCGGATAGCACAGCCTCAGATCCATCAGAGCAAAGGCACAGATCACAGCCCCTATTCCTCTTTGGTTCTAGAAAAGCATTAATTCTTTCTTTTTTCTTATCTGTTATTCGGCAATGAAGCAAATTTCAATTGCATTTCTCTTGTGGGAAGAGTAGCTGTTAAAATAGAACCCTGAGCCAAAGGAGCTCAGAGAGCAACATGAAAATGTTTTCCTCAACTCTGAACAGACCCAAATTATGTCAGGTGAAAAAGAAGAAGTTTTCTATGGAAGAAAAATTTTAGCTTGTGAGAAGTAAGTATATTTGAAATAATTGTATGAGAAAGAGTAGTTTAAGTGCTTATCTCTGTATTAAGGCTTTGCCACAGAGATATCGCATTTATTTTATTTTATTTATTTTATTCATTGGCCAAATGATACCAGTGCAAACTCATTCATATTCACACATATCAAGGGTCACACCAGGTTCTTCCTCCTTGCACATCACTGATCTCAAAAAAACCTTCCCAGGCCTGTGGACCACATTAACTGCCCCAAGGCACCTCTGCACTCACTTTGAAATTATTCTAAATTGGGTTAAATTACCCCAGAGCTGTCATTTGCTTCCATCAGTTTTGACTTATGAGTCAAATTAATTTGAACTTACCAGACAAACCGTTTCTCTTTTTGTATTTTGGTGGACTTGTTAGAATACTTTTCTTATTTTTCATTTCTTTTGGGTTGTCCATGTTAAATAAATCTTAAAAGCAACAGGAAACAGAAGGGTTGAGAGCAAATGCAGCACAGTCTGGGGAGTGAGGGAAAATCACCTGGAATTCAGATCTGCTGGGAAATGACAACAGAACCACCTCAAACTCTCTTCATAAGCAGGAGGAGCTTTCATTTATTCCTATAAAGAATTTCAGGATGGTTTGGATTGGGAGGGATTTAAAACTCATCCCAGTTCCACCTCCTGCCATGGGCAGGGACACCTTCCACTATCCCAGGTTGCTCCAAGCCCCATCCAACCTGGCCTTGGACACTTCCAGGGATGGAGAGCCCACAGCCTGTGCCAGTCTCTCACCCTTAAATTAGAAGGATATCCTCACCTTTACCTCAAAAGACTAAATTATGCACAGAAGACATTGGAAAAATTGAAGATATGCATAGAAATACTCAAATTGTCTTCAAAAAATTTTTTTTCTAGCCACTAAAGATGAGAAAAAACAAAGTGGAACAAATATTAAAATGCTTTTTGCCAAGGGAGACAGAGGTGTAGCCACACAATTCAACACTGCCCTGACTTGCTCAGCAGAAACAATTTAGAGATTCAAAATGTGCTTTTTGGCACGTGCAGCTGTACACAACTGCAGGAGTCAAGCTGGGAGAGAGCTTGGGTGTGCATGCAAACAGATGATTCACTCAAAAGGGATGTTTAACAAAAATATGGACCCAAGGGAGGTGATGTTCCCAAATCCAGCCCTCCTGGGCAGCTGGACAGGTTTGGGGAATGGGAATTGACATCTGAGGGCCACTTTCTGTAAGTGGGATGATGGACAACAGGATATCACATCCCTCTGGGTTTGATTTTGGAGCTGGGCTAAGGATTTGTAGAAGGAACAGACACAACAGGGCAGGTGGAAACGGGCCAGCCTGGGTCAAGGAGGATATTGTGTCTGAAGGAGCAAGGAATGTGATACAATATAGAGCTTGGCAAGGAAAGGAGGAATTGTTTGGATTGAAATAAAAGATTAAAAAAGACCAAAGAAGGAGGATAGGAAACTCTTGTAGCTCATCTGGAGGAAATAAAAAAGCAGGCAGGAATATTGATGCAAATAGAGAAAAGCCTTGTGCTGGCAGAGTTCTGCTGCCCAGGATGGGGCAAGGAGAGCTGGGATGGTGCTCGAGTCACAGGGCTCTCTCACCTGCTGGATTTCAGTGATTCCTTGGTTTTTTAAGCTTTTTGAAAGGTTTCTGACCCACAGGCAACATTTCTCCTGCTTTCTGGCAGCTCTAGAGGCCACCAGGCCAGAGGACATCAGGCCATCCTCCCCCTTGTCCCTGCATGGCCACCACACTGAGATCACCTCAGTGACCCAGATCCAGCTTAAAACAACCCCTCTGGGCTAAACTTAAAATAAAAGTGATTTAAATCCTGGTCAATTCCCAAAATGGTCAAAGGAGAGGGAAAAGGGAAAGAGCAGACAGGGATGGAGGTGCTGGGACCACCTTTCTGTGGGGCTGTGGGTGATGCTCATTTAATGTGGCTGAAAATACAACCTAGCAAGAGGGACCAGCATTTTTCCAGAGGAACAGGATTGCCCACCCTGCTCCCTCCTGGCCATCTGGAGGCAATATGGCAATGGTGGGGGAGGTCAGCAGCCCCACAGAGGGGGGAAAAATTCATTTAAAAATACATTAATAAAGTCCCATCGTTCGAAGGCACGTGACACAGAAAATGATGTGATTTCATCAAAATGAAGTCTGCATTTTGAGCTTGGGCAGCTTCAAAGCCCTGGCCCTGGCCCCCTCTCCAGGGGTGGCTCTGGATCATCTCTAAGGTCCCTTCCAGCCTGAGACCTCAGGTTCCCTCTGCTCCTGTCCCTGTTCCCTGGGAGAAATCCCGACCCCCCTGGCTGCCCCTCCTGGCAGGAGCTGTGCAGAGCCAGAAATTCCCCCTGAGCCTCATTTGGTCCAGGCTGAGCCATAACAGTTCCTCCTCATCATCCCCCTGATTATAGGAAAATCTGTCCTACAGAGCCATTGAAAAGGGGTAGGATCAAAAAAAGGGTGCCTGGATCACCCATGGGGCATCTCCTCACCCAGATGGCAACACTGCAGTGAGGTGATAAAGAGAATTGGCACTTCTAAATTAATTTGTTCAATTTTCAGGCGATTTGGTTATGTTTTCAAATGGAAAAAAAAAGCCCACAAGCTGTAAATGATGGGAATAAATGGATATGACCGTGGGAAGACAGCAAGGCTGCAGATGTGCATCAGGATCGTGGCAGGCCCTCTCCAAAAGAGCCTAGAAATTCCCAAAAATCAAGAGGAAGTGCTGCAGATACATTGAAAACACTCAGCTCTGACTTGCATGAGGTCAACAGCTAAAGATAGGAAGAGCATCCGGAAGGTGACACCCCAGGAAGGGAGAGGGAGCAGGAGAGAAGAGCTATTTGTGTTTGGGAACAAGGCTGGCACAAAGATCAGCCAGGCAAAAATCGGCCAAAGACATCTGGGACAGGAGGTGAGACCATCTCCAGCCTCAGGGACTGAGGGTTTGGGATATTCACCCAAAAGAAAGGATCTGGGAGAAAAGCTGGAAGATGTGGTTCTTCCAAAACCAGAGGCTTGGCCTTCCTGAGCCAAGGGAACCTGAACCCTCCTGGTCCAGCCCCCCATTCCTCTGTTTCCATGGTCCTGGCAACAAACAAAAAACCCCCAAACACACAAATCAAATCAAATCATACACACAAATTCAATCAAATCATGCAAATAAAATAAAATCATACACACAAATTCAATCAAGCCATGCACACAAATAAAATAAAACCATCCACACAAATTCAATCAAATCATGCAAATGAAATAAAATCATACACACAAATTCAATCACATCATGCACACAAATAAAATGAAATCATACAGACAAATGAAATAAAATCACACAGCATCCCAAGGCAAGCCCAGTGCAGAGCTGGGTGTGGAGAATTTTGGGAAGTCAAATCCAAGCCTGTGTGTGGATGGAAACCAAGAGCTGGGGCAGAGCAGTGGCTGGGGTGGCTTTGGGCACAGTTTATGATTATGGGTGAGGAGGATGGGGTTTATTTTTGTCTTGTTTTGGCTGTGTTTGGAGTTGGGTGCTTTGCACTGTCCTATTCCCAGCAGCTCCAAAGTGCTTATTTGGGGTTTTGTCAGCTGGGGCAACACCTTCTTTAAGAAAAGCCTTTGGAAAGCAGAGCCAACCCATTTCTGAACCCTGAATAGGAACTGACACCACAAAGCCAGGACTGCTCCATACCATTGAGGGATATTCTCCTAATGCCACAAGGAAAGGTCTGGTGGGGCTTTCCCACCTGGGAAGCCACAGTGAGGAAAATCCCTGGGTCAAGGTTTTAACTTTGGCAGGGGCAAACCATGCAGCTCTAAACTCCAAATCAGGAATTTGTGTTTTCCCTGGTGTTAGAGCCCCTGTTCCCTTCCCTGTCTACAGCCAAACCATGGCTCTGTTCCAGCACCAGGGAAGTTTGCTGCTGCTTCATCCCCTCACCTCCCTCACATGTAATTACCCAATGTTTTAGAAACACTTTTCAATCTTCAGATAAGAGGTGCCATGAAAGTGCAAAATGTTGCTGCTAGCAGGCAGAGAGCTTTACATCCCCATTCCATGGAGGAACCATTACAGATAAGGAGCAAAATGGAAAAGTAAAATGGAAACACCTCCTGAATTTCTGTGCAGTGCCTGCATTGAGGGGCTGAGCATGTCCAGGGAAGGGAAGGGAGATGGGGAAGGGGCTGGAGCCCCAGGAGGGGCTGAGGGAGCTGGGAAGGGGCTGGAGAATCCTGAGGGAGCTGGGAAGGGGCTGGAGAATCCTGAGGGAGCTGGGAAGGGGCTGGAGAATCCTGAGGGAGCTGGGAAGGGGCTGGAGAATCCTGAGGGAGCTGGGAAGGGGCTGGAGAATCCTGAGGGAGCTGGGAAGGGGCTGGAGAATCCTGAGGGAGCTGGGAAGGGGCTGGAGAATCCTGAGGGAGCTGGGAAGGGGCTGGAGAATCCTGAGGGAGCTGGGAAGGGGCTGGAGAATCCTGAGGGAGCTGGGAAGGGGCTGGAGAATCCTGAGGGAGCTGGGAAAGGGGCTCAGCCTGGAGCAAAGGAGGCTCAGGGGGAATTTCTGGCTCTGCACTGCTCCTGCCAGGAGGCGCAGCCAGGGATGATCAGGCTCTGCTCCCAGGGAACGAGAGGGATGAGTTGAGAGATTGAGCTCTGGTGCTGTCCCTGTTTGGCAGAGAGGGCTGGATCCCAACCCTGCCATTGCTTCCTGGCCTCTGGAAAAAGTTGAAAAGCTCCGGGTCCCTCAGGCTCACCCTGCTTTACAACCTGCCCGTCTCTGACACTCAGACTCTTCTCCAAGGCTGCATTTTGCACTTCTGGCAGCACCATCAGAGGGCACAGGGGATATTGCCCCGTTCAGCAGCGAGGAAACATCGATGAGGAGCCTCTGCTCCTCTGGGTGCCAGCAGCACAAAGCAAAGGCTTTAATCAACACCCTCAAGGGTGGCAGCAGCCACAGGGTGATGTGCAGAGCCCCAGCTTTGGTTTATTCAGAGAAACTTCGGTGGTGCGGGGATAAAAAGCCATTAATGCCAATGCAATTTGCATTTTGATGCAAATCATCCCCTCACCCCTTCTGCTGGGCTGCTCCTGCCGGGCAAACATTTACCCAAAGGTGAAATGCCCCAGGGAGGGACCAGGAGGGGCTGGGAGCATCCTGGGGAGGAGGAGGGAGCTTTGCCCCAGGGAGTCCTGCTGGAGCAGCCACAGGAGAGCCTGGCCTGCCAAGGACTTGGGGGAATGTCCCATCTTCATCCAGAGTTCCTGTGCACCCACCCCACAGACAACAGCAAAAAGTTCAGAGAAATGATAAAAGAGCCCTAAAATAAGACGGGTGAGGAAAGCTGGGAAGGGTTGGCTTTGCTGTGTACAAAAAATGCAAGATTAAAGGAATAACAACCCTCAGAGGTTGTTCTGCAGAAGACCATTATTCACTGTTTTTTGTGTCCACTAAGAATAAAAGTAGAAGAAATCAGTTCAATTCGCAGCAAGAGGGATTTCTGTCAGATACTCAGAAAAAACAAGGTAATTATGCTTGGGCTGCATTGCTGTCAGATACCCCAGAGTCTCCTCCCTAAAAGCCTCCAGTGTGGGATGGAGAGCAAACCAGGATGGATCCAGGAGGGATGGCAGTTCCAGCTCCCCAGAGGGATCAGGGCAGCGTTTCCCAGGCAAAACTTTTCCTTTTTAATTGAGATTCAAAACCAAATTTTGATTTTGCTTTTAAAATTAAGAATCGGATAAAAACAGGTTTTCCAGAATCGCTTATGCCAGCAAAAATCTGATTTCCATTGGACAACATTTCTGTCTATTGACTTTGCCAACTGTAGTAAAAAAAAAAAATAAAAAGCCATAAACCCCATGCAATAAATCCCACTCTGTCTCCACGTTACTCATTTGCCCAATGCCAAATTGGTGTCCCCAGGGTGGCAGTGGCATCACCTGGTGTGACACCCATGTCCCCACTCCAACCCACACCCAGCATTTCCTCACTGCTGCCTTGTTCTTCACTTCACTCCAAATAATCCAACCCACAACATCTTAAAGAGAAACTCCCAACCTGTCTCTTTGCCATGTTTTGAATATTCATGCTTTTTCCCCCCTCCTTATTTAAATCTAATTAAATTTGGGGGGTTTTTTTGCAGTCCTCACATATGAAATCTTGCAGAGCACGTGGGTGAGGGCCACAGAACGGTGCCACATCCTGTCCCAAAGATGTGCTGGAGGAGGGAAAAGCTGCTGGGATGTGGCTGAGCCTGTCCCAGGACCTCAGAACACTCAGGAAAGGGACGTGGGCTTGGCTGGAAACAACCTGAGCTTGGCCAGCCAGGCCTTCAGTAACTCCAACTCTTCTAAAACAGCCCAGGCAACACACTGGGATTGTTTAGGTCATTTTTTTCATCCATTAAAATGGTCATTATTCATCCAAGCACATACACAGCAGTTACAGTCGAGCTGCAAGAGCTGGAGTTTTTAATTGTGCTGAGAGAAATCACCCTCTACATCCACAAAGGGTTTGGAAGCTCTCACTTGCCCCTTTAATAACACTTTAACAACACTTTGAGCTTGTATTTCAATCCATCCTCTAACACAGATCATAACAACAGGAATATTTGGGAGGTCACACAGCGACACAACTCACTCTGAACATTCACTGCCTCTTTTAGCAAATGTCTTTGTTAGAAAGAATCAATGAAGCTCTTTTGTTTGCTGGGATGAGGAGCCCCTCTTTGCTGACAGATGTGCAGCTGAAGTGCTTTTTCTGCTCCCCAGAAGTTATGATGTGCAAGAAAACAAGGCTGGGTGATGAATCACAACTGCCCTGGATGCTGACAAAAATAATTGAGATCACATTTTGGGCTGGGTGCATCTGCAGAAAAGCTGCAAGGAAGAAATACAGCACAACACCCTCAGATGTTTCACTGCCCTCAGGGAGTGGGGCTCAGGGTAGGGCAGGATGGGGCACATGGAGCAACCAGACTTCCTCAGGGAAACAGGATTCCTCCAGGAGATGGGAATAAGGAACTCACAGCTCACAGTGCTGGCTGTCCCTGGTGAGAAATGCCCGTGGAGACATCAGACTGGCTGTCCCTGGTGAGAAATGCCCGTGGAGACATCAGACTGGCTGTCCCTGGTGAGAAATGCCCGTGGAGACATCAAACCACTGGCAGGGTTACTGAGCTGGGAGCTCACAGACCCTGCTGGGGCAGGACAGAGCACTTGGGAGCACCAGGGCAGCTCCTTGAATGCTCCAGGAATGGGAAGGGACCCACAAGGATCAGTGATCCAGCTCCTGGCCCTGCACAGGCCCCCCAACAATCCCACCCTGGGCATCCCTGGAGTGTTGTCCAAACCCCCCTGGAGCTCTGGCAGCCCTGGGGCTGTGCCCATTCCCTTGGGGCAGTGCCCAGGACCCTCTGGGAGAAGAACCCTTTCCTAAAATCCAACCTAAACCTGCCCTGGCACAGCTCCAGCCCTTCCCTGGGTGCTGTCAGTGGTCACACTGTCCCAGGCTGCTCCAAGTCCTGTCCAGCCTGGCCTTGGACACTCCCAGGGATGGAGCAGCCCCAGCTTCTCTGGGCACCCTGTGCCAGGGCCTCCCCACCCTTCCAGGGAGGAATTTCTTCCTAGAAATCCATATAGACCTGCTGGCCTACAATATCACATAATCCATTAATCCAAACCCGATGTATTACATGATTAGCTACATGTGCATGCCTGTATAATTCAATTTTCATCATTTATAAATACAGCCCTTTGTTGTAGCAACTGCTCCTGCATATGTTATGGAAAAACATAAATCAACAAAATAATAGGATTGACTCTGATTCCAAGCTTTCCTATTCCCCTCCCCACAAGGAGCTAAGCCCCACAGCAGCTTCCCAAGCGATTTGGGAGGCCCTTTGGCCAGGAAGGTTCTACCTGGATGTCTACAAGAGCAGCCCAAAATTAGAGGGCAATTTCCCCACTCCACCACTGCCCCAACCTGCTCAGAAGATGCCAAGCAGCCCCCTGAACCTCTGATTGTTATTTCTTCCAGATGCTCCCCTGGTGCAGGGGCTGTCTGGGTGCCTTTGAACCATTAAAATTCCAGCTCTGCCCATGGCTGGATCTCTCCCTTTGCTGCTCACTTCCCTGTCAACATCCATTATGCAAAGTGGGAGAGCCCAGAGCTCTCCTGGCCGTGGCACCACCTCGAACAGCAGCAGCCTGGAGGGGTTGATGAAAGCAAAGGACGGGAGATGGGGGAGCTGGGAAGGATGGCAGAACATCTGGGAGAAGTTAAGGTTTCATTCATCATGCCTATGGCCTGCTGACAACAGCTGTATTCCTGACTCGTGTTCAGCTCTTCCCTCCCTTCCAGGGACAGCCAGGGCTCCGAGGCTGCCTTTGGGAAGGGTGTGAACAGATGGATGGAGCCTGGATCAGCTGGAAAACTCACTGGGACAACCTCAGATTGGGGGCTGAGAAAAGGAGCCCGTTCTCATGAATGCTGCTGGATTCCTGCTGGATGCAGGCATTACAAATGAGGCCCTGTGTCCCAGGTCATCAATAAAACAAATCCATCACCTGCCTGTCCCTGGGGAGAGGAGCTGCTTCAGGAATAAAAGCTGCAGGGCTCCCGGGTGTTTTATTCCTGCTGCTCACTCTCCCACTGCAAACCACCCTCTCCCAGTATTTCTGTGCTTGGAGGGAAACGTCCTCCCAGATTCCTGGCAAATGGAATT
The DNA here is from genome assembly GCA_013398175.1 of Climacteris rufus. Lineage (NCBI taxonomy): Eukaryota > Metazoa > Chordata > Aves > Passeriformes > Climacteridae > Climacteris > Climacteris rufus. The sequence continues at coordinate 174,796 of VZRZ01000138.1, read as the reverse complement.
GCAACGTGTGCTCAGCAGTGGAGCTCTAATTCAGCTGCCTCTCCAGCTCTTTCCATAAAACTCCCCCTGACATCCTTGTTAATTCCTGTGCAATCCAATATAAAATATATCCTGCTCCACTGCTGGGCTGATGGAACAGCCTGGAGAAAGCTTCAGAAAGCCACAGGGCAGATGGCTGCAAAGCTGTTTTCCCAGGTATTTCATTAATCCAAGAGAAAGCAAGAAGATTTACTGGATTTTTAAAAAGTTCCTTCTAAAATCAAGCAGCGCTTCAAACTTAGCAGTGACTCCTGGATTGCAGCGAGCTGTCATCCTCAAAATCTGCTTAAATGTCTGGGAAGGGTCTTTCTGGGGAAGAATCAAAAGATGACAGGAAAGTATTTCTCAACCTAGTTAGATTCCAGGGGGATTATAAATAATGCAGACATTTGTGGTGTCTTTGGGCTCAGAGAACTCCCAGATAAAGCCAAATCACTTCTCTGACTGTGGCCAAGCACATTCTCTCTGTCTGGCTTTTCCTAGGGATGTTCAGGAATGACCTGTAAGATTTCAGGCTGTGTTTCTGTGACCTAGAAAAATCAAGGTGTAGGAGAGACCTGACACATTTGCTCTTTGCAGCCAAACACTCTGGTTGTTTTGTGCTGGGTTCTAGTCATTAATAAACATGTATTTATTCAGAACTGCTTTTTTTTCTCCCCAAACTTCACACACAAAAAAATCCCTCAGGCTCTGTGGATGGTTGCTTTGACTTCCAGGCATGGTGCTCACTAATCAGGATGTTATCAGCAGCTGCTGGAGAGAAAAGGAAAATACAACCCCTGTCCCTGGATCATCCTCACCCATCAGGAAAAGCTGGGGCAGAGTGGGGCAGCCTGATGTGCCCTGCTGGAGCTTGGGGTTTCTGCTACCCAGGAACAAAGGATTTGTTGTTTGGGCAAACCTTCCACTGAACTCTTCCCCCCAAACCAGCCCTGCTCCTCTCCTTCTCACTTTAACCCTTTCCCTGGAGCATCCTCCTGTGAGGAGGTAGGGAGGAATTGTTTCTCATCATCCATGCTGGATGTTTCCAGACCTGGTTCCATGCTTATTTTGCTTGGAATAAATATCCAGAGTCTTACCCAGAGCCTGCAGGAATACCCCACACATGTCCCTGTGCAGCCTGCGGTCAGAGCAGGCTTATTCGACTTCTGCAGAGCTCCCAGGGCTTGGAATTTGCACATCCCATTGAAAAAAAATCTTTGCTTTTTGCTTTTTTCCTTCACTCATGAAAATGAAGATAAATTCACAGACCTCACTGCCAAGCTGGGTTGTCTTTTTTCCCTAAGGATGAACCCTGTGCATTTCCAGCTCTGGTATTTCTGACTATTTACATTTCTACAACTTCCAAAATCGGTTCCTTGCCCTCTCTGGCAGCATTTCAGGTTGAAATTATATAGTTGGCAAGGGATGGTGGGGAAGCTGGGTAATGTCAGGGTGTGCTGCAGGGCAGAGTCCCCATTTCAGGCCATCCCACTGAATTAAAGTTTGTGGGATTTCAGTCAGAGCTCAAGCCAAGATCCTTAAGCTTCAGAAGATGAATGTGCCACTGTAACCTAAACCAATTTCCAAGGAAATTCCTCTGACAGCAATACTGGACACAGAAATCCCAACTGATCTTTGGGGAGGTTGTACCTTCCCAGAGCCAGAGGTCCCAGCCATGGGGTGGGAGCCTGGAGATTTCCCAGGCACTTTCTGCTCCCCATCCATCCTCTCCAGCTCCCATAAAACAACCAAATTCCCCTGGCAGAGGATTCTGTGAACAAAATCCCCCCTGCCCTGCCCTGTACCTGCTGCTATTCCCAGCTTGCAGCACCAACAAAGTGTTTTCCCCTCCTGGGATATCCAGGAAATTTTGTAGAATATCCAGGAATTCTTGTGCTGCTGGAGATGGGAATCCAAGATTTGATTTCCTAATATCAGCTGGATTAAATGCATCATTCCTGGCTGATTAGAGGCACATGAAGTGAGGAAAGGAAATGGTGCTACTGAGAGCAAGGGGTGAGCAGGGCTTCGGAAGGAGCCTCCCAGGGGGAAAGGATTCATTTCATTCCAGAGTGCAAACCAACACATGATAGATTTAGTGTATGATTATTACAAATTAACCATAAATTGAAACCCAGACAGTTTCCTGTTCGTGGGGAGGAGATGGAATATTAAGTACTTGGTGCAATTATGAGGAATTGTTTCCATTTGGCATAAATCATCCCCCAGTCTCCATTATCTCCCATAAAAAGCACAAGTGTCTTGGCTTCTCCATATAAATAACTTCCTTTAAAATTATTCTTGCAGGGTCTGTGAGTGATGGGCTAATCCTGTTATGAGATTTTAATGCCAAATTACATATTCAGCCTGGAATGATACTATTTAAACTACTTCACAGCCGAGGAGCATAATCACAGTTTTTCATTTCAGACATTTTTCCCCTCTTAGTGCCTAATATCACTTACACAGACAGGGCTGTCAGGGACAGACAATGCCAGCAGTAATCCATGGACAAAGCTCCTGGAGCATCAAAATCCCCTCAGATATTCCTGATTGTTTGCAACATCTCTGCCCACACTGAGGATGATCTGAGGGAGTCAATAACTCATCCCAAAGTGCAGGAGGGACCTCACTAAAGGCTGTTTGTCTGTATTTCATCTGCAAAAGCAAAAATCTTCATTTTCCAGGCATACAGATATCCAGGAGTAGCAATGGATCAGAGAGGGAAACTCTGAAAATTGATAACAAATTTTTTAGTAGCTGCTCTGGGTAAATGCTAAAAACAAGAAGATAAAACTGATAGACCTGATGTGGTCCAGCTGTAATGTCACGACCTAATCCACCTTTACATAGTTGCTAGCAAATTATTTTTGTAATATCTGACTATTTATCACAACAAACTTTGATTTACAAAGCCATAGAAGTCAGTTTGCTCTATAGATAACACTGTATAATCAATAACATCTAAAACACACAGCTTCAAAAGAGCTGCTTCACCACCAGAGCTGATAATTTTAATTACCACTTAAATAAAAGATTTTTAATAAATAAATAAAATTTCTACATTTTAAAAATATTTAGTCCACAATTAAAAATAGAACGCAGCAAAATGCATAAAATTCTATACAGATTTATTTAAATGTAGCTTTCTAATGAGTCTGAGGGGCTGATTAAACCAAGTTCTGGTGTTAGCTGGGACAAGATGAATGGGAGTTTCCCAGCTCCCTGGCTTCCCATGGATTTTCCTTATGACAACCCAAAGCTCAACTTTCACAGAAGTTTCTAAATTATAAACACAAAATGCTCCCAGATCTCCATGGAAGGTGGAGCTGGGTGAGTGTGGGGGATCTGTGCAATGACAGGAGATAGCCCAGGACAAAGGGCTTCCTTTGGGTGCCACACAGATGGAGCCCAGTGGAAATTCCTCTGTTTGCTCCCAAATTCCTGTTCCAGGAGAGGGGGGAGAGGCAGCTCTGGCTTTAATCAAGAGACCAAGGCGAACTTGATCAAAACAAATGGAAATTTAAAGTGCCAGAGGGCAGGGTTGGATGGGATATTGGGAAGGAATTGTTCCCTGGGAGGGTGGGGAGGCTCTGGCACAGGGTGCCCAGGGAAACTGGGGCTGCTCCATCCCTGGCAGTGCCCAAGGCCAGCCTGGACAGGGCTTGGAACATCTCTGGGACAGTGGAAATGTCCCTGGATCCCTGGAAGTGTCCAAGTCCAGGTTGGCAGGGCTTGGAGCATCTCTGGGACAGTGGAAATGTCCCTGGATCCCTGGAAGTGCCCAAGTCCAGGTTGGATGGGGCTTGGAGCAGCCAGGGACAGTGGAAATGTCCCTGGATCCCTGGAAGTGCCCAAGTCCAGGTTGGGCAGGGCTGGGAACATCTCTGGGACAGTGGAAATGTCCCTGGATCCCTGGAAGCGTCCAAGTCCAGGTTGGATGGGGCTTGGAGCAGCCAGGGACAGTGGAAATGTCCCTGGAAGTGTCCAAGTCCAGGTTGGGCAGGGCTTGGAGCATCTCTGGGACAGTGGAAATGTCCCTGGATCCCTGGAAGTGTCCAAGTCCAGGTTGGATGGGGCTTGGGGCATCTCTGGGACAGTGGAAATGTCCCTGCCATGGCAGGGATGAGTCTGGATGGGCTTTAAGGTCCCTTCCAGCCCAAATCAGGGATGGGCAGTCCACAACCTGTCAAAAATGTTCTCAGTTTATGCCAAAATTGGGGTAAAAAGGACCTGCAGTGGGAGGCTTATTCCCAAAAAGATGTGACTAAAGCAGGACTGGATCCCACGGAGCAGGGGGAGCCTCTGCATTCCCAGCTGCACATCTGGGCACAGTCTGGCTCCCGTTGCAACCAATTTTCCTGCAGCTGCTGATGGCAAAAAGGCAAGGTCTGTGCTTTGTCATTGACTTTTGAGCACGGGGAGGTGTGGCAGGAGGGTTGGGACTCAAGGATCTTTAAGGTTCCTTCCATCCCAAACCATCCTGGGACAGAGCTGCACCTCCCAAAGCAAAGGCCAGAGCTGGCACTGCTCCATCAGCTGATGCCCTGGCACAAATGAGGGTCCAGTTGCTGCAGCACAGACAGAAATTCATTTTTAAAATATCCACCATTGGGGTAGGACCTGGGTTTGCCTGTGTCAGTGTCGCTGCATAGCAAAGAAGATGGAAAGATTTAAATATTTAATTTTCTCCCTTTTTTTAGCCTTACATGGGAAGGAAAAAGTTATTGGGAGACAGAGGTTTTCTTCTCTAATAAATTAAGCTGTCATGGTAAATAAAAACCACATACACTGAATGAACCAGTTAAATGAATAAAAATCTTGGAATTAAAGGCTTAATAAAACCGAGTTGTACTGAGAGCAGTACAGGTTTGTGTCTATGGCCCAGCTTTCCACCCCAGACATCACCCTGAGCTCTCCTCCCAGTGTTTCCTTCAACACCAGCAGTTCCCTTCAGCATCCTTTGCCTCTGCCCAGCTTCATTTCCACATTAAAATTCCTGGATAAGGACAGGGAGCTTGTGAAAGAGTTCCTGAGTGTTACCCAGTCTCCACCCTTGGTGTGGTGGGAGCATTCCCTGTTGGCAGGAAATTTTCTATCAGAAGTTTGGGATGATCTATCTCTGTTTCTTTGCTTGGGAGATCTTTCCCTTACCTTTAATCCAAAGCCAGGCTGTCTCCAAAGCTGGAGCACGGGGAGGAAAGACAGAGCCAGTGGGGATGGGGATAATTTGCCACCAAGAGCCCTCATGGGCCTGGAGGGTCTGGGCAGGATGATACCACCCCATTTTTCTACACCACCACAACAGAAAACAGGCTGCACTCACCCCATTTAGTGCAGATTTACCAGCCCTTTGGGTTCAGCTGAAATGGTATTTTTCAGCAAATAAATTGGCTGCATTTGGATTTCCCTTCACTTTTATTTTCACTGCAGGTAAGAATATGATCTCCTGCAATAACATGCAATTTTTCAGATGTGTTTAAACTACGTGTGAGGCTCTGTGACAAACACTGCTCCCCTCCTGGAGCACTCAGCAGCAGCTCCTGAGCTCTGCTTGGCCTGCCAGGCACCAACTCCTTGGAGAAAGGGGAAGATGCTGCCAAACTGGTCTCTACTCTTGATTTACTCAACATTTTATTTGCTTTCTGTTTGGGGTCACAGCCTGGCAGCTCTCACCCTCCACTTTCTATGACACAAAAAGCAATGCTGTTGCTCTGTTCCTCTGGGTTTTCCACGGGCAGCTTTGGCAGCAGCACTGGTACAGTCCATCCCTGCAGGATTTATGGAATGGTTTCTCTTTTCCCAGTGACCATAAATGAATTCACCTCCTTTGGCTCCACCTTTGGAGATGATGTTTTCCTTAGCAAAGCCCCCAGTGTTCTCCTGCGTGCTGCCATTGGAAATTCCAGCTTTCCCTTTCGTTTGGGGCTTGCAAGAATTAACAAAGCCTCACTAAATATCAATTTAGAACAGCGGGCAAGGCCAAACCGTGCTGGATTCAGCACGAAATACCTGCCCTGAGGAGATGCTGCTGCTTGTCCCCAGTGCTGCACTTTGCTTTTTATTTCTCTCATCAGTTGGTGGCTCCCCTGCCACCCAAGCCCTGGGGTAATTCCCAGATGAATGGGAATGGCCACGGAGGGATCCGGGTGTTGTCCCCGAGCCCAGCCTTTCTTTCCCATTGTATTTCCCTTCCTCCCTGGCTGACAGCTGATCAGCCAGGGATTGGAATGTGCTATTTCATTTCTCTGCAATGAACCCACCAGCTCTGCCCTGTCACTGCGATTGGTCACAGCCTCTCCGAGCTTTCTAATCCCCACATATCCCATCTCGCCCAGGCGTTCCTATAGAGTTGGGAACAAAGCTCAGCCCTCACCACCCCACACAAGGCTCCAGAGGAAGTGTCTGCCAGGCAGGGAGCACCAGGAATAGGAATTCAGGTTGGTATTAACCTACAGATAAAAATGAAAGTGGTGGTGGTGCCCTTTGTGCCTTTGAGGTGAGGATAAACCTCCCTCTGCCCGCCCGGAGATGGGCACAAAGTTTGGCTTGGCAATGAGGAGAGGATGCTGTGCCTCATTCCAGAGGGAAGGAATGGTGTAAGCACAAATTCCACATCAAAATATCCCCAACTAGGCAGACCTGATCCACACTGCAGAACTCAAGGAAAAACTCAAGTGAAAATGAAAGGTGACCTCAACACACAGAACCTTCCCTCACCAAAATCTGTTGACAGAAGCTGGGAATGCCCCATCCCTGGAAGTTCAAGGCCAGGTTGGAGAGGGCTTGGAGCACCCTGGGATAGTGAAAAGTGTCCCTGCCCATGGATTCCCTTCCAACCCAAACCATTCCATGGTTCTCTGGTTGAACACACTCACCCCCCTGCTTGGTTGAATTTCCAGGACAGCTTAATTCTTCAATCCTTATCGACATATTAAATACTACTCAATTATTTAGCTTAAATCGACTCTAAACTTTAATACCTCCTCACTCCACCACTGAAAGCAGGAAAATTGGCATCTGCTCCTTGTGGGAATGTGGCTTGGGATCCATCAGTGCCCAGGAATGACAAGGGGCAGAGTTATCCCAGCCCAGCACAGGGGTGGTGGCAGAGAGCTGCTGTGGCAGGGAGAGCCCACTCAACAATCCATCTGCTATTCCTGCTGCAATTAATCAGGAGAAATTAGCAGGGCTTTAAAGCACCACTAAATGCACTTCCTGGGACTGCTGATGTCATTTAACAATTAATGTTCCATTTAACAATTAATGTGTCATTTAACAATTAATGTGCCAGCCTCTGACAGCACATCTGCCCTGGCTCTGCAGGGACACAGAAACCAGGGGAGCTGCAGCATCCAGCAGGGCTGGATAACCCCTGGAAAACTCTCAAATGCAGCTGGAAGGCTCCTCTGCCCAGCCTGGGTTGGTCCCCCAGCCTCTCCCCATCCTCCTCAGGACTATCTTGACTTTAGGACAAAATATCTGGAATATATTTGCTGATTCTCCTTTCTCATCAACCAGGAGAAGCGTGGGGTTGTTCAAACTGAGTGCACTCACACTGAAAAAGCAACACTACACCCGAGGGGTGATTCAATACAGACAAAAAGCTAAAGAAGTCGTAAAATTGCTCTTAACTCACCCATCACACCAAAAAATGGTATTTTCATCCACAGCAAACTCCACATTGGAAAGTGCTGCTGCATTCTCTGCTGGGAGCTGCTAAACTGGTCAGATTTAAAGGTTCAGAGCCATCTCCTGCAGAAGGGACACACCTGGGCTGGGTGGGAGCCTGAAACACCAATTCAGGATGCCACATTCAGGCTGGTGCTGTCAGGAGAGCAGGGAATTATTCTCAAGAAAATCAGATTAAACATAAAAGTGCCTCCTTGTCACACCCCAAACTTGGGGCTCTCTAAGAAGGCCCTGTGGAGCATCCAAGGAGCATCCCTGGCTATCCCAGAGCATCCCTGGCTATCCCAGAGCCATCAGAGTTTCCAAACTCCCTGACACTGCTGCTGGCAGAGCCCCCCCAGCCTGGGCTTCACTTCAAGGCAAATCTTCCAACTTCTGGGGCTATTCACAGCAGCCAAACAAGGGGCCTGGCCGCAGGATTTTAAGATCACTCCTTATTTTATTTTTTATTTGAATAAAAAGAAAAAAAAAAAAGGAAGAAAAAAGAAAGCCAAACACAAAAGAGCCAGGCAGCCTAACTCCAGCATAAAGCACTCTGCCTTGGGCATCAATCTAATTAAGAATTGCTTCACACCTCTTTCTTATGCTCAGAGTCAAATGAAAGATTTGCTTGATTTACTTGCCCTGCAAACAGCCCTCATAAACTCGTGCCATTCTCTCACCTCCCTTTCAAGAGCTATCTTTTTTTGTCCTCGGATGCTCTAAATTATTAACATATTTTACAGTGTGCTCGAGATAAAAGGGATCTTTCAGGCTGCATTTTCTGAGCCCTCGCTGGAGGCAGGCACGCTGGGTACCTTTGATCAGCATCCCTGTCGGATGGGAAGGCACAGGACACCCCTGGGGAGAAAAGGAGCAGCAGGAGGAGGCTTTGCAGCCTTCCCCGGCCACCAGGATTTTTCTGCTGAGCTCAGGCAGCACTTTGAAGTCACCTAAGCTGGGAGAGAGGTCGTTCTTGGCGCTGGGAAAAAGCAGGATCACGACCAGGAGTGGGTTTGTTGTGAACATTTCCTGGCTGGGGGCAGTTCCACAGGCAGCACAGCACCTCTGCTTACAAATATTCTGCACTGGAAGCTGCTAGCAGCAGGAACAAACCATTTATTGTCTCACTGTGAACTTCTCTACCTCGTTAAGTCCTCTAAACTATTTTGAAACCTGTCTTTCATACAAAATGTCACTGGATTTTGAATTATCTTCTCCTTCTGAGGCGACGCTACGCATCACCTGATGAAAAGCCAAGGAGCTTTCTTAGGGGGAGGTTTAGGCAGGGCTTAAACTGGATTTTAGGGGAAATTTTCCTCATGGAAAGGGCTGTCCAGCCCTGGCTGCCCAGGGCAGTGGTGGAGTCCCCATCCCTGGAGGGATTTAAAATCCATGTGCATGTGGCACTTGGAGACACAGGGCAGGGGTGGCCTTGGCAGCGCTGGAGGACTCGGTGGTCTTAAAGATCTTTTCCTGCATAAACAATTCCGTGATTCTGTCATTCCACAGGCTATTGAAAGCAGAGCTAAACCTTCTGGAAGCTGACACTCCAAGGAGGAGCTCCTGAGAGCGGGGAGCATCCCCTCCCTGCCTCCTGACTGGAACTGCAGCGTGTCCCAGGCAGGGCCACAGGGCCATCTAGTGGAGGGATTTAAAATCCATGTGCATGTGGCACTTGGAGACAGGGCGCAGGGGTGGCCTTGGCAGCGCTGGAGGACTCGGTGGTCTTAAAGATCTTTTCCTGCATAAACAATTCCGTGATTCTGTCATTCCACAGGCTATTGAAAGCAGAGCTAAACCTTCTGGAAGCTGACACTCCAAGGAGGAGCTCCTGAGAGCGGGGAGCATCCCCTCCCTGCCTCCTGACTGGAACTGCAGCGTGTCCCAGGCAGGGCCACAGGGCCATCTAGGGGAGGAGGAGAAAAGGAGAAAAGGAGAAAAAAAAGGAGGAAGAGGAGAAAAGGAAAAAAAAAAAGGAGAGAAGGAGAGAAGGACNAAAAAAAAGGAGGAAGAGGAGAAAAGGAGAAAAAAAAAGGAGAAAAGGAGAGAAGGAGGAGAGAAGGAGGAGAGAAGGAGGAGAGAAGGAGGAGAGAAGGAGGAGAGAAGGAGGAGAAGCTTTCTCAGCAGCCACCCTTGGGCAGCACCTGGAGAGATTCCAGGCTACTCCTGGAATCCCAGAGATGAACCCACAGCCAGATCCAGAGGGAAGCTCAGCTGGGATTTTTATTTTTCCCCCCAGGTATTTCATAAACTGGGCAGGAAATCTCCATTCGTGGCACACAGGCTGGGGCAGGGGGGGAGCACACCCTGCCTGTTCCAAAAGCAAAGGTCACAGATAAGAGCCCATAAAGAAATGTGAAATAAAGGAGCTCCCTTCCCTGTGCACGGGAAAATCAGGAGCTGGATTTTCCCTGGAAAAGCTGCAAGGTGTTTGTTTGCAGGTGGAAATCATTCCCCACACGGGGTCAGCAGGATTCAAAGGCTCTCACCTGCTCCAGGCTGAGCCAAACCCAGCTTCCCTCAGCTGGGGATTTTTTGCATTCCTGGCTGTGCTGTGCTGTGCTCCTGGAGAGGCTCCATGCAAAGTGTCCTTCCCTCCTGAGAGCCACCACCTGCTCAGCCCTGGGTTTATTCCTCTTTTGTATTTATTCTGTATTTATTTAAGTCCAGCTCTGCTCAGGGTGCAGCTCCTCCCCTGCTCCTCGCCCAGCTCAGGGGGGTCACAACTCAACAGGGATTAAAAACCACATAAAATGTAAAAATTCCTCATGGACTGCTAAGGCTGATGTGAGAATTTTCTTAGAAAAGTGAGTTTATTGGTAAATTCTGAGGCTCCTGCTCTGCTCCAGGAACAGGGCAATATTTCCACAGCATAATCCTCATGGGATCTCTGCCTTCCCAAGAGGATCCCAGGCACACCCCACTGCTGGTTTGAAACCAGGAACATCAACAGTGACTGAAGGAACCCAAGAACAGCAGGAAAAGGAGCAAGGACGACTCTAAACCAAGCCAAACCATATTTTTCATTTTAAATGCTGGCCCAAATTTGTCATGATCCGTGAAACTGCATCTGCTGGGAACGCACAGGGAACATCAGATTCGCATGCATTATAAATAGAGAAATATTTGTATAACAAGCTGCAGAATAATGCAATAAAATACATATTTCATCTGTCTGACAGCTCTGCTTCAAGTCTGGCCACTAACCTGTTTGAACTCTTCTTCCAGACTCTCCTGGGCAGCTGCTTTTTCACCTGTCACAGCTCCAGCTCCTTTCCAGGGCTCTGACTGACACTGTGGTGCTCCCTCCCAGCATTATCAATATTCACAATTCTGTCAGCAGGATCCCCCTTTGCTCTTTTATAGCTGCAGGCCTCTGCTGTGTTAACAGTGCTATAATTTGTTTTTGCTGGGTAAGTGAGCCCAGATGCTCCAGCACAAACAAGGAACAGACCCAGTGAGAAAATGGGGTTATTTTTAAATGGGGTTTCTGACTCATTTGCAGCCAGTTGCTGATGTCATGGGCCTTGAACGCTAGAAAATCACAATGCTCCAAACCACCAAGCTCTTGCTTTGTGTACTAAAGTGAGGGAAAAGAAAGAGCTTAGAAAACTTCTATTTTTCACATGTGGAATGGTTCAGGTTATGAAACAACAGCCCATGGGTTTGTGGAGAACTTTGCAGGTTTGGGTTGCAAATGACCTCAAAGACCATTTATTTCCAACCTCCTCTATAGGTAGTGACAAAATCAGTTTCATTGTCACCTATTCTCTAACAAAAACAGGATTTTAAGGAAAAAAAGCAAAGTTAAGACAGTGTAACCAAGTGTGGTGTGCTCTCCATGAACAGCCTCCCCTCTCCCTGGCCTGCCAACCCCAAATCCTGCTCCTCTCCCAGAGCATGAAGTGATTTCCTGGCAGGATTTTCCACTTTTCAGCGTTTTTGGTCCATTTTTCCCAGGAGATTACACAAGTGGCTGCAGAAGATGCAGCTCTGAGTCCTCCAGTCACCCCAGTCCCACCTCAGCTCTGCTGGGTTGGGATCCACTCAGAGCCACGGACATCCCATGAACCTTGCTTGGCTTCACCAAAAAAACTGGAAAAATTTCCCCTCACTGCAGTGAGGTTCAAGTTTTCCTCCAGGTCTAACTCTTGAGGGAAAAAATCTGCTGCAAATATTCTCTCATTTTAATTTTTTTCCCCCTGATTTATTGAATCCTTTGGAACAAACCAACATCATGCTGTTTGGGCTTTTATTCTGTCACTCAAGAAGGGTTGGTTTGGGTCAAAGTAAACTGGATCAGGAATACCAGGAGAATTAACTTCTCAGGAGACAAGGTTAAGGTTTAGAGAGCCATTAGCAGTGCTCCCATGAAGTAATAAATATTTAAAATCAATGGGTAACAGCTGTATTCCAACAGCTTCTCCACACAACAGCTTGACAGCTGTTCTTTCTTCTCTTTTGGAAAAAAATGAAATGAAATTTGAAAGTAAATTATGAAAGTATGTAAATCACTTCCTGACTTGAGATATGTAGAATCCAATTCTTCTCCCATTTAAATCACTTTCATTTTGGAAAGCTCCAGCATTTTTGAGTTGATCTCAATTTCTTTTGGATAGTAGGGGAAAATCCAATGCACAAACTCCAGCCAAACCAAGGTGTGCTGCCTGGGTGAGAGCAGTGCAGTTCTCACCGCAGAAATGGCAATAAATTGTTAACATTTACCCTTCTGAACAGGTCAAAAAATAACCTGTGACCATCAGTGGCATCCTGGGGAGCTGCCCATGGATTTATAACAACAAAATGTTGTTATAAATGTTTTCTTCCAAAGCATCTGGTTCTGCCCATAATTTCCATGAGGTTTTTTTTTTCTCTGGGTGAAGCACATTAAAATCCACAAATGACAACATTAAAATCCTTGATTCAACAGCATTAAAAGACAACGAGGTAGTGGCAGATTTCCAGTGGTGAAAGCAAGAGGGGGAAATCGTGTCATCCATATCCCCAGGGAGATAAATTGCTGTGGCACCCTCTGCCTGGAGATGGGTGCCCTTCCAGCCCTGCCCATTTCTAGCAATCCTGGGAGTGCTGTTTGCCTGAAAAACGGGAAAATCTGTAAACAAACCACGGCTTGGTGGATAAAATGCATTTAGCACACCCTTCTTGCAGGAAATTTTGTAGAAAGCCCCCTCCAGCTGCTGCTGGAAGTGTCCAAGGCCAGGCTGGACCAGGCTGGCAGCAGCCTGGGATGGGGAAGGTGGGACTGGATGGGCTTTGGGATCCCTCCCAACCCAAACCAGCCTGGGATTCTCTGACAACCCAGCAGCTTATCCAAGAGCTGTGGCTCTGCCTGGGCTTTTAGAGGGTATTTTTAAATGTTCCTGCTTCCTGGAACATTGATGTGTAGTGGAGGGAAGCAGTTCCTGCTGTCCCACTGTTAGCCAGATGTTTCATTTCCATCTCAGCAGAGGGAACCAAGGAATCCTCGGGACTCCCTTCCCTCGGCAGCCACGAGATGGCAAAAGAGCTTCGAACATGCGATAAAACCCAACAACTCCGGGCTCTGAGTTCAGCCAGGCTGTGCCCGTGTGTCCTTCCAGCCTCTGCTGAGAGGGGCTGGATATTGGGGAGGGAAAAGGGAGAAATCCTGCCTGCCTTGGGCACTTCCAGGGATGGGGCAGCCACAGCTCCTCTGTGCCAGGGCCTGCCCACCCTCCCAGGGAATAATTCCTCCCCAATATCCCATTTATTCTGCCCTCTGGCACCGGGATGTCCTGTCCCTCCAGGCCCCTTCCCAGCTCCGGTGCTGCTTCCAGACCCTCTCCCTTCCCCATCCCCTGATTCTGGAAGGTCACCAGGAGATCATCACATTTCTGTTCCTTGCACATCCCCATTTCCCTGTGTTTCACCACCTTTTCTGTAACAAATCCCAGCTCTTCCTGCGGATGGAGTGCCACAAACTGCTGCTGACACCAGCACAAGGCTCTTGTCCCTGCAGGTGGGCGCTGATCCAGAGCTGAGTTGGTGCCACAGCCAGGAGTGAACACATAAAACCCCACAGTGCTCACAGCAATGAGAGCAGTGTCTTTTACATCAAACCTCTTTCACAGAAGTCATGGAATTTAGAGGTCTCCTTTCCGGAGGAAAACACATTTGAGTACAAACATTTGCCTTCCTACAGCCCTGAGATGCAGATTGCTGCTGCTGCGCTTCTGTCAGCAGATTTTGGGCCTCTTTCCTCTCTAATCCCATGCCAGGAGTTAAGAGCAGACTGCAAGCTTTGAAAAGCCCAGCGTGTTTCGTGTGCTGTTTGCAATTGAGGAAACAAAAACAATGAAAAAAAAAGCGAGGCAACCCCGTGTTTGAACCTGCAGCCTGGAGCTGCCCTTGATCCCTCAGCAGTTCAAAGATCTGCAGGGATCTCCCAAAATCCCAGGATCTGCTGCCGCCAGGTGGCACCGGGATGTTCCCCTTCCCCATCACCAGGGAATGGCCTCGCCCCCCCCAGAATTCAGAAAGTTGCAATTTCCTCTCGGGTTCTCATGAATTTATATTTCCCTCCCCACTCAATAGTGGGGAGGGAAAGAAAATAATCCCTGCCAGGGGAGGTGAAGTGTCCCCCCTAAAGCAGGTCCAGGCTTCCCGAGGTGTTGTGCACAAAAAGGGGCATCCCAGAGGATGCTGTGCCACTGCATAATGAAACAATTACCAAACACATCAAACAAAGGAGTTCTGTTAAAGGACACGAGCCCAAGGAAGCCACGTCAAAGGAAAATTAACCCTGTGTTCTGGGGGCTTCTTGGGAGAGGAAAAAGATCCTCTGAGTTTCAACTCAGGACTTGCTGTCCTTCAAATCCGATGAAAAGGTCCTTTCCTTCCTAATTGATGTTGAAAACAAATGGGATTCAAAGAGAAAAGGAACTTTTAAAACTGTTATAGAGTTACAGCTTAAGAAATAAAGAGGAGGAAAACTTCAGTCCCCTCTGAGACACGAGGCAGCATCCTGGCTTTGCAAATTCCCTGATTTTTTTCCACTAACTAAACCACAGGAGGATCCAGGAGTAAAATTTAAGAACCTCCATCCCACCTTCAGCTCAAGGGAGGGGTTTCTGGCCACTACAGAACCTGTTATTTAACACAGGCTCTGGTATAACTTTCACTAAAGAAAATAATCAATGAAGTTGATCTAATCCCCTGAATAGTTTTAGTATTAACATTACTGGGAGTCGAAAACTGGCAGAAAGAAAAGGGTGCACAAAGTTCCCCAATTCCCAAGGGGAATGACTTCCACAAGGAATCGCTCTCCCTCTTCATTACTGCTGTGAAAAGCAAAGGCAAAGATTATTTTAATATTCTGTGCTTCCCTTCTACTCCAAGGAAAATAAAATACTGTTTAAAATCATTCATAAAGCCAAGCAGAGCCGAGGGAAGACATATTTTTGCCATGAGGTCGAGGTTTGTGAGATCCATTTGATTTCTTTGCAGGAGCTTTCTGGGTTTCAGAGTTACTGCACAAACATTGAACAGAAATGAAGCAAAGTGCCTGTTTGATTCCTTTGTGCTTCATCCCATCCCTGCCTGGGCTGCTCCCACCTGGATCCTGCCTTGGATGTGCTCCATGCCTCTGTTATCTTTTATTAAACCAGGAGAGAGGAATCCTGAGCGAGGAAAAGCAATTCCCAGCTCCCTGACAGCCCAAAAGGGCCCAACTTGTGCTGCCCTCACCCCTCGTTTCTCCCACTTTTGCCCACAAATTCCTCTCCCTCCCCAGGGTGCTCCTGATCCTGCTGGGAGCTGAGGGGAAGCCAGCAGAGAAAGCAATGAAATGAAACAAAAAAAGGCTCATTTTCCTCTGGTTTGGCTCCTGGACACAGCTCAAACTCCCCCCAGGACTCAGCACCCTCAGGGAGCCTCCAGCAGCACCCAGGGGATCCTTGTGCCAGCTCCTTCCATCCCCTGGCACGGCAGGGAATGGGATATTTCCCTCTCCAGGCTGGGAATGGGACATTTCCCTCTCCAGGCTGGGAATGGGACATTTCCCTCTCCAGGGTGGGAATGGGACATTTCCCTCTCCAGGCTGGGAATGGGACATTTCCCTCTCCAGGGTGGGAATGGGACATTTCCCTCTCCAGGGTGGGAATGGGACATTTCCCTCTCCAGGCTGGGAATGGGACATTTCCCTCTCCAGGGCTTGGGACATTTCCCTCTCCAGGCTGGGAATGGGACATTTCCCTCTCCAGGGTGGGAATGGGACTCCTCTCATCCCACCTGGAACACCCCACTGGGAGCTCTGACCACCCTCCTCAATCCCACCTTGGGACACTTCTGAAACATCTCAGATTCCAGATGTCCTTTGGCAGGAGGTTTTTTATGGGAAGCAGGAAAATTCGAAATTGGATCCCCTTTGCTGGCCCCCACCACAAACCTGGCAAACTCCCACAGGACAACCAGCACTCTCTGACCTGGAGCCTCCTCCTCATGACTCCTGCTTCCATAAAAATCATGGATTGGGAGGCAGATTGAAGTGAAAACAAAACATTGTGGGCCAATGCAATTTTATACATAACAAAGCCTCCTGTCTGAGTTATGAAATCCCTGTGATCCCACTGCTGCCTCTTATCCTTCAGGAAGCCACAAAGAAAGAGGGAGGAAGACACCAGTCATGAACAAACGTGGTCTCCTGAGCTCCCTGATCAACATTTTTGTCTCTTTGATATCCTTCCAACCTGCCTTGTCATTGCAGCCCTGTAAAATGTCAAAAGCTGTTTGCCAGAGGCCCTTTTGCTTTAGCAAAATTTGAAGCTGTGTCCATAAAAGGAAAGAATTCCATCACAGACCCCAATTTCCTTCCATTCCACGCTTGGAATTTGTGATGAAACTGCTGGAAGATGTACCTGAGCATCAAAAACAAAAGAGGCCAAGCAGACTTTGAAGACAAACTGGAGATATTTGGGGTTTGCAGTCCATCTGATTCTCTACCTGAGCAAAAATCCTACACTGAAATCCTGTTTCCACCACTGTGAATTGAAGTTTAACTTTACCAGGGCCAAGATTTTATCCTTTAGTCCCAGCCACATCCCCTTTGCTAAGGGCTGGAAATAGACTGGGTTAGGAATCCACTGCACTTGGGTTACCAGGGCTGAGAACTTCATGTCCCTAAAAAAATTGTCAGCAGGCCAAGGACTGCCAGATTCCAGAGGGAAGCAAAGGCAACTGAACCAGGACGAAAAATCTGACTCCATTTGCTCATTTGGAAGTTAAATTCAAAAATATTTCAGCAGCGATGTCCCGTAAAACCCCAGCAGGACAAAAAGAAATGCACCATAAAAATGCCCCAGGGTTTTGTTTTTCTCAGGGTGAATTCCTTGCTTTCCCTGTGCTATTTATTAATATAACAAATGACCTTGAAATATGTATTGCCAGAAATAAATGTCATTGATTAGGGCAAATGAAAATATCACTTGGCCCAGCAATGACAAATTTGCTGGCAGTGCTCCTGCCAGGCCAAGAAGTTGTTTCATTTAGGAACAAGAGTTGCTGGCAGGGGCTGGGGAGGGAACTGCTTGCCAAATGTCTCCATAGGAAATGAAATAATTGGGAATATTCACTAACAGGAAAAAGAAAATAATTGCTCTCTTTGGTGCAGAGACCCAAACATCCTGGAGTTAGGCTGGTTTCTCTGAAATGGAGGCAGAATATTCCTTGGGGTTTGTCCCCTGGCTCAGCCAAGGGAGGAGCTTTGAGCTGGCTGGTGATGCTGCAGTGGAGAAGCACGGTCCTGCCCAAGGGCAGCAAGTTCTGCAATGGAAAACAGGGATTTTCAAATATTTCTCACCCAGATCCTGCTGATCCTGCTCAGTGTGGCTGTGCTGACTTTGTCACACGAGAGGAACTCACCTCCTTTCCCATCAGAGGACACTGCAAAACCCAGGAACCCTTTTCCCCCACCACAAAAAGAAAAGTTGCAGGAAACATGAACATAAAAAATATCCCCTACAGGCCAAGAGTGACAGCTTTGGGCTGCCTCATAAAGTCCTGGGTTGGAAGGGACCTTAAATCCCATCCAGTGCCACCCTGGGTGGGAAGGGACCTTAAATCCCATCCAGTGCCACCCTGGGTGGGAAGGGACCTTAAATCCCATCCAGTGCCACCCTGGGTGGGAAGGGACCTTAAATCCCATCCAGTGCCACCCTGGGTGGGAAGGGACCTTAAATCCCATCCAGTGTCACCCTGAGTGGA
>VZRZ01000138.1:140306-156764 GCA_013398175.1 Climacteris rufus | reverse complement strand
TTAAATCCCATCCAGTGTCACCCTGGGTTGGAAGGGACCTTAAATCCCATCCAGTGTCACCCTGGGTGGGAAGGGACATTAAATCCCATCCAGTGTCACCCTGGGTTGGAAGGGACCTTAAATCCCATCCATGCCACCCTGGGTTGGAAGGGACATTAAATCCCACCCAGTGTCAGCCTGGGTTGGAAGGGACCTTAAATCCCACCCAGTGCCACCCCTGCCATGGGCAGGGACACCTCCCACTGTCCCAAGTTGCTCCAAGCCCCATCCAACCTGGCCTTGGACACTTCCAGGGATGGGGCAGCCACAGCTTCTCTGGGAAAACCCTGCCAGGACCTCACAGCATCTTCCTCACCAACTTTGTGCCACTGTAACAAAAACCTTGGATCCATCCCTGCTCCCTCCCTCCTCCCTGGGACCTGCTGGGCAAGCAGAGAATTCTGTCACCAGGTTCTCCCTCCAGGATGTCCCTTCCAGCAGCTGATCCCTGTGAAACAGAAGCTCTGGGATCCCTCAGCTCCCACACACATCCCTAAAACAGCCTGGAGAAAAGCAGGAATCCCCCTGGAGGAGCATTCCTGCTGAAAGGATTTCAGGGCTGGCCAGGAAGGAACGGCAGAATGGACTTCTCTGGAGGTGCAGGACTTTTAGGAACCTCATTTGGGGGAAAAAAAGGGTTTTTTCTCCATTCCAGGAGTGTCTGAGCAGGAGGACACACTTGGATGGGGGCTTTGACTGCGTTCACGGATGGTTTGAAGGGACAGAGTTTTGTTTTCTCTTCATTCCCTTGAAATCCAGCCAGTATTTTTGGCTGTGCTGGGCTGGCACTGGGGGGCAGAGGAATCAGCTGGAGTGGCAGGGAGAAAACAGCAGCACTTCCCAAATCCCTGTTTTATCTCAGCTGTGTCCTGCAGGGTGCTGGGTCTCATTCCCCACTACACCCCTGGTAAGGTCAGGCCAGGTATTTGCTTTCAAAACTCTACTTCTTGCTCATGAAAATGAACTCCACATTCAAATTTACAGGTTCAGCAGGTTTTAGAGTGCTTTGGAAAGTTTTCATATTCCCTAGCATTTATTTATGAATAATGAATGTGTTCGTTTTATTTATTAAAAATTCATTTTAAATAAGGCTTTTAAAATATCACTATTTGTTTATTAAGAAATAATAATTTAAAAAAAGATGCAGTGTTACCTTCTGGGTGCAGGCTCTTCCAAACACTGTGAAACTGCTTCCCTAAATAAAGCTCTGTTGGTTTTTACCACTTCTGCTGGGTCTGTTTGCTGTATTTTCTGCCACTGGATTTGAAATCATCCCCTGAAGAAACAAGAACACCCAAGGCTCTGTAAACTACCAAAGCCCTGATTTCATACTTAATTAGTGCAATTACACAACTCTGTTCTGCTGCACTGGCTGCTTTCTGCCCGCAATAATCACTTAATTTTGGTGTGGACACAACCTTCTCACTCCTTTAGTTTTCCCCCTCATTCTGTTGTAATTCCCAGGGAGCAGCCGTGAATGACACACGACTTCACAATTTGTTTTACTCCTAATTAAAATGAAGCTGTTTGGGAAAATCCTGCAGACAGGGAGGGATATCCCCAGGGAAGGAGAGGATTCCTTGACAGGATGGAAAAGGAAAGGGAAAGGGAAAGGGAAAGGGAAAGGGAAAGGGAAAGGGAAAGGGAAAGGGAAAGAGGAAAGGGAAAGGGAAAGGAGTGCTCCAAGAAAAAAAAATCTGGATTAATTTGTCTTAAGAAACCCCAAAACCCAACAAAACCAGAGGGCAGTAAATAACAGAGCCACGTGGCAAAGTTAAACACTTTATCACTGATCTTAATGCTCATCCCGACACTCCTGATCAGGGTTGACAACAGGAGAGCCCAGAAAACTTAAAAGTGAAATTATCAGCTGCTTTAAAGCCCTTTTGGAAGTGCAGAGAGCTGGTGGGGAGCTGCCTGTGGAGCAGCTGCCTTCCAGGAGATAAGGGAGTGTAAATCCTGAGGATCAAAGGAGCCCCTTCCCTGCTCTGTCTGGGAATGAACCCCAGGAACAGCTCCAGCCCAGGCACTGCTCCCACGGGGGGCAGGAGCTGCCCAGAGCCCCTGGGGCAGGGAAAGGTCCCCGTTGGCAAAGGGGATCAGCCCCAGCTCCTGCTCATCCCAGCTGGGGAATTTGCATTTGAACATTCACAGCCATTCTAGGAAGGGCATCCCAATGTTTGCTGGCAGAGAAGAGACAGAAGGCTCCACCTGTTTCCTCACCTGCTCACAAGGGAAATGTTCATTTTCTCCCTGCTGCTCAGACTTGTTGAGGAAGTCAATCCATGGGATCCCAAACTCATCCATGGCAGGAAGGGAAAACACCCAGACCCTGAGTAACTCTGGGATAGAACAGCTTTGTCACCAGGCACTGAGGGAACCAGAGGTTGTTTGCCCTGCATATCTTGTATTTTTAAACCACTCAAACTTTCTGTCTATGGGGTGTTCGCCAGGTTTCACAGATAACTTCCCATTTTTCTACCCAGAAAAAATATCTCCTGGCAGAAACTGTTAAAATTTCCCAATTTGTCCACAACTTTTGGACATTTCATGGGCAGGCTGCAATGTCAGCTCCACAGTTCCCACCAGCCTGTTGTGTTTCAGCAAATGCTGATGACAAAGGCACTGATAAAATGAACAGAAACAAGGAGCAAATCCTACCTGCTCCTTATCCTGGAGAGAGGCAGGGCAGCACCCCCCAGGTCACCCATGAATTATTGTTCCCATGGCTCTTTCCTTCCCCATTCTCCTCTGCTCTGGTTCCTTAGGAATTCACACATTTCTCTCTGAGGTTCCAGCTCAGCCTGGAGCAAAGGAGGCTCAGGGGGAACTTCTGGCTCTGCACAATTCCCTGACAGGAGGGGCAGCCAGGGATGATCGGGCTCTGCTCCCAGGGAACATGGACAGGAGGAGAGAAAATGGCTCCAGGCTGTGCCAGGGGTGGTTTATTTGAATATCAGGAAGAATTTCTTCACAGCAAGTGCTGTCCAGCCCTGGCCCAGCTGCCCAGGTGGAGTCCCCATCCCTGGAGGGATTTAAATCCATGTGGATGTGGCACTCGTGGACATGGGGTGGCCTTGGCAGTGCTGGGGAAAGGTTGGACTGGATAATCTTGGAGGGCTTTTCCACCCTCAACAATTCCATGATTCTGTGTGGCCACTGCCAAGGCAATTTGTCCAGTCTGTCCCCTCCTCCAGGGTGAGGAGCTCCCACCTCCAAACACCAACCAAAATGTTTGGAATCCCTGCAGGGTCAAACCAACACCTGGATACTCCCAAAATCTGTGTTCCCATCACCCTCCACAGGCCTCTTAGAACAGCAACATTTTTCGGATGCAAAACTGAACACACAAACCCTGAGGAAGTGCAGGCAGGGAATCAATCCCACCAGCAAGAGGGGAAAGAACAGGAGCAGGGCAGGCTGTCCCCAAATCCCTGGCAGCTGCTGCAAGAGCAGGACAAGATCCATCCTTGTGCCCTGGGATGCTCCAGCAGCTTTGCTGGGACACAGAGCAAACCCAGAGCTTGGTGCTGATCCTGCTCTGCTGAGTCCTCAGGGCTGAGAGGAGCTGCGAGATAAGGAAATAAAGACATCAATTCTATCACAAAGGGCTTGCCCACGCTGAGCTGCTGGAAGGGAGCAGCGTTTCTGCTGCACTGCTGAGCTCTCAGGGATTGGGAAAGGCTGGATTTATGATCCCTGTGCAAAGCCATGGCTTTGCTGAGGAAGGCATTTCCTTAGGACTGCAGGAGATTTTGCCAGCAGAAGTTAATTTTGCCCAACATCGGTTAAAATTCACTTTTATCCAGTATCTCATCCATTGTATGCCAACTATATTTAGGAAAAAATATCCCTCTTTTGGGTTATGAGTTACATGGATGTATTTTGGAGTTATTCTGTCATTGATTTCCTGCCATACCAAAATTTAGTGTCCAAACCATTTTTGTCTGTGCCTTCTCTCCTAGGTTGTTTTCCCTGATTTGACCCCTGGAATGCTGGCACACAGGACACACACACGGTTTTCCAGCTGGGATGAGGGTGGTTTCTTCTCTCCTAGGTTGGTTTCCCTGATTTGATCACTGGAACGTTGGCACACAGGACACACACACGGTTTTCCAGCTGGGATGAGGGTGGTTTCACACAGTCCTGCAGCCCTGGTAGATCCTGGGAGGAACAAGGAAGATCCTGCTCCAAGCACCACTCGTGGTTTATACATTTATGTGATCCTTATAAATCTAATAAAAGATTTCTGCTTTTAAATTCCTCAGTTGAGCATAAAAATAACCCAAATTCTCCATGCAGGCTGTAGGTTGCAGCATTGGAGAGAGTTCCTTTGTGTCTCAAGGTCAAAACTCATTTACCAACAGCTGCAGTTCCCTCTGCAGGAGCAGATAAACCATGGGGTTTAGGGTAAAAATCATCAAATTAAGGCCCAGAACCAGCCCAACATCATTCCAAAATGTGTTGCACTGAAATGGGAAATAAAGGACACCACAGATGCTTCCAATAATTCCAGTTTCAAGTCAATTTTCCCTCCTTTGTCTTAAAGAGCTTTTGATGTGCAGTCACAATATTGTCTCTCTCTCTGCTTTTAATAATTTTCTATTACCTCAGCAATATAAACTGTCCTGCATGGGCTGAACTTTAATCTCAGGGAGATCAAACACGAAGAAATACGATGGGTTGGAGAGTGACCCACTCAGGGGCAATGTGTTCTCCTCCCAGCAAAGACAGCCCACAGCAAGAGGAGAATTTCTGCTTGGATTCCACAGACATCACATCCTTCAGAGGCTCCAGGCCCATGGAAAGGGTTTTTTCCAGGAGGTTCTGCAGCAGAACCAGCTGCTCGTTCCACCCCTGACCACAGAACCACGAATTCATAAAGAAACTCTGGCTGGAATATTGTGGCACACAAGGAAGATGCTGTCATTTTCATCTGCAAATGAAAAATGGACTGGTTTTATTTTATTTTATTTTTTGTCTAGCGAAGTCGTTTTGGAAAAAAATTGAACTTTTTGTACAAAAAAATGCTCTTTTGAGGAAATGTGTTCAAATGCCTCTTTTTGCTGGCTCAGGACTTTTTTTAACACCTTGTGCCCACAGCAGAACCACCTGGGAGCTTGGGCTGCACCATCAGCTCCCTCCCAGCTACAGCCTGAAGGTTCAGGGCTTCATCAAACCCTTGAAAATTCCTAAAAATCCTCCAGCAGGTGGAAAGGCTGACTCTGACATCACAAAAATCAGTGCAAAGCTCCTGTGGAGCTCAGTGTGTTTTCTGCCAAGCCACCAGGAACCAGGAGAGGATTTTTTTTTTCCTAAAACTGACCTTCAGGTGAGATTTAAACTGCCAGAGGGAGGGGATGGGATGGGATTAGGTGGGATATTGGGAAGGAATTGTTCCCTGGGAGGGTGGGGAGGCCCTGGACTGGATTTCCCAGAGAAGCTGTGGCTGCCCCTGGATCCCTGGAAGTGCCCAAGGCCAGGCTGGATGGAACTTGGAGCAGCCTGGGACAGTGGAAAATGTCCCTACCCCTGGAATAAAATGGGATTTAAGGTCCTTCCCAAGCCAAATTTCTCCTTTGGATGCTTGACCCCCTTTGGAGCAGGCAAAGCCAATGCTCAGACACCCTGAGGAGGCTGAATTTGGCCAAAGAGCCAAATTGCTCCTGATGAATGTGCAGGACCAAGAGGCAGTGGATGTGGAAGGCAAACACACATTCCAGAGCTCTGGATGCAGCATGTGTTTGCACTTGGAGAGTTCTGCTCCTGTCAGGAGTGGTTTGAGTTAGGTGCAGCTTTCAGAGCTCTCCTGGTCAATGCAGCTCACAGGACAACGAGGAAATGTAACTGAGCATTTCCCAGCCTTGCTGGAAATCCTTATTCCTGCAGAGCAAGGCACAGATGCCCTTTTGACAACTTCTCCTGCTCTCCAGAAACACATTCTGCTGATTCCTGAGTTTTCCAGCCTCCCTTTCTGCACAAGCAGCTCTGGGCTTTGCCTTTCAGTCCAGAGAATGCAGAAATCCAGCCTGACCACCCCTCTGTGGGAACCAAGGGTCCAAACCCCCACTTCAGACTCTGCACCGTGGTCTTTAAACCAGCAAATATTTATTCTCTTTCACAGCAACACAAGCAGCCTGGAGGGGCTGAGATTCTCCAGGCTGAAGGCTTAGTTAACACTGTTTATCCAGAGTTTTATTTCCAATCCTCCAGAGCTTCTCAATCCAGCCAAGACTTGCATTTCCAGCAGCCTTGGCTGTGCTCTCTCCTTGAAGGAGGAAGGGATGATGATTCAGCATCTGGAATATTCCCTCTTCCTTTGTTTGCCCAGCTTTCCTCCTCTGTCTGCATTCCCACCTGAGGAGAGATTCCCTAATTTCTGGCCATATTTATTTTCCACATGACCTAATCATGTTTTAGATTTTTTTCCCTCATCTCTCCCTGAGGAATTCCTGCCTCTCTGTTACCTCCCTGTGCATCAGGTGTGAGCCAGACTGTGACTTCAGCCTCAGAGTTCCCAAATTTTGCCTGCTGAGAGGGAGAGCAGAGCAGGGAGAGGCCTTTCCAAGGGTTTCCAGGTGTGCTGTTCAGAGCTGGTTCATATCTAAAAATATTTTAACCTTAGCCTTCATTTCAGGCTTGAAATAAAGGCAAAAGCCCAAGCTGAGCCGTGAGTGGTTTGAACATAAAACCACAAAGTGTGTGAGGGAATTTTACAGCCCCACTGCTGCTCCTTAAGGATGAGGTTGTTCCTTTCCCACCAGGATGATTAAAGCCAGGAATGCAAAAACCTCAGGATCATCTCCCAGAAAACACCAAGGTGTCTTCACCACACAATTACTGAGTGTTCTTCACCTGTGAGTCGATTTTACTCCCTGCTCAACACAAACCATCTCCAGCACCTGACACCAAGATGAGGAAGTCCCCACGTGTTTATGGTAAAACAATGTTTTAATAAACAGCAGCATAAAATAATCAGTGTTTAATATCATCTCTGGCACGTGAAATACAAAAATGCACATATCTTAATTATAAAATAGCCTTTGTTGTTACATTTTTCATGCTTGCCTAATTGAAATGCCCATAATTAATAACTCAATCATCAAGTAATACAGTGATTAAACGCATGCAGTGAAAACAAAGAAAGATATTGGTATAAGGTAGTGGCTGAGTATCACCATAATATATTTCAGGAACATCTACATCAGGGTAAAAATAAAAAGAAACAGCCCAAGATATAAAATGCAGAGATGTATTTTCACTTCTGCTGTACAAAAACACCATCACACTCTTGTGCAAAAAGATAAAAATAAAGTCCTATTATACAACATTGTCAACTGAGCAAAAGATTGGTTTTGTGGACAATAAAAATATTATTCAGTACAAAAAAAAAAAGAGTCTGTGGAAACTGTACCGTACACAGCACGTGTGTAACTCATTAAAGTGGTTTCAAATGAAGAATCTTGACTGGTTCTACCTGAATGGTTTTTTTCAGTGACACAAATGATGCGTTTCTAAGTGGAAAAATCAACACTAATTCACATTGTTAGACACAACTGCTATCGATGGATTTGCTGCCTGATGGAATGTGAGTCTCCCTTTTTCCAGGGTTACTGGAGTCAGAGTCACTGAAATCACACAATAAATATTCCTGGGAAAACTGATTGTCATATATAAAATTGTGGTTTGGAGCTTTTCCATTACACAGTTGCATAGCAACAAAAGGATAGAAAATTCCTGCTTGAGCGACTAGATCGTGAAATGTTATCTTTGAAGAAGTTGGTTCAGGTTCTGAAATTAAAACCGTTTAATTTCATTTCCTTTAAGGCAATTCCTTAAGAACTCCAGCTGTCCTTAGCAGCCAGCAGCAGATGAGTTCTGTAGACCGCAAGTTGAGAACTCCAGCATTTGTGCTGTCACATAAATGACATTTTTTGGTCTGAATCTGAGCTCAGACTCCCACCTAAATGAAAGACCAAAATCCCACCTGAAGTAATTTATTCAGCTCTCAGATCACATATTTCAAACACAATCCTCCACTGCAAAATTTACAAATATTTTCCCTATCGGCACTGAAATTGCACAGCCAGGTCTCCGACTCTTTGCATCTCCTAAAAAAAGAGACAAATATCAAAATATGCTTTTCAGTATTAAAAAAAAGTTCCTGTGATTTAAACCGCCCGGGAGGTTTAAAAAGCCGTGAAAAAGCATCGGATAAAATGTTTTTATTTTAAAAAAAACCCTAAATTCCCTCTTTCCCTCTTGGAATTGTCGGTGGCACTCGGAGAAACTTGGAGAAACTCGGAGAAACTCGGAGAAACTCGGAGAAACTCGGAGAAACTCGGAGAAACGCGGCCAAGGCTGAGGATTCCCCAGATCCACGAGGACCTGTCTGGTTGTGCCTGCCCATCCTGCTAAGCAGTGCAACTTCACAGAAGGTTGCTGCCAACATCTGTCCAACAACCTGAAGGCTCTTTAATAAAATATTTGAATAGAAATCTTTTCTACCGCGCCGCGAAGAGTCCTATTTACAACGGCCCGGCGTACTCACAACTCCGCCGAGAGCACGGAGTCGGCGGCTCCGTGGACGCTGGAGTCTCCCAGGAGGGAGGCCTGCTTGGAGTCCATTTTGTAGGGTTTCTGAGTTTTGGCACCGAACACGGCCACGCCCATGCCCGCGGGGTGGCTGGGGATGGCCATGTGGGACAGCAGGGGGATGTTGGCCTCCTGGTTGGAGCCCGACGAGGGCAGGCTGGTGACGTGGCCCGTGCTGGTGGAGCCGCTGGCGCTGCTGGGCGAGCGGCTCTTGGGAGGGGGGCAGTGCTGGATGACCCTGGGCGGGCCCTGCGGGGGGAAGTGGGCGGCGGGGAAGGCGGCGTAGCCCGGCGGGATGGGGAAGCCGTTGATGGGCAGGAAGCGCTGGTTCGGAGCCAAGGGCGGCGCCATGAATCCCGCCATCTGGCCCTGCGCCGGGAACATGTAGTTGGGGTACCTGGGGTTGCTGAGGTTGCTGACGGGGCTGGCGCTCAGCGAGGTGGTCTGGGTGGTGGCGTTGCCCCCCGAGGGGGTGGTGGAGCTGGTGTGGCTGGAGAGGCCCTCCCAGGAGCGCAGGCGCGCGTGGATCTCCTTGAAGCGCGGCCGGCGCGAGGGCAGGTCGTGCCAGCACTCCGTCATCAGGCCGTACATCCTGGGGGGACAGTCCTCGGAGCAGGGCAGCAGCTGGCGCTTGCGGATCATCTCGATGACCTCCTGGTTGCTGAAGCCGTAGTAGGGCTGCAGGCCGAAGCTGAAGATTTCCCACAGCACCACGCCGAAGGACCAGATGTCGGAGTCGGAGGAGAACTTGCCGTACATGATGGCCTCGGGGGGCATCCAGCGGATGGGCAGCAGGGACTTGTTCTGCACCCTGTAGTAATCGGCCGAGTAGATCTCCCTGGAGAGCCCCAGGTCAGAGATCTTCACGTGCAGCTGCTCCCCGACGAGGACGTTGCGCGCCGCCAGGTCCTTGTGCACGAAGAAGCGGCCGGCCAGGTACTCCATGCCGGCGGCGATCTGCACGGCGATGTGCAGGAAGTCCCCGTGGTCCAGGCTGGACTTCACCGTGCCGTCCTCGTCGCTGCTGCAGCCCACGTCGGAGTGGGGCGAGCGCATGACCAGGAACTCGTGCAGGTCGCCCTGGTTCGTGTACTCGAAGAGGAGGCACACGGGCTGCTCCTGCGTCACCACGCCCAGCAGGCACACGATGTTGGGGTGGTGCAGCTCGGCCATGAGCGACGCTTCCTGCTGGAATTCCGCCCACTGCTGAGGGTTGTTGAAGTCCTTGAGGGTCTTGATGGCCACGAGCTGCGCGTGGTCCATGCCCGGGAGGTAGAGGTGGCCCTTGTAGATCTTCCCGAAGGCGCACTCGCCCAGCTCCTCCATGAAGCGCACGGCCGAGAGGGGCAGCTCCTTGGCTTTGCTCTGTGAAACGACAGCAGGAACACATCAGGGCTGAAAACACCTTCCAAACTGAAAGATCTTCGTGCAGGATGTGTGGGAGCTGAGGAGACCCACACAGGAGCAATGATCCCACACAGCCCGAGGGACACCAGGATCCCAGCAGGACCCCTCACCCGGGAGCACCACGCTCCTAAAAGTGACCTAGAATTGCTTTTCCTCCTCTGCACAAGGTCACCCACCAGAAGGGTTGGGCTGAAATGTGTGCAGGAACAATCAGCATTTCGGCGTTTGGCCTTGGGCATTTCTGTACTTCCAATTGGATGTGACTAATTTCAGGAATTGAGGCAATTCCCATGCTTTAAGAGGTCCATGCTGAAATGGTTTCTGGGCCAAGGCCTGGAGTTTTAGCAGGAAAAATATTATTTTGTTTTAAAAACCATGTCCTTGTAGCCAATCCTCCCTTGACTTTGCTATTAACCCTTCCAGAGCCTGTTCCTGTTCCCACTATTTCTGTTCCATCCCGAAGCTCACAGAGTGGTCAAAGGAGAAAGGCAAACTTTTAAAACATTTATTGCCCTTTGGTGTGCAGATTTTCACTCCTGGCCCATAAAGGACCTGCACTATTCTCAACTTCCACTTGTGCTCGTAACACCCAACCCCAAACCCACTCATTTAGGGCCCTCAGTAAAGCCACAGGTAGTAATTTAAGGTTAATGAGTTTGGGATCTAGGTTCTGTAAATGAGTGTAAACATTGGCATTTGCATTCCTGAAATCATGGAACAGCAGCTTTCCAGTGGCAATGTGGGAAAAGAGCTGACATTTCAGATAATCATGGAAAAAATGCCATTTTAGCAGAAATTAACTCTAATTGCATCGATCACTTATGACTTGTAGGCAAACACTGCCTTAATAATAATAATAATGATAATGACAATAATAATAATAATAAAGCCATTTAAGCAGGCAGCCAGTAGACTGTACAGTGATGGCAGGAAATTAGCTATATTGTTGAGGAACAGATGGTTTATATTACCCAAATCCTTTAGGCTAAAACTTGTTTAGGTCTGGCATATTGTAAATTATATTTTAGTAATGAAAGTGAAATGACCTCTGTCTGACCTGAGCCTGGGTCTGTCTGTTTGAACCAACAGAGTGGAAAACTAGGGAAGAAAATGAAGTCATAAAGTTTTGGCAGGAAGGGCTCATTCTGAGTGAAGCAGTTGTAAATCTGCTCAGTTTTTGTTTGACAAGTATTTGTCACACATGGGTGTCCAAATTGTAGGGAAGAGTAAAATACACAAGAGGCAGCAGGTGAGGGAGGGAGAGAGGGAAACCCATCCCCTCCACTTCTTCATCAACTCCATAAGATGACCCTAATTTATTTTATTTTTGAAGGCAATTAATATCCCTTAAAACTGGAGGAAATGCTAACATTCCTATTTATCCAAGCAAGCAAGCACCTCAGTTGGGGCTTGAAGCTTAAATGTGTTTTCACCCAAAGCTGACATCAGTACTGGCTGTGTTATTTAATAATAGGATTCTACTTCCTTTCTTTGGAAATGTTGTTTGAAAGGCAGTCAAAACATTGCAGACTGGGAGAGCTGAATTTCCCAGTGGGAAAATACAGAATTAGAATAAATAATAAAGATTTTTGCAGCACTTTGCATGACTTGAAAATTAAAAAGAAAGAGAATGGTCAATATTTGCAAACATTTCCAGGATGCTTTCCTTTGCTGTGTGTGCCAGCAGGACAGGTGGGAACTGCAACCTCAATAAAAAGATGCTGATATTCCCAATACCTTCACTTTAGCCAGGATTATACCCCAAATTCCTCCCAGAACAGGGAGCAAAAAACAACTCAAATTTAACAAAATATTCCAGGAGGTTGGATGCAAAATACAGTTTTGACACTGATTTTATTAAATGTTTTTTGTACTGCTACCAACATTTTGAGATAAAGCAACTCCAAGCTGTACAAGAAAGCTGAAATGGGGAATTTTAAAGCAAAATGAAGAAAAATTCACCAGGCCAGTGTGTGTGTGTGGGACTGAGACAGATTTTGTCTCTTCAAAAGAACAAAGCCCATCAAGTTCCTGAAGAGCCACGGAATATACTCAATTGGAAGGGACCCACAAGGATCAAGAGCCTTGGCATGGTGTGAAAAACAAGGGCAAAGCTCTTCCAGGGCATTCTTGTGCCTGCAGATGGCAGGAGGCACTTCCAGCCCTGCCCTGGGTGACACAGGCAGCTCTGCACACCCCACCAGTAAATCAGGAGCACGAGCTTGGCCACATTTAAATCAAAATTATTTTAAAAAATTCTCCCTGAACCTGGGACCGTGGTGAAGCCAAAGAGCAGCAGCAGGAGCTGTGATGTGGCCAGAGCTGCAGGCACAGCTTTGGGGCTGTTTTGGTCATTTCTCCTTTTAACTGAGGGAATGGGTAAGCCTGAAAAAGCAAGGATCAACTCTTTCCAAAAGCGATTTCAACTGAGATGACAGATGAACAGGGCAAAGGAAATGCTGAACCACATTTTTACCTGCATTACTCTCTCATTAAATGAGGTGTTTTAGTGATGCTGCAGGATGGGCTTTCTTCCTTTATCACACAAAAACTCCATTATTTATCCAAGGACACACAGGAATCACCCCCTTTGTCCAGCACACGCTGCTGCTGAGAAAAACCCTCGCAAAAACTACAGAAATCACGAGGTGGAAAGCAGCTTTGTACCTCAGTGCTGAGTTGTTTGGAGCATTTCCCTGCCTGCCTGTGCAGAGAGGGAGTGTGGGAGCAGAAAGGTGGGGTTACCCTTGGTTTGTAGGTGGGGTTACCTTTGGTTTGTAGGTGGGGTTACCCTTGGTTTGTAGGTGGGGTTACCCTTGGTTTGTAGGTGGGGTTACCTTTGGTTTGTAGGTGGGGTTACCTTTGGTTTGTAGGTGGGGTTACCCTTGGTGTGTAGGTGGGGTTACCTTTGGTTTGTAGGTGGGGTTACCCTTGGTTTGTAGGTGGGGTTACCTTTGGTTTGTAGGCGTTGAGCATGGACATCTCCACGTTCTGCCCCCGGACGTGCTTGGGCTGCCTCTGCACAGGAGGGGACGAGGATTTCTGGTTGTTGCGACAGATGCAGATGAAGAAGAAGAGCAAAGCTATGGCCAGGGGAATGGTAACACTTGGCACCAGGATGTACAGGATTTCCATTTTGTTCTTCTCCTTGGAATCCTTATAATCTGGTGGAGGAAAAAAAAATCCGATGAACCAACAATGAATGAAGCATCCCACAGAGTCAAGTACATCCCTGGGTCAACTAGAACTGTTAAGAGGAATAAAACCTCCAGAAATCCACCTTGAATGCTGTTTTATTTCCTTAACATCAAAATAAAATATTCTTTTGTGGAGTAACAGATCTGTAAGGACACACAGTAACAGTCCCTGTAAGTCAAACCTGCTGATGGTCAGGAAACAGCTGAATGCTGAGAGGTGGCCTTTGCTTGGGGTGAAATGAAGCCATGGTCCAACACAGATCCACAGAAAAGTGAATTCTTAAAATACCTTTTGGAAGAAACTTGTGGGAGGTGCCCCTTCCCATGGCAAGGAGTTGGAATTAAATGGTTTTTAAGGTCCCTTCCAACCCAGGCCATTCTGTGATTCTGAGAACTACAGACTCCTTATTTTAATTTGTGTTTGATTTAGGACAATTTAAAGGAGAACACCCTGGAATGAGCTGCCTCCCTTTAGAGGTTCAAGCAATCCCTCTGCACCAGCAAGGAATGGATGCAAAGAGATAAGTGGCAGAAGAACAGTTTGCTACCAGCAGAGCAGCACCAGGCAAGCAGTGCGAGGTGACAGGAAAGCTGGAGCAGGGATGAAAAGGAAGGTCCAGAAGAGGTTGGGAAGCTGCCTGGTGTAACACATCCAAATGTTCCTGCAGTCTCTGCTCCCCCTCAGGTCCCTTCCCAGTGGTTAATTTTGGAGAGAGGATCCCCTCTCTGGCACTGCCCAGGACATCAGGCACTAGGGCTGCTCTGGGAAACCCAGGAGAGGGGAGAGCTTTGGGAAGGAGCTCAGGCAGCAGCCCTGGCACTGAAGGGCCAGCCCCTCCATCCCCAGGGCTCCAGGAGCCTGACAGCTGCCCTGCCCTGC
The DNA here is from genome assembly GCA_013398175.1 of Climacteris rufus. NCBI lineage: Eukaryota > Metazoa > Chordata > Aves > Passeriformes > Climacteridae > Climacteris > Climacteris rufus. Next base: position 142,646 of record VZRZ01000138.1, on the reverse strand, counting down.
TGCTCCCCTCTCCAAAGCTCAGGGTCCAAGGACAGCAGGATTAACACACCAGCTACAGGGCACCCCAGGAACTGGAGGGTCCAAGGACAGCAGGATTAACACACAGACTACAGGGCACCCCTGGAGGGTCCAAGGACAGCAGGATTAACACACTGCAGGGCACCCCTGGAGGGTCCAAGGACAGCAGGATTAACACACTGCAGGGCACCCCAGGAACTGGAGGGTCCCTGGCCGTGTCTGAGGGAGCTGGCAATGCCTGCAGCAGCCTCGGGGAGTCTGGCAGAACAGGGAATGTTTTATTATCCCTACAGGGTCACTGCAGTTTGTTTGTCTGTGTTTTGCAGGCTGGATTTGTACCAGTGCTTAGCGGCCCACACAGATCTCTTTTATGCACTTAATTAAACATGAACTTGATCTGAAGCTTGGGCTTGACTCAAATTGTGACAGAGGCAAAGTTCAAATGGTTCTGGATGTCGCTTTGCATAACCCCTCTCCTCTTTCAGGCTCACGCTGTCCTCCTGCTCCACCCACGGCCCTCTCCGATCATTCTTTTCAGATGAAGTTGTGCCATCTGGTTTTTAATTGAGAGGAGAGGTAGCCCAAACATTTCTCCAGCCTTTGGGAAAGAGGAGAGGACGAAAGCACCACCCCCAGGCCATTTTCCCTGTGCCCAGAGAGGCAGGGATTCACACACTGCCCTTCCCCTCTCCTCCCAAACCTCCTTAGGTCTGGCTTTGCTGAGCCTCATGCTCGAATTACTCCATGTTTCACATCTCCCTGTAATCAGGCTGATAAACTTTTAGGAAACAAATCTCTCCCAGCTTGTGAGATACAGTTGAAGAGAGGAAAAGAAAGCAGCAGCACGAGGCACAGGGAGACCTGGGCACCAGTTCATCACCTGAGCTATTCCAGTCAAAGGCAATTATTATTCTTATTAAGTAGCAGCCCCCCGCCGTGAAGCCTCATTAGGTTAATAGGTTTCTTGGGAGCCACCCTAATTAAATCCATTTCCCATCTAGGCATGTCCTGGTGAGGCAGCATGCACAATACTGATTCAAACGGGCCTGAAATGGCTCTTTCAGCCAGAATGCAAGTCCCACTCAGCATTCTGGTTTTAATATGCAGATTAGCATTTAACAATTCAATTACCACTCACCTGATATGGCTCTGTTTGGATTGAGAATAATCAAGCCACAGAACAACGAGTACCATTTAAGGCAGCAGTGAGAGGTTTTGGCAATTAAAACCTTTGTCAGGAATTCTCCAGGCCAGCCAGCCTATCTCATTTATTATCTGGCAAAACGTGCAAATCAGAGGCTTTGGCACCCAAAAGTGTCCTGGCATCCCAGATCAAAACCCTGAGCCAGGCCTGGGGTCTCAGAGCCCATTTAGAGGGGTCTGGCAAAAGAATCTTCAGAACAGTTTTTTTGTTATTTCTCTTGAAATAACAGCAGAAGGGATGTAGGATTTAAAAAGCATAGAGAGAATCACAGCATTGTTGGGGTTGGAAAAGCCCTCAGAGATCAGCAAGTCCAGCTGTTAAACCAGCACTGCCTACACAGCTCAGGCCTTGTTTAAAAAAGAGAGGTGACCCTGCCAGGTCCTCTTAGCTGCATTTGAAGTTTGTGTTTACAGAACTGCCCTGGCTGCAGTTTGGTTCTGCAAAATGAACAAAAAGGGAGATTCAGCTCTCATTTGATTCTGCTTTTCAGAGACCCCGGGGAAATGAGTGGAAGACCTGAACAAATGGGTCCTAATTGTTTTATCTGCATGTAGAAATAACAATATTAATACCAGGCCAAGAAAAAAATACAGCTATTTGCAGGAAATGCACCCAGAAATGTTATGGAAAATCAGGGCACCAAGTTTCACACTAAATTTGATGTTGCCTACAAGTTGTCACAGTAACATTACCTTTCCCCTTGGAAAGGAGACACCTTTGATGTTCCTGCTCCATAGCCAGAACCAAATTAAATTTTTTCTGGTTATGGTTATGAACATTCCTGCAGTGAGACATGTTCTGAGCCTGCTCCAAAGTCTTTTTCAATTAATGGAAAGATGGGAGTCAATGCCAAAATGGGATCTAAATTATGTCCTTACTGAAAGGGTAGATCAGGGGGGAAGGCAGACAGTCTGGGCTCTATCATGTGCATCTCAAACCCTCTCCCTATTTTTGGGCCCCTCACAAGAAGAAAGACATTGAGGGGCTGGAGCTTGTCCAGGGAAGGGGAGGGAGCTGGGGAAGGGGCTGGAGCCCCAGGAGGGGCTGAGGGAGCTGGGAAGGGGCTGGAGAATCCTGAGGGAGCTGGGAAGGGGCTGGAGAATCCTGAGGGAGCTGGG
>VZRZ01000138.1:129449-140277 GCA_013398175.1 Climacteris rufus | reverse complement strand
AGCTGGGAAAGGGGCTCAGCCTGGAGCAAAGGAGGCTCAGGGGGCCCTGCTGGCTCTGCACAGCTCCTGCCAGGAGGGGCAGCCAGGGGGGTCGGGATTTCTCCCAGGGAACAGGGACAGGAGGAGAGGAAAAGGCCTCAAGTTGTACCAGGGAATGTTTAGATTGGACATTATGGAAAACTTCTTCACTGGAAGGGTTGTCCAGAGCAATGGTGCAGTCCCCATCCCCGGAGGGATTCAAAGCCCTGTGGATGTGGCACTTGGGGACGTGGGGCAGTGGTGGCCTTGGCAGTGCTGGGGGATGGACTTGATGACCTTAGAGGGCTTTTCCAACCTAAACAATTCCATGTTTGTAAGACTGAATTTGTACTGATTGGAACAGCAGCCTGGAAAGTCAGGAACACTTGGGCTGGGCCAGTAAATTATTTTCCTGCCACCACTTTGTCACTGCAGAGGCAGCAAGTGCTCAAAGGTCTCCTCAGAGCAGGAATGGCCAGTATTTCCTACAACTCTGCTACCAGGGATTCACAAAAGACACTTTGTGCCCATTTCTCCAAGGAAATGACAAAACCCTTCCCCTCTTTGGCCCCAGCTGAAGCACAAACCGGGTCAGCCATTACCACAAGCGGGGACATCACAGAGCTCCGACTTGAAGTTCTCATCCAAGGTGAAGCACCACGGGGCATCCTTCTGGTTGCCAGGGTTCCTGCAGTAGGAGTGGCCCCCGTTGAGCTCGGGGTACCTGGCAGCAGTGAAGGTGTGGGTGTGGGGGTACTGCGAGTTCCAGGGCTGGCACTGCCGCCCCGAGCGCGTCACGCTCACCGTGCCCCGGTAATCCACGCCCGTGCTGTTGTAGCACTTGTGATCTGCAAAAACAACCCAAAGCCAAAGCCCCAGTTGGTGGTGGAAAGGCAAAGGGATGCAGCATCCCAGGGGGATGAGCTGGCAGCTCCTCCCAGCACATTCCTGCTGGCCCAGGGCCGGCAAGCCCAGTTTGGGAGCACGGGCTCCCAATTTGCTGCGGCTCTAAGGCAGGGCCTGCTTTGCATTCACATTCCTGGGAGGATTTAAAGCTTATGCTTCTGTAATGAAAACAGCTCATGCCAAGCGTTTTTAATATAAGATACACAATAGAAGTAAAAACTACAGTGGGAACCTGAATTGCAGCCATTATTTTCATAGGAAGGTGGAGAATTTGTGGGAGCCATGTTTTATATTTGACTATTCAGATGTGCAAGGGAGGTGAACAGGCTGCAGCCCAGCCTGATCAAAGAGTGAGCTCAGCCAGTGCCTAAAATTAGGCTGGTTTGGGCAGGGAGAGCCGTGGATCCAGCCCTACAAGTGTCCATCCCTGCACTGCACCCTGGTCCTGCTGGAGCACGTTGGGCAGAGGAGGCAGGGAGGGTGAAGGAGGCAGGGAGGATGAAGCCACCTCAGCATCCAAATGCTTACAGCATCCAAATGTTTACAATTCAGAGTTCCTCAGCATCCAAATGCTTACAATTCAGAGTTTCCTCCTTCATATTCATTAGAAAACACCTGAAAAAGTACAGAATTCCTACCCCTGCTGGCCAAGCTGGGAGGAAGTGCTGGAGTGGGAAAATGCCAAATGTTAAAGCCCAGCACCGCCTCCAACTGGGATGCACAAACCCTTCCAGCCAATCTTTGCTCAGCAGTGCCTTTTCCCTGGAGAAAGAGACTTTTCCCACTCACTCTTATTGATGGGATCTGCCATCGGGATCCCAATGCGGATGCAGTTCACCGCTTCGGGGCTGTCGGGCTGCGGCAGATCCTCGCAGTTGGGCAGCTTCAACCTCATCAGAATCATGGGGTTGGACCTGGCAAAAATGTACTCAGTCTGGCACAGGACGTTCTCCAGGATCTCACACTCGTCCCTGCACAGGTCCCGGGGTTTGGGGGCCGAGGAGGTCTCGTCGCAGTAGGGGAAGGCGTAGTGGCACAGCGAGGGGATGGCGAACTGCGAGCACTTGTCCGACAGATGGCTGGACGTGCCGATCATGGTGAAGGCAGCTGCAAAACACACACAGGTTTGGCCTCAAACCACCCTGGGGAAGCAGCTCCTGTGCTGTTGCCTCCCCACTGCAGCTGCTCAGGTGATGAACACGAGCACTAATGACACTGGAAGTTGTTAACGGTGCTGATTGCGCTGACGAGGAAAACCCATCTGGTTTTCAACACCAGATTCATGTTCAGCTCGTTACACAACCCCCAAACTTAATTATTCCTTTAATTATTCCTGTAATTATTCCTTTTTTTCTCCCAAATAACATAATAATGAAGTCCATGTAAAATTTGGATGCCTTTTGCCCAACAGGTTAACCCCAAATCCCTGCAGGCCACAGGATGACAGCACCACTTCCTTCACGGAAGATGACAATTTCACACAATCCCAAATGACTTTTCAAAGTAAATGCTGGAAGATTATGAACTGGTGGCTGCACAGAAACCATTTGTCTTTCTTGGGGGCAATGCAGAAGCCTTTTTTGCAATGCTGACAGTGTTTGGAGACAAAGGGAGAAGAGAAATTTGGAATGTTCTGACAGCAAGAGAAAAATCTCAATATAGAGATGATTACCATGGCTAGGATCAGGTTAATTTCTATTAAAAAAATAGGAATGTGTCATGCTATCTATGACACATCAGTTTGAATTCAGCAACCCCATGAGCACATCCCACAAGAGTAAAGACAACTACTTCTTCTCTAAATCCAAAGAAAAAACACTCCCTGCTGGATTATTTATGTTTCTCACCACCTGAACGATTCCAACCATGTAAAATCAATGAAGGTTGGTTGCCCTTTGCTTTCAAAATGTGCTTAGGTAACAGCAGCACAAGGTGGCCTGGCTGTGGTCTCCCAGAAGCTGTGAACACACAGCCCCTGCTCCTTGGAAAATAATTTTTTAGGAGTTTTGGGGGGAGCTGGAGGAGCAGAGACACGGGGACGAGCTCAGGTGGGAAGCTCATGGCAAGAGGGGATAACGAGCAAAGAAAAAGAATATTGCTGTTTATAAAACCCCACCATCTTTTTGAAGAAGAAGCCAAGGTGTTGCTCACCCACCTGTAATCTGATTTTCTATTTCCCCCTGCATGTGCAAGGACTCCATGTAGATGGTCCTGTTGCCGATGAAGCGGGCGCAGGCGATGCCCCTGTAGGGCTGGCAGAACCCATCCTCCTCATACTCATCCCTAAATCAGCCAGGAACACAAAAAAGTCACTGTGAGATATTGAGAACAACTAGGAAGATTTCCTGACATTCAACAAGATCTTGGAGTATTTGTTTGTTTAAAAACAAAACATTCATCTGCTTGGTAAGAAGTGGCATTTCGGTTTAGCCAAAATACACATTAATGTTGTATGAAATGAATGCTTTTAAGGCTCTGCTCAGGAATACACCCAGCCTTGATTAGAACAGAAATATAAACCGCCTGGAAAAATCGGATTTGTGTTTATTTAAAGCAGCTAACACGTCGTTTTCTATTTTTGAACCAAACTTGTACTGAATATTGATAAACACAGCAGGAAGAGTCATGCAAGCAGAATTTCAAGTGTGTATAGAAAATCCAACCTCTCCCAGCACTGACACCCTTGAAATAGGAAATGTTTGCTCAGTCTCCTGTGTGTGGTAACAAACAGAAACAAAGCTGAGACAGGAGTCAAATAGACACATTTCTTTCATTAGGTGCTTTGTTTTAGGCAATATAGGAGACATTTAATACACAAATCCAGATGGGAAATTATTTGCCAGTGTTCATCAAACAAAGCAAAGAAAGGAAATTACTGAAGCTCTGAAGACCAGGGCAGTTGCTGGGTATTTTGAACAGAGAATCAGCACTGAACAGAAAGTTTCAGGGGGGTTTTGGGGAGGGCTTTTAATACATGATCACTGCAGAAATCAGTGAGAATCCAGCTGGAGATATTTTGCACGGAGATTTTTTGGGATGAATTTTCTGGACAGACACCTCGGCTCTGCTGAGGTCCCAGCTAAGGAGATGCTTAAAGAAAATTTGGTGATCTTTCCTTTGTCATTCCTGCCCACACCAGACAGCTACTACATGGCTCTCAAATTAGGATAAATGATGTCGGAATATCCCTCGGGACGATGACAGCCGGGTAGGGAACAGGTTCCTTCCTTTGTGTGCAGAATTCACCCTCCCCCAGATGCCCAGAGCCCAACAGTGGAATCACACTACGCCTTAATAGGGGAAAAAATCAGAGCTTTTTTTAATCAACTCTGCCATTAAGTTTAACAAAAGCCACTTTCATCCCTTCCTGAAGACCTTGGCTGGGAGAGCTTGGAAATGCAAATTCCATGGAGGCTCTTTGAAGTGGCCCATTCTTTGTGCGCTCGCCCCACAGAGGCAGCGGCCGGTGCCGGTGCCCTGGGCAGAGCCAGCTAATGGGATTAGCGGGCAGAAACGCTGGGATCGCCTCCCAGGACAGCCCAGACACCTCCCGGCACTCCCCAGCTCCCAGAGAGCCTTCCCAGGGAGAGGCAAACCCCAGGGATTAAGCGCAGTAATTGAGGAGTGGGAAGGCGAGGGGCTGGGAAAGAGGGATGGGAGGGATGGGAAGCTCCTTCCACACCACCCAGGAATCAGTGGGAAGGGGTCCACGTCTCACGGGATGGTGTCCCAAGCTGCAAACTGGATTGCAAAACTCAACATTAAGTGCCAATTTAACTCTTCCCTTACAGCCCGAGGGAAGGTTGGGTTGCCCCAGGTGTTCAGCCAAAAAGACACCCTGAGATGTACCCGGGAATGCACAACCACATCCCTGTGCTCCTGCGTGGAGTCAGCTGGAAGTGTTTGCACTCTGTTGGTTCTTGAAGAGAAGAGCTGAAAGCTGGGCTGAAAAACCACAATGGCAACAGCAGGCTCTGGAGTTCAGATCTCCATCTTCTCATCACTAAATCCCCTGATAGGATAGCGTTAATTATTCATTTATTATTCTTCCTGGAATTACAGCATCATAGAATCCTTGAGGTTGGAAAAGCTCTCTAAGATCGAGTCCAACTGTTCCCCAGCACTGCCCAGGCCACCATCACCCCTGTCCCCAAGTGCCACATCCACATGGATTTTAAATCCCTCCAGGGTTGGGGACTGACCACTGCCCTGGGCAGCTGGGCCAGTGTCTGACCACCCTTCCTGTAAAGCAAATTTCCCAATATCCAACCTAAACATCCCCTGGCCCAGCTTCAGGCCGTTCCCTCTCCTCCTGTCCCTGTTCCCTGGGAGAAATCCCGACCCCCCTGGCTGCCCCTCCTGGCAGGAGCTGTGCAGAGCCAGCAGTTCCCCCTGAGCCTCCTTTTCCCCAGGCTGAATTTATCACGGATTTTAACTCAGGCACTCCACAAGGGCTCCCCTTTGAAGGGCAGGACACACAGCAAAGACTGGGAGCGGGCAGCGACCCCAGTTTACCTGGCTGGAAATGCCCTGAGGAGCAGGATTTTGCAGATAATCTCAGGATGTGAAGATTAAAGAGGAAGGGCCTGGGTGCCAGCACCCGTGCCCTGGGGCTGTGTGCCAGCTGAATTCACACAGGGAAAACTGGAGATTAGCAGCTCATAAGGAGCAGGAACTATTTAGGATTGTCTTGGAAATCAGCTCCTTAATGGGGCTGGAGGGTGAAACAAATGAAAGGAGCAGGAGCATCAGGGGAGGACAGAGGGATCCTGAGACACAAGAGGATGTGGTGCCCTCCCAGAGCTGCTCCGTGGGTCACGGTGATAAAAGAAGGGCTGGGAGGTTCATCCATCGTTCCCAACAGCACAAGGACTCCTGATCCATGGCCAATAAACATCCCGGCGGTGAAGTTACGGCCACAATCTCAGTCCCTTGCACTGTCCGTGTCCCCTCCTCAGCAGTTCAGTGCCACATGAAATCCCCTCTTGCCCCGGCATCTCTCCCTGCTGTCTCCTCTCCTGCAGCTCTTCCACGACATCCTGAGGATGGAGATGTTTCCATTTGGTACCTCAGTACATCCCTCTGCTCCTTGACAGGGAACCAAAGCAGTTCCCAGAGATGCCCAGGGCAGCGCTGGAGCCAAGGCTGCTGCCAGCAGACACCGAGCCCCTGCATACACAGATTTTGGGGAGCACTCCCAGCTCTCCCAGACCCTTTTCCACTGGACAGGCACTGATCAGAGGTGATCACCCTGTGCTCGCCAGGCATTCCAACCAAACCCAGCCAAAGGCAGAGCCGGACACGAGCCCACAAAGGCAGCGAGGGCTTTCACACATTCCCCACCTCCTGCTGCCAGCAGTTTTGGCTTTAAACACAGCGATCAGGTTTGGGCTTTAAACACAGCCTTCAGATTCTGGCTTTAAACGCAGCCTTCAGGTTCAGGCTTCAAACACAGCCATCAGGTTCTGGCTTTAAACACAACCTTCAGGTTCTGGTTTTAAACAGAGCCATCAGGTTTGGGCTTCAAACACAGCCTTCAGGTTTGGCTTTAAACACAGGGATCAGGTTTGGGCTTTAAACGCAGCCTTCAGGTTTTGGATTCAAACACAGCCCTCAAGTCTGGGCTTCAAACACAGCCTTCAGGTTCTGGCTTTAAACACAGTGATCAGGTTTGGGCTTTAAACACAGCCATCAGTTTCTGGATTCAAACACAGCCATCACTTTCTGGATTCAAACACAGCCATCACTTTCTGGATTCAAACACAGCCATCACTTTCTGGATTCAAACACAGCCATCACTTTCTGGATTCAAACACAGCCATCACTTTCTGGATTCAAACACAGCCATCACTTTCTGGATTCAAACACAGCCATCAGGTTTTGGATTCAAACACAGCCCTCAAGTCTGGGATTCAAACACAGCCTTCAGGTTCGGGCTTTAAACACAGTGATCAGGTTTGGGCTTTAAACACAGCCATCAGTTTCTGGATTCAAACACAGCCCTGAGGTTCCTGGGATGAGGGCTGAGCTCCTCATTCCCTTCACACAGCCCGTGTTTCGCATCCCTGCCCTGCTCTGAGGAAGGAATCCCCACATCCCCGCTCGGGTGTGCATCTGTCCGTGCTCCTGATCCCGCAGAAGGATCCAACGGGAGCCAGTTAGGACAATTAGGGCTGATACAGCAATTAATGTGTTAACAAGCTGAAGTCCTAATGAATGAAGTCGGTCCAAGGAGGCGTTCCTGACTGTGGATGGACATCACCACTTGTGCGAATTCTGGCTCAAGGGGAGAGGCCAGCAGGCAGCAGGTGGAAATCGGGGATGCCAGGCTGCAGGAACAATTCCAGCCTAACCACAGCCAGGGTTTGGGGTCTGGCTGCTGCCCCTCAGCTCATTCCTGCTCCTTCCACCCCACAAAGCCCCAGTGACACTGGCTGAAGGCTGCACAAGACAAAGGAAAGTGCTGGGTTTTAATGACCAGCAGATGATAGAGCACTGTAGGGCTTAGAGATTATTTCCTTTCAGATTTTTCTGTTTCCTATTTCACTCTTTCAATATTTCTAGCCTGGATGTTTATCTTGGAGCTTGCCCATTGCTTTTGGATCCCACTGCAGTTCTCCTTGTGACAATACTTCTGGCTTTGTGTAATAATAGTACTGAGGATTAAATTTACACCATCCTCAGGTGTCTTGGAGTATCTGATCTCCCCAAGCTTACAGAAGAGCTTTAAAGGGTGTCCACAGCCCAAATCTTTGCGCTGGGATCCCAGAGGAAGCAGTGACAGAGCTGTGTCAGGAGAGATGTGATGCCCAGAGAAGCTGTGGCTGCCCCTGGATCCCTGAAGTGCCCAAAGCTGGGTTGGACGGGGTTTGGAGCACCCTGGGATCATGAGGGGCATCCCTGTCCCCAGCCCAGGCTTGGAACAAGAGGAGCTTGAAGGTCCCTTCAGCCCAGACCATTCTCTGCTTCCACCTCTTGATCTCATCTGCTCCTGGTGTGAGGCTCCAGTGAATCCAGAGGCTGATCCCCCTCCCAGTGCAGCCCCTTTCTGTTCCAGCCTGAGCCTGGGCAGAATTTCTGACAAATTCTGCAGCGTTTGGGGCATCCCCAGGCAAACCAGGCAGAGCAACAATCACTGCAATATTTATTTTCTTGGTTCACACTAAGCCTGGAAGAGGCTTGGTGGTACCACCTCCTCCAAACACATCTCTGGACTGGTTCCTAAACACAAACCACCTCTGAAAGGTTCTCTGTCAAACTCCACTTCCCAACATCTTGACTTTTCTTTGCCAGTCTTTTTCTAAATTACAAGAAATTGCCCCAATCTAAACAAAATTTCCAGCAAATGCCAACAAGTCCAGGAATTTAGTTCAGAAAAAGATTTATAACCAAGCTTGCATATGAATTCCTTTAGAAGTATTTAATATATAAATAGAAAAACTGAACCTTGTGAGATCATGTTGTATTTATTTTTACAATCCAACATATTAAAAATGCATCTTCCAAAGCTGGTGTAATTGTGTGGTCATTTCTACCACACCCCATGGATTCCTTTCCTTTCCTTTCCTTCTTTCTTTTCTTTTCTTTTCTTTTCTTTTCTTTTCTTTTCTTTTCTTTTCTTTTCTTTTCTTTTCTTTTCTTTTCTTTTCTTTTCTTTTCCTTTCCTTTCCTTTCCTTTCCTTTCCTTTCCTTTCCTTTCCTTTCCTTTCCTTTCCTTTCCTTTCCTTTCCTTTCCTTTCCTTTCCTTTCCTTTCTTTTCCTTTCCTTTCCCCTTTCTTTTCTCCTTTCCTTTCTTTTCTCCTTTCCTTCCTTTCCTTTCCTTTCCTTTCCTTTCCTTTCCTTTCCTTTCCTTTCCTTTCCTTTCCTTTCCTTTCCTTTCCTNCTTTCTTTTTCTCCCCTTTTTTTGCTTTAAGAAGAATATGGATGAGTACCCTGCAGGTACAGGATTAATTTTGATATCTTGAGCAAAAATGGACAAAGAAGAGAACAGAAGAAGGCAAGTCAAAGTCCCAAATGCTTTGAATGTCCCAAAATCCAGCATGGATTCAAGTGTAGGTGCAGAGCCAGGCTGATCTATGGGAATTAACCAGTCTGAAGAGCAAAAGCAAATAAATGCTGTATTATCTCCCAGATCTATCAAGGAGATGGAAAAGTTTTGGCTCTGGGTGAAGACTGTCCAGACATTTTTTTCACGTACCAAGTGAAAGGCATTTTGTCTTGCTTAAAAAAAAATAAAAAAATTAAAAAGTCCTTCCATAGCACCGAAGCAGTCAGAGCTGTTTATCTAAATAATTTATATCCAACAGCAGAGTTCTGGTGGGAAAAGGCACTGATGGGAAAAGTGGCTCAGACAACCAAGTGCTTTATGCTCATCTTGCAGGGAAAATCAGGAGTGCAGGGCAGAAGTGTGGGCAGAGCTCATCCCGTTACCCTGGCACTGGCAGGGATCTGCACAGTGTCTGGGGACACTCCTGCCCTCTGCAGAGCTCCTGCTTCACCCTGAGCCACATTTCCACATTTCCAGCTAAACCTGCCTATGGAGGGTGCTTTAGGGGAGTTGAGTTCATAATAATGCTGGGAGGTGACAGCACAGAGAGAAGAAACACTCAGGGAAACTTTGCCACAAATTACAAGGGGTATCAATAAATTATTTTTATGGGTACATACATCCACTGCCCCCTCTCTGCATAAATTATTTGTACATTGTTAAATAAATTATATTTTGTTCCTTACTCGTGTTCCAGCTTCACACAGGATAAAATGAGAGGGTTTTGACTTGGCAGATATCCCTTAAAGCAAACAGATGAATAATATTCCCTCATAGTTTCCAAAGAGCAGAACCCAGGCGCTTGTGCCGTGCTCGGAAAATGGGAACACCTTGGCTCTGTTTCATGCTCATATTTTAGCAATGTGAGGGCTGAATTTCACTCTGCAAAAGGAAGAGAACTGCCCAGACTTCCACATCACTGTAATTTAAGGAAAAGTTCTGGGGAATAAAAGCTGTTGCTGCTTGACACCCTTTTAAAGCCACGGGGCAGCCAGGGTTGAAATGGTTCACAGGGAAAGCAGAGGCAGAAAGTAAAAAATTCATTATGCTGTGCTTTGTCATCATGACATTGACAGAGTCCCACAGCACCACTGGTTAATAGTAATAATAATAATAATAATAATAATAATAATAAATAAATAATCTGGTCTAGTGGAGGGTGTCTCTACCCACGGCAGAGGTTGGAGCAGGATGATCTTTATTGTCCTTCCCAGCCCAAACCCAAACTCTGTGATTTACAAATATAATAAGGAAATCAGATCTGCCTAAGTAACTCCTTTACTTGGTTGTTACCTCACAATCCAGACTGGTGGCTGCTTTGATATGAGGCCTCCAATCCAGATATGGATGAAGATTCCCAAATTCCTGTGGGTTTGGGATGCTGGCTTGAAGGGATTAGAAGTGGGATTACCTCAGGTAGCCCAGGCCACTGAGGCCACATCAAAGCCATTCTCCTCAATAATGATGGACACTAATTTGAGCTAAATATTGATCAAAAATAAATCAATCAGCTCTGAGATCCACACTCAGAGATGGTTTTCTGCTCCTGAACACCCGAAATGTCCCTTTCCTAGCACAACTCCTGCAAAGCCAAGGGACATTCCCTGCAGGCCAGGGTGGCTCTGGAACCTTGGAAACAGAGTTTGGATCTTTCCTGGCAGATTCCTTACATCATTACTCAGGATGAACTGCAAATGATATGCTCATAGTTCTGGGAATGGCAGGAAACTCCTTGCACTTTTGTTTTGTTTGACAAAGCTGTTCTAAGGTTACACTGGGAAGGTTGGCTTGTCCAAGGCCCTAAATGCAGAGGGGGAAAAAAAAGTGAAATGTTTTTGAAGAGCAGTCAAGAGGGAT
>VZRZ01000138.1:53221-128539 GCA_013398175.1 Climacteris rufus | reverse complement strand
ACATCCCACCCAAATCCCACCCACATCCATCTCTGTGCTCTGCTGGGAACTGGACACCAAGACAAGCAAAGATTTCCTTCAAGTGCCTTGGCCACATTCCTCCATTTTTTGGTCCAAATCCCTCAGAACTGGCACTTCATATTTTAAGAGCACACACATTTTAAAAACACACATTTTAAGAGCAGTATCCCAGTATTCCAGGACTGGGACTTTACAGNCCCTCAGAACTGGCACTTCATATTTTAAGAGCACACACATTTTAAGAACACACATTTTAAAAGCACACACATTTTAAAAACACACATTTTAAGAGCACACACATTTTAAAAACACACATTTTAAGAGCAGTATCCCAGGCTATTCCAGCCTGCTGGATGCATCTCCACCAGCCCCATTCCTGCTGCAGCTCTGCACAATTCCCATCCCTCCCCCAGATCCCAAGGAGCTCCTGCCCCAAGCATCTCACTGCTTCCACATTCACAAAAAGTGCTCAATGTTGGACTGGCAAGCTCATATTCCCTGGAGATTGTTCTCCACAGGGCACAGTTACTCCAGGTTGGGCATCCATGAAGTATTTTTCCAGTATTATTCCATGTAGGAATGGGAAAACAGCACATCCTCCTGTCTCTCCAGCTCTGCCAGGAGGATGGACTAGAGATAAATCTTGTCACCCAGGACATGCTGGAGATTGGAGTCAGTCTCTGGTCAGGGAAAAATCCCCAAAAATATGGAATTTATTCATTTTTTAGTCACATGAAGGTATTTCGTGGAGGTTGTTGAGATTTCATTGAGCAATTAAATAATTTGGGGTTGGCACTGTGCCTCTTCCCCACAGATTTGTCCTCCTCATAATACACAGAAAACTGAATTTTTGGGATATATTAAAAAAATCAAATTATTTCTATTTATCAGAGAAACACAGTCAAGGTTGAGTCACCTTTCAAATGGCTCAATCTGCACATTAAGATCTTTATTTCCAAATATTTTACTGTCCTCCTCCAGCACTGGTTTGAAACAGCACCACGAGGGTCCTTGCTACCCCAGTGGGAAGAGGGTGAGAACAATAACAAGGTTTTAATTAACACCTTTCTGTTTGCCTTACATTAAATCTCTTTTGTCAGGTGTTCCTTTTCTTCTAAGGGAAAATAACCATTTTAAATTTTGCAGTTTGCTGATAATTCCTGTCTCTCCCAAGTGTTTATTCCTGGCTCAGACAGGGAATGCTCCAGTGTTCAGCAAAGGAGAACTCTGGAATTGCTGGAATTGTCTCCTGTATGAGACACCCCTACCCTGGCAACAGCACAGTCACCTCCTCTGCAATACAGAGGGAAAACACACATTTATAAAAGAGAACATCAAAAATAAAAACATTTCATCTAAAGCAAAAGGTGATTTTTTACAGCATTAATACATCACATGGGAAATTATCTTTATTTTTAAGCTGGTTTTCTATCCTAAGCAATTTTTTTCTTTCTCTCCTATGGAAGAACATCCAAACTTCCCCTTCTCCAGCAATTTATGAGTTTTATTCCCTCATAAAACCACGGCAAATTGTTTTTGTCTGGAGGGAGTTCTCCCAGAAGGCAACATCCCAACCCTTCCTGGGCATCAGGACACTGCAAACACAGCTTTGAACTCTTCCAAAGCGATACAAAAACTTGTAATATTGAACACCACAAAATGAGTTTCAGACCTTCTGCAGCCCATTTTATCTCTCCCTAACTCTTTCCTGCTTTCCCTTATTTTCTGGAGTCACAGCTTTATTTCTGCTCCTCCCCTCCCCTCTCCTTCCTCCTAACATTTAATTTGTCTTATGTGCCTCAAACAGCTCTTTCTTCTGGTGACCTAATATTTTAACCTTAAGCATGATGAGAAGCAGACTTCACAAACCTGACACTTGAATTAAAAGTGAAACACATGCCTCAGCACAAGTTAATTAAAAATAATACCTATAATGTTAGCTTGTTTAAGCTATTATTTGACCAAAAACTTGCACCCATCAATAACTACCAGAGTCCACAATTGCTGCAAAAATAACAAAATATACAGTAAGCTCAAACTTACAAAAATTAGCTGAGTTATTTCTCTTTTTATTTCATAGATAAAAGATTTCCCTGACAGGAGGGTGCAGCCAAGTGGGGGTTGGACCAGGGAAGAGGGACAGGATGAGAGGAAACAGCTTCAAGTTGTGCCAGGGGAGGCTCAGGTTGGATATTGGGAATATTTCTTCATGGAAAGGGTGGCCAGGAATTGGAACATTGGAACAGGGGTGGATTCCCCATCCCTGGAGGGATTGAAAACCCTGGGGATGTGGGGCAGGGGTGGCCTTGGCAGTGCTGGTTGGGCTCAATCCCAGAGGGATTTTCCTAAACAATGCAATGGTTCTATGAAATTCCAAACTCCTTTTAGAAAATGTAGCCAATTTTCCCAAAGATCCTTCCCAGGAGTTGTGGCCAGGTAGGAACATGACATTTCCTTGGCTCTTGCAGTAGGGGCATTTTGGATTTAGGAGCATCACACTCACATTTAAGCTGGGGTTAAGTCCAATCCCATTTTAAATTGGTTCTGAAATAGCTGGTCAATCCCAACGACTGTAAAAACACTGGAATTTCACAGAACTGGCAGGTCCATCATAATTCCAGCCCCTGAGACACAAAACCAGAGGCTCCTCAGCTGGGAACTGCCAGTGCTTTCCAGGGCATCCCCAGTGACAGCAAACTGGGAAAGATCCTCTGGCAGATAAAAAACTCTTTTTTAAGACAACAATCCTCTTGCAGATAAAAAATTCCTTTTTAAAACAACAAACACGAGTGAAAATACGCTCCAGTGGAACTGCAGAGCTGTCCCTCTGTGCCCTCATGGAAATTGGATAAGGCAAAGAATCTGTTTGCTTCCCTTAAAAATATTTTCCTCTCTCTCCCAAGACCTGAGTGAAGCAACCACACTCCAGGAACCACCCTGGGACCAACACACTCCTATTTCATAAGGCAGGGCTGGAATATTCACAATTTAAGGCCCAATTATTCCCATTTTGGTTAGCCTTGAGGAGGATGCCCAGCCCCAAACTCTGAAAATCTTGCTTTGAGGCAAGAGCTGTGTAAAAATGGAAGTTTTCTACTCAGAAATGGGACAAATCCCTCCCAAAACTTCAGTGTCTAAGGAAAAAAAACTCCAGAGAGTCACTGCCTTTTCCTTGTGTTAGCTGAAAAGAGTGAATATGTTCCAACACACCTTCCTGCCTGTTTTCTGGCAGCAGCATTAAAAGAATTATGAAGCAAATTCAAACCTCCTTTTTTTTTCTTTTTTTTCTTTTTTCTTTTTACCTTTTTTTTTGTTGTTGTTGTAAACATCTAATTTTTCAAGGCCAACCAGTTGGAAACTCTACAAATTTAAATTGTTTGTCTGAGCAACTCAAAGAAAAGCCCGGTTTGCTTGCAGTGAGGTGTTTGTAGAAAACACCTAAACCACTGTCCCTTCACAGCCTTTTTACAGCCAATAATTGGCATTCAAGGTGAAAAAAAAAATCACTTTTCACCCCCCCTAACAAGCACCACGTTGTTTGATTCATCTGGCTGAAAAGGTCCGTATTTTTCTGGACCTAAGCTTTAGGATATGCAATTTATTGATAGTTCCCAACACATAAAAAGATCCCAATTGTTTTATTTCGTTTTATTTTATTATTCCAATGTGTCAGCAATTGAGAATAGCAATCCCATTGAGTTTTGCATCAGAAGTAATTCTGTTCACGTGCCCCTGGGAATGGCTCACAGATTTCTAAGGCATTTTACACATGATTATTGGGGTGCTTTGATGCAAATTATATCCAGGGTGCTGTTACCATCCAGCTCTACTCCTGTGTCTGCCAGACTTCCTACCTGTGACACCAACATTTCAGCTGCAAATCTGAAATTTACTGGTATTGATAAGCTTAAATGCATCATATGGCTGATATTCATGCATTCCCCCACTAGAAAAAATATTATTTAAGATAACAGAACAGTTTCTAGAACGTTGTTTTGTGAATGTCTGTGCTGGCACAGTTTAGCAGTTGCACTGTATCGAATGTAAAAGCTGGGTTTATCTCTGAGTAGGTGAAATGCTGGCTCAGATCAATACTCACTCTTATCGTGGCTTTGTAATATAAAACATGCATTTTGCAACTGCATAAAAAATTAAATGAGGGTTCAAACATGGTTTAAAAGGCAGGCACACATCCCATCCACGCAGCAAAGCCATTTAGGCATCGTGTGTGAGAGAAAAATCAAAGGAAATCCTGGAATTCCTACCCCACTGCTCCTTTGATCCAGCCAAGAAACTTTATTTTGGCAAGACCACGATTGCCTATTTTGTCTGAAATGCCTCTTGTGCCCAGGATGGAGTAACAATCTGTGTTATTCACAGAAAAATACAGAGTTAAACTCAGGGAGCTCCTCTGGGTCTGTCCCCACAGAGCTGAGATCAGACCCTGGAACAGTCACAGCTCCTGATGCCAAAAAGTGCCCCAAACAGCTCCCAGTGCAAAGCAAACACTCCCCACGTCCTTCCTTCACATTTATCATTGTTGGAATAATATTTTCTCTCATTATCTCTTGCTCCTTTCCAGTCTACAAAAGACAGAACACTCCTGGAAGGGCAAATCCTCACCTGATACTTGTGCCTGGGCTGATTTGTATCTGTTAAGGAGGAAAAACTGACACCACACAATTGTAAATAAATGCTAAAAAATTACCACGAGGAGCAAAAGTCAGACAGGGAGATTTCTGAAATTATCAGAGCTGCCAACAGAGCAGCAGAGGCTTTATGATGATTTTAAGTCCAAGATTAAGAGTTTCTGCTACAGTTTGTATTTGTTTCTCACAAGATGGAAATGGAGCTGTCACCAATAACACAGAGTTAAAGGCATTTATTTGTCATTTCAATGCAACAAAATAGTTTCTATTCCAAAAGCTGCTAAAGAAGACTTTAGAGAACATCTAATAAAGCCAAACCTTTTAAACACAGGGCAGGTTGAGACAACTTCCATCCCAGAACTGTAAAAGAAACCTCTCCATGGTCTCTGCAGGATATTTTGGACTCCTGGTACTCACACACATCCTGGGGAGACCCAAGTGACTCCACATCTGTTGGCCTCACAGCATCCAAGACAAAACAGAGGAATGGCTGCAATGAAGCCCAAACAACCCAGGATGTGAGGTGATAAATGAGCTGGGGGCTATTCCCAGGAATTTATGGAAAAGAGACTTCTCAGGGTCACTTTGGCAGGGCCAAGAGTTGTGTTGTGAAGGGAGCAGTGGTTGAGTGTTCAGCATCCTAAAGGGGCATCTGACTTCAACAGCACCAGCATGTTCAGGAGTGAAACACAGATAAAATCAACACAACACTTTGTTCTCCCCAAGGATGTGTCCCACTTAATTAAAAACCACCAGATTTGGGCCATAACCCAAAGAGAGAAGTTCAGCAGTGGGGACTGCAGTGGTCTCTTCTCAATTTAAAACCTCCAAATGTCTAAAGCAGCTATGAACCTTGAAGGGTTATTGACTTTAAAACCTCCAAATGTCTAAAGCAGCTATGAACCTTGAAGGGTTATTGACTTTAAAACCTCCAAATGTCTAAAGCAGCTATGAACCTTGAAGGGTTATTGACTTTAAAACCTCCAAATGTCTAAAGCAGCTATGAACCTTGAAGGGTTATTGACTTTAAAACCTCCAAATGTCTAAAGCAGCTATGAACCTTGAAGGGTTATTGGCTTGCAAAGTGTTCTTGGTGCTAATTGCTGGGCAGGACTGTCCAAAAGAATGTGCCCATTCATCCTGAGCAAAATCAGGATGGAGACAAAAGGTATTTGTTTAAAGTGAATTCACCAACACACGAAATTTGGCTGGAGAACGATGGCAGGGTAACATTTGTGATTCATTTTTGCTGAGCACTGATCTTTGCTGGCTCAGGCATCAAAACCAGCATCCAAATACCAGCTCAGATGATAAGTGCTTTCCTTCCTCACCCAGGTAACCACACATGTTTTCCTGTTAACAAGATCAATAAACTTGACACACTCAGAAATGGGTGATTAACTCCTTTTTACAGTATTTGAGGTGGCCTGGGGTTAGTGCTTTGAACAGGCAGAGCTGGAACGTCAGGAGTGGTTTTAATTATCAGGATAAATAATGTAACACCTTATAATCTTCTCCCTCACACTCCATGACTTGGTGATGGAGCAGTAACTACACACAGGCTGGCTGAGCAGTGCTGTTATCCTTGTAGGAAAACTCATTCCCCAGGTTTTACACCCTATTGCAGTAATGAAAGCACCTTGGGTCCAGACAAATTTATTCCCATTTTTAACATTTTTACTGGATTGAATAAATCCTTGCCCCAACACTGGTTCTCCAAAAGGCTGCAGAAGTCTGGAGTAAACCCTTAAGCTGAGCTTGGAGTGGGTTCAAATTGAAAAAGGATAGGTTTAGATGGGACATTGGGAAGGAATTGTTCCCTGGGAGGGTGGGGAGGCCCTGGAATGGATTTCCCAGAGAAGCTGTGACTGCCCCTGGATCCCTGGCAGTGCCCAAGGCCAGGTTGGATGGAGCTTGGAGCAGCCTGGGACAGTGGGAGGTGTCCCTGCCAGGACAGGGGTGGCACTGGATGAGCTTTAAAGGCCCTTGCGAGCCAAACCATTCCACGATTCCATGATTCCATGAAGGAAGGAAGCTCTGCAGCTGCCCAGCTCCCAGCTGGGACAGAGATTTCCAGGGAGAAGCCAAGCTCCAGCACCCAGCTCTGCATCCCAGCCCAGGATGTCTCACCAGGGAAAAAAAGCAAAGGCTCAGCACTGAGTCCATCTGAAGGGGAGGAGAATCCTAAACTGCCCTTGGGAAGAGGGGGCAGGAAGAAAGGATTCCCATACAGCCAGAGCTGACTTTTCATGTGGGTGAAAGAACGCCAAGGACAGGAAACAAATCCACCCCACAGAGCCACCCACGCTCGCAAGGCTGTAATTATTATTATTATTACTCCTGGTTTTTGTTCTCCTGCACAACTCCTACCACAAACAACCAGAGCTTTCACTGCTGTAATGTTTCAAATGTTTCATCTTAATTCATTTTCCAGCCCACTGGTAGCCAGGCTGGCAGATAAACCAAAACCCTGCTTGAAGTTGTGCCCAGAGCTGAGCTTTGGATCCGATGAACCTCTGGCTCATCCCTCAGTGCTCCTCCTTTCCTTCAACACAAACTGAAAAGAGCAGAAGGAGATTTGTTTGAGGAATATCAACAGCAGCTGGGCACTAAAGGCAAAGAACAAAATGAGGCAGAGATTGAGATTTGCCCACTGAGGTTTTACTGCCGGGCCGTGCGAGGGATTTTATTGCGACCACAGAAACATTATAGGCCTTTAAATAGGATTTCCCTTCTCATGAAAGGTTATGGCACAGGGGAACCTCGCTGTACCTTGGAGATGACCTCAGACATGGAAAGGGTTCTGAAATGTGTGAGCAGCTCTTTATTCCACCCTGACACCCCTGCCCCACGGCCCAGGAAAGCTCTGGAACAGAATTGGGCCACCAGGCACTGCAGGGTTTGAGGTCAAACAAGACCGTGCAAGACTTTGAAACACACTTGTTCCACCTGAGAGATGTTCCATTTTCCCTTTCAGAAAATCATAATCCACACAACTGAGTCACGATTTTGTTTGTCAGGTTTCTGACTCATGTTTAACTCATGACAGCCTGAAATCATTTTGTACCAGAAGTACACAGGTCATGGAATTATTTCCTCCCTCTCTCCTCCATCCAAAGTCCTTTCCACCTTTTCCCCAGGAGTAACACACGGGGTAATAGTGGGAATGGGGACCAGAGGAACTCAAGCCATGTGTTCTCCTGAATCCCTGGAGTGACTGTCACCCCAGGGATTTCAAGGAATCAGGGGATTTCATGGATTTCAGGGGAAATCAGGGATTTCATGTCACCCCATGGAAATCAAGGACCTGGACTTCCAGTCCTTTAGCTTTTTGTTGTGTTTTACTTTTTAACTGCTTAAGGCAGCCACCAGCAAACCCCCAAAACAGGATAGAAAGCTCCCAAAGCCTGGGGCTGAGGTGTATTTTACACTGTAAAACACAAACCTTGTCCCCAAAATAACAGAACCCACCTCTGTTTTAGCAACTCTTTGGTGAAGAGCCATTGGAGAAGGAGCTGGGTTGTATTTATACACAAATAAAACAACAGATCAATAATTTTCACATCCTGTGTTCTCTTGAGCATGACAAAAATCAGGTCTAATCCCACACGAATTAGAGACTCTCTAAAGCATCATTTATTTGAGGACAAGACACACATTCAGGCCAAGTCCTTCCCAAACCAAGCAGCACAAAGCCAGGCTCTGTTCAGCCAGGACTGAAACCTGACCCAGGCCAGGATGGCTGAAATCCATTGTTACTGTAATATTGTCAGATCTTTCCTCACAGCCTTAGGGCTCAAAGAAATCCCATAAGCCACTTAAAATGTCCTTATGATTAGAGCTAAATGAGAAATTTTTGATTAAAACTGTCTTAAAGAGCAAACATTGCCTCCTGAAAATTGGAATGTTTCACAGAAACCCAGTGGTTTGGCCCAAAGTGCTGCTGCAATCTTTTAGCAGCCCCACAAGGAATTTTTGGGTTGGCTTCAAAACAGCTGTTACCTGGAATGACCACATGAAATATGGGAAAACCAGATTATGCCTCTGCTCTGAAGCAGAGCCAGTATCTTTCTCCTCTCAAGCCTTGCTGGGTTAGGGGCTGTGCAGTTTTTATTTTCTGAGGGAAATGCCTGATGGCCTCAGCTTCATTTCAACAGGGAATAAAAGCAAATTTTGGAAGCTCGGTAAGTTTAATCAAATCCAATACTTTGTTTCCAAACAGATTTAGCTGCAGCCTGAATGTGAAGCTTAGGAACACAGGTCCCCTGTCCTGGGGGGGGGATGAACTCCAACCCAGACAACTTCTGCAGGGAGAACAGTGGGAAAAAGGCCTCTGTGTGACATTAAGGCATTAATGGGAACAATACTTGGCAGGTCTGACTATTTGGTTTAACTCACAAGACTCAGTTTATTATTAATCAGACCCAGACTGCCAACTGGGCTTCATGATATTTATTATTTTTTACAACACTTGAAGAATATCTCCATGAACACAATGGCCTGAGGAGATGATCAGCAGTAATGCAACTTCCCAGCCTTTCCTGATTTAATTTTTCCTTTCTGTTGTCAAACAGGAGAAACTTCAAAATGATCCTCACTTTGCTCCTTTTCAAATAAATCAGGAAAACAGGCACACAGTCTGTAATTCAGGGTCAAATTATGTCATCACAGGATTTCTTTAGTGTTGTAGAAACACTGATAACTTGGATATTCAATTAGAGAAAGGAAAATCTATCCTATATCTGTACTTTACTTATCAGTCCCCTTGGAACCATAGATTTTTAAAGGTTGGGAAAGATCATTGAGTCTAAAGAATAACCAGGATCCTGTGTGGGATTTGAAAAGTTCTTGGGTCCAGAGTTAAAAATGGCAATAAGAGAGAGGGAGAGGGAGAGAGAGATATTTGTATATATAAATATGAATATAAACATTCTTGATATATAAAAATACAAATATAAATAAAGGCAATAAAGATACAATGACAACACAAATGCATCTTTCAGTGTTATCCTCAGCACTCAACTCCCTCAGCCTCCAGGGTCTGGCTACAAATCCCACGTGTCACATCAGGGAATACTGATTGTGCAACTGGTTGAGTGAAAGTCTGGTGGAAACAGAACACCAAAACCTCCTCAAACACTGACTGCAGCATTTCACAAGGGCCACTTCTACACCAAACATTTCTTCCCCTGTGTAGTTGCTATGGGTGATTGTGCTCAGAAGGAAAACAAACCCAGCTCTGAAACAGCACATTGTCTTTTCCTTTGTGCTGCAGGAGTGCATTAGGGAACTCCAGCTCCTCAGGTCCAAATCCTAATGCACTTCATTCCCTTCTCCCTCCCTGCTTAAAATAATATTGACATCTCTGTAATTAATTTGTTTTCAGATAATTCAGCTCTGTCTCCACACTGGGCTGGGCCTTCCCCCCGTGCCACGTGCAGACAGAAGGGTTTCTGTTTGCACTGCCCGCAGATAAGGGAACACTTCAGCTGAAATCTGTAAAAATATTTATCAGATACCCTTTTAGAACTCAAAAGCACTATCTAAGGTCAACCTTTCACCAAACTCCAGGCCAGTTTCTTTTCTGTAGACTTAGCACAGCGTAACAAAATATAATTTAAGCCACTTCATGGCAAAGAACTTGGATGTTTGCAGCATTGCTCACATGAAAACCAGAGGGTGATGCAGGGCCACAGCAGACAAATTGGATTTTGGGAAGGAATTGTTCCCTGGGAGGGTGGGAGGCCCTGGCACAGGGTGCCCAGAGAAGCTGTGGCTGCCCCTGGATCCCTGGAAGTGTCCAAGGCCAGGCTGGAGCACCCTGGGAGGGGTGGGAATGGATAAACTTTCAGGCTCTTCCAATCCAACTCACCCAGTGATTCCATTCTCTGCTTTGTTCCAGGCCATTCATGGCCCAGTTTGGGTCAATCCCCCCACACCAAGTGCCCAGAGGCCCTTCATCTCCAGTTCAGGCCCCTCCAACACACCTTTCATCTTCCTTTGGCTCAGCTTCCCACCCTTGGTCTGGGAGATCAGGGGAGGTACAGAGGCAAAGGCCCCTGGGATTCCCAGATAAGGTGGATAAAACACACTGGAATAGGCTCTGCAGCCAATTCATTTCATATGAGACACAACTGTGGCCTCCTAAATTCTGTATTACGTTTTCCCAAAGGTTTGCAATCCTTTCTGCTAGCTCAGGAGGATCCAAGGGCATGGCTCCCAAAAACCTGTGCAGCCTGGTCCCTCAGCAGCCTCCTTATTGTCCCCAGTGCCAGAGCAGAACAAGGAATGGGAAAGGTGAGACAGTGGCCCAAGAGATAAGTGTGCAGCACATCAAAGAGCCAGTGAAGAGGACAAGGCCAGCTCTCCCTGGAAACATTCCCATTCCAGGCCTGGCATGCTCCCAGCAGATAACCTGAGTCTGAGCCCCTGGCCAGACTGAGGGAGTATTATTTTCCCTGGATGAAGTCATGCAGCAGGACATACCATGGTTTCTGTCAGCATCAGCCACTCAGGCTCCAACTTTGCACCACGTGGGGGTTTTTTTTCCTCCCCCCAAATATATTTATATTGGCCTCTGCATGGAATATCCCACTTCAGGCTTGTGTCTCACATCCCACGTGCCACAGGTACGAGCTGCTGCACCAACACACAGTGGGGCTGTAAAAGATCCCCCACCAAAACGCCTGGGAGTTGTGCTCAGCCCTCATTCAGAATTTCCATCCTTGCTGAACAGCAGGAGGGAGTCTCTGTGACAGCCACAAAACGTGGCACAGGCCTGGAATTCAGCACACCTCCAGGATTCCAGGGATCAAACCGGGCAGCCAGAGTGCAGGGATGTTGCTCTCAGGATGCTGCTGGAGCAGTCAATCTACTCTTGCCTCTTTATTGGCATTTTTTCTTCTGTAAATTTTAATTTCTGTGGCCAAAAGAGGAAAGTCTCTGTGTTCCTCTTTGCAATCCACAATCACACACAAGTTGGCCAAGTCTCACCTGGATGCTGGCCAGTGGTTACACATTTTCTTGTTGAAGGAACCATGCTGGCACACAGAGCCACTGTATAAAAGGTCTGTTTTACTAAAAAACCCAGATGTGTTCAGCTAAAAGTAAAAAAAATGACTAAAAAAAATAAAATCTTAATCACTGAAAAAGAGGATGGGAGAATCCTGGGGGGGGTTGTGGTTTCACAAGCCTTGCAAGCTATTTCTGGGAATCACAAACCCCATTTCATTTTATGAATCAAATGCCCCTTAAAGTTACAGCCCTCTTGTCTCCTCTTTTCCTGCTCTCCTTGTTCCCAGTGGCTAAATAAAGAGCAAAACAATGCCATATTTAGGCTGTATATATATAGAAGAGGCTTCATTAGGAACAAAAGGACTGTTCCAGAGGAATATTGGCACCAGGACTGTACAAACTCTGCTTGGGAAGTGCCAGCCCTGCCAGACACACCATCCAGGTTAAACCTCTTCAGAACACAACAAATTGTGTGTGGTTTTCTGACATGGATACAGAGAGCATTTCCCTGAACTCTTCCCACTGGATTGCACTCCAGCAGGGTTTTTCCAGCTCATTTTGCCAGCACATGTAAAGTGGCACTTTCCTTTCCTTTCCTTTCCTTTCCTTTCCTTTCCTTTCCTTTCCTTTCCTTTCCTTTCCTTTCCTTTCCTTTCCTTTCCTTTCCTTTCCTTTCCTTTCCTTTCCTTTCCTTTCCTTTCCTTTCCTTTCCTTTCCTTTCCTTTCCTTTCCTTTCCTTTCCTTTCCTTTCCTTTCCTTTCCTTTCCTTTCCTTTCCTTTCCTTTCCTTTCCTTTCCTTTCCTTTCCTTTCCTTTCCTTTCCTTTCCTTTCCTTTCCTTTCCCCACTGCAACTCTCATGGAAGTTCTTCCTCCATCTCCAATAATTTCAGTGACTTGTGCCCAGTGTTTCTCCTGCACTGGGTGAAGCTTGGGGCAAGCACAAAGCCAAGGCTCCAGGTAATGGAAACAATAGAGAATGAGACAAAAAGAACAATAACAATGGAAAAGATTAGGCACAGAACCATTTCCCAGGCCAGAGTGTCTCTATTGTTATATTAAATTCTCTCATCTCCAGGAATCTGCTGTGCTCTGACCTCATTTTGTTCTGATTCTGATCTCTGTAGCAAGACCTGAGGTGAAGACACACATTCCTGTCCTTAAAGGACCAAACCTTGCCATGGATGCTGGATAAAAAAGTGAGTTTCAAAGGGATGTGAAACAGGAGAACTTCAAAAATCATGTTCAAGTCCTGGTCTTTCAGGGAATTTTGAGAAGTGATGGCTACAGCAGTGCAAATTCCTGGTCTAGTGGAAGGTGGTTGGAATGAGATGATCTTTCAGGTCCCTTCCAACCCAAACCATTGTGGGATTCTGTGATTTGACGTGCACAATGCACAGAGCAATGCACAGACACACTTGGCCACGTGAGTTAACTCCCAAAAT
The DNA here is from genome assembly GCA_013398175.1 of Climacteris rufus. Classification (NCBI taxonomy): domain Eukaryota; kingdom Metazoa; phylum Chordata; class Aves; order Passeriformes; family Climacteridae; genus Climacteris; species Climacteris rufus. The sequence continues at coordinate 115,413 of VZRZ01000138.1, read as the reverse complement.
CTTCCCCAAATTATTCAATCAACCCCATTTGAGTTAGAAATTCCATGGATAGAAGAAGGAGCTACATCAGCCCACGGTGGCCTTTTCCACGCAGAGGCAGCGCTGCCCTCTGTGCCCTTCCCACACTCCTGCCTGCTGTGGAGGTGCCCTTGACACCATCCCCTTGATGGAAAATATTGCAGGGCTGGAGAGCCTGGAGCTGCTGGGGACACATCCAGGCTGGGGGATTTTGGCATTCACACTCTCCCCACAGATCCCTGAGCTGCCACTGGAGCTGCAGCACCTTCCGGCACGGCCACAGATAAAACAATGATTTATTTATAAAACAGGAGTGTGGGTTGTTGTTGGGGTTTTAAAACAAAACAAAAAAAGCTTATTCCAGCTAAATCAGAGCAGCAGAGCAGGTTAATGGGATGTGAATCCATGAATCCAGAGAAGGGTTTTATTGCTTGTCCATTAAGGGAAGGATGTCCAGGACCCCAGCAGTACCTGGGGTTCTTGGTGTCCTTAGGGACAGCAGGGCTGGATTTGCCTTCCTTTGCTTCAGACTGATTCTCAAATCAGACTTTTGGCTCTCAGAGAGCTTAGGGAAAGCAGAAAGAATAACACACATGAATTATGATGTTATCTAGCACTGCCTGTCTCCTTTTACAGAAACCATCATTTAACCTTCTCATTTACACTTGGCCCTTCTATTTTTCTGCCAGCACATCAGGGCAGAGCTCTGAACTTATAAATTATGGAAGAAAAAGTGCTGAGCATATGGATATTTTTAAAAACATCATCCTCAAATGAAGAGAACAGAACCTTCCACTCATGGCTGACTGATAAAGACATGGGAAAAGCAGGCCCAGGAACACGGCTGCTGCTTGCCATCAGTTTTGTTCTGAACTGATAAGGCACAAACACTCTGCAAGTACAAGTTTTCATTTCCTCAGCATCCTTCTGAGTGCTTTCCATACTTAGCCTTCATTCCAAACACCATGGAATGTCCCCACAAGGATGTTCTGGGAGTGTCCCTGTGCTCTGCTCAGCAAGGGATGAGAAACACAGGTTCCCACTGAGGTATTTTAGGGAATCACAACCACAGGTTCCCACTGAGGTATTTTAGGGAATCACAACCAGCTGAACCCATGGATCCACAGCCTGTTCAAACACAGCACCAGCACTTGGAAAAAATGGCAGGAAGATATTTTAGGATCCAGCTTCCAGACTATTCCCAAAGAAAGTGTTTCCCCAGAGGGAGGATGGTGAGGGAGGTCAGCCAGGTCCTTCATCTCTCACCCTGGAGCTTGGAGACTGGCAAAGATGGGCTTGGTTTGCACACATGAAAGCAGAAAAATTAATTTCATAGCTACAAATTCATTTTTCAACTTGTACAGGGAGAAGGCTACACATGAGTGGGTCACACAGTCCAATCCTCAGGGTATTCTGTGCATGGAAGGAACAGCAAACAGCAAGGACCAGATTTCAAGGTGATTTCCCTCCTGCATTCCACCACATTCGACTTAAGTGTGATTAAATATCTTTTTAGTTACAAACTTATATGGCACAATTATAAAATCAACCATTAAAGAGGACATCTCACTTTCTTTTCTTCCTTTTCACCTTTTCACACTCTTTGTATTTTAACTACTTAAGTTGTGGTAATTTTTTTTTTTTTGGAAGGGGGCAAAAAAAAGCAAAGCTGTGCCAGAGAGAAAAAAATGGGAAAAAAGGTTCTCAAATGTATTTTGTTTTGAAAAGTGAGGCAATCCTGAGTGGCCTAGGCAGTGAAATTCCAGCAAAGCTCTCTGCTTTCTGTGCTCACTCTGCTCTCAGTGGGTTCTGACCACCAAGGACAAGTCACTTAACCCCACCAATTTCAGAAACCCCAAACTAGGTGGGAGCAGACACAAAATACCCATCTTCTCACCTCATTCATTAAGTCTCCCAACTGCAAAAGAGCCCAGCAGCCCCCAAATCCCACAGCACCGTGAACCTTCCCTCCCCAGAACACCACAGTGACAAAACAGCTTCAATCCCAGCAAAGAGCTCCCCTTCCAAAACAAACTCTGTGCCTCCTGTCAGGCACCTTCACAGGGGAAGAGAAAACCACATTTTATGCTGTTCCATTAGAGGGCATCCTAGAACATCCTTTTGTGGTCAGATGCTTCTCCTCATTTATATCCTCTGCAATAGCTCATGACAGACCTTCCACGAGGAGCCAGGAACGTTCACATCCCCAGGTTTTTGCACTCCTTCTAATCATATTAATTGTAATAACAGGCTTATTTTCTGGTTTAGTTGGTTCTGTGTTGCTCTCCCCTCATCAGGAGAGGTGGTTTTTCAGTAAACTTTCAGGGACTGTAAGAGGTTGGCAGGTTTGCTGATGTATTTTGAAATTAGAGATAAAAGTGGATATTCACAAAAACTGCCCAAGACAGAAGCTCCACTGCCAAAATACAAGGTGGGAAGTGCTCAGACCCAGCAGCAGGAAGCAAACCTGAGCTCCAGGACACAGGGAGCTGTTGTACAAACAGCCACTGCTCCCACCCACACAGTCAATCCTTAAAAACTCAGGTTTCAGACAGTTTACTAATACAGGTACACAGAGATACAGATACAGTTTACGACCCTGGGTAGTAAAACCTGCTTGTAGTGATAAATATTTTCCAGATTGGACTGTGACATGTATGAAGTACCTGTAGGTGCACTGAAATCACTGCACAGACTGGAGGCACCAGAGGATCTAAAGGTAATAATATTGGAAATTAAGAAGTCTGGGCTAAGAAATAGGAGTTGACACGATAACATGAAAACATAACTCCGAGACAGATAACTCAGTTATAATAAATTACCATCCAATCTGACTTAAAGCAGAATGTAAAAGTGCTCCTGTCACACCAAATGACAAATGAACTCCTGACTGCTGAAATGCAAGATTAATGAATGCACAGAACAGACATGAAAGGACTTACGAGGATCCTGGGCTTGCTGTTGGCGGGGGACCTGGAAAAGTGACAGAAGAAAAACAGCAGGATGAGTTACGGCGAGGTAGCAAGCAGGAAGCTTTTGCAAACCTTTTAAAAGATAAAAGCACCAGCCTGTCATGTTGGATGTGGTTTATGTAGTTGAACAGAGGAGTGGCAGATCCTCAGGACCAAAGACAAGCCTGTATTGGCTGCAGAACACGAGACAAGGACAATAAACAGGTGAGGAACTCACCCTCCCCTTGAAACTGCCTTAGGAGAACATCTAATGATTAATTTCTTATCAGAAATCAGAAAACACGGGAGATTTATGAAAAAAAGACTATGAAACTCGTCACATCCATCATTCCTTGTGTGTTATTTGTCCAGTTCCAAAGAGGATTAACCAGGACTGTGTGCAAATATCTTCATCCCAGTGAATTATTTCCCCCTGACTGTGGAGGAGGAGGAGAAGACACACAAAACCTGTTTCTTGTTGGGAATCTTCTGAGTGGTAAGATCAGCTTTGAAGGCAGTTATCTCAATATAAACTTGGAAGAAAAAGTGCTTATTTTCCCTGACAGGTATATATGTGCCTCCTCACAGGCCCTCAGTCTGTAGTGCCAGCTGAAATTTCTCACACACCAGACACAGAGGTCACTCAGGCATTCTGGAACAAAGTCTTTTTTCTCCTCTGGTCTGAACCCACTCAGGTACCACGTTAATGGGGGGCTCAGCCTGGAGCAAAGGAGGCTCAGGGGGCTCTGCACAACTCCCTGCCAGGAGGGGCAGCCAGGGGGAATCAGGCTCTGCTCCCAGGGACAAGGGAAAACAGCCTCAAGCTGAGCCAGGGATTGGATATGGGGAAAAATTCTCCTCCAAAAGTGTTGGAACAGTCTGCCCAGGGCAGTGGTGGAGTCCCCACCCCTGCAAGTGTTCAAAAACCACGGATGTGACACTGGGGGATGTGGTTTGGTGGTGACCATGGAGGGGGTGCTGGTTGGTGGTTGGACTCAGTGATCCTAAAGGTCTTTTCCAACTTGATCAACTCCAAGATTTTGTGAAAATACACCTGTCCCTATGCTCCCATGGATCCAATTAGTTGGGAAATCTGTGTGTGGGGTGAAAAGGGCAGAGATCCCAGCCCTTGTTGATGATGGACAACAGAGTCTGACATCTCTTTCAAGGGTATCAGACTCAGCTCCTCAGCTCCAGAGGACCATTTCTCCAAGCTCCATCACAAGGAATGTTTGTGCCTTGCCATCTTAGCAACCTCCCTGGGAAGCACAGTTTCAGTCAGTGCATGTATTCCTGGGATCTCTGCACAATCTGGGCTGAGTAAGCTCAATAAAGCTGCCTTTTCCAACATTAACAATTCCATGATCCCACTACACCAAAGCACTCATTTTCCCTGGATAAACACTTTATCCTAAGTAAGAGTCACAGAATCACAGAATCACAGAATCACCAGGTTGGAAGAGACCATCAAGATCATCGAGTCCAACCTTTGCCCCAACACCTCAGATAAACTAAACCAAACCATGGCACCGAGCACCACATCCAATCTCTCCTTAAACACATCCAGGGATGGTGATTCCACCACCTCCCTGGGCAGGCCATTCCAATATTTTATCACTCTTTCTGTAAATTTCTTTTCCTAATATCCAACCTATATTTTCCTTGGCGCAGCTTAAGACTGTGTCCTGTTGTTCTGTCAGTTGTTGCCTGGAAAAAGAGACCAACCCCACCTGACTACAATGATCTTTCAGGAAGTTATAGAGAGTGATAAGGTCACCTCTGAGCCTCCTTTTCTGCAGGCTGAACACCCCCAGCTCCCTCAGCTGATCCTCACAGGACTTGTGTTCCAAGCCCTTCACCAGCCTTGTTGCCTCCTCTGGACATGCTCAAGTGTCTCAAGGTCCTTCCTGAACTGGGGGCCCAGAACTGGACACAGCACTCACCAGAGCCCAGTACAAGGGAAAAATGACTTCCCTGGTGCTGCTGGCCACACCATTCCTGACACAGGCCAGGTGGCATTGTCCTTTTTGGCCACCAAGGAACACTGCTGGCTCATGTTGAGTTGATTATCGACCAACACCCCCAGATCCCTTTCTGCCCCAGCACCGTCCACCCACTGTGTCCCCATCTTCCAGCACAGAGTCTGCACGGCTGAGAAGGGGAGAACTCACCAAACTTCACAAAGAGCACCCCCGTGGTGGAAACAGTCTTCCTGCCGTTGGTGGCCACGCACTGGAAGTAGCCGGTGTCGGTGGTGTCCAGGTTGCGGATGCGCAGGCGGGAGCCGTAGGGGGTGGCTCGGAAGGAGATCCTGCGGGGCTCCTGCACCACGGGCGCGTCGTTCTTCAGCCACCTCACCGTGGGAGGGGGGTTCCCAGACACTTTGCAGTGCAGCTCTGCCGTCTGGCCCAGGGTGGTGGTGATGTTGTTCATGGGCTCGTCCAGCGTCAAGAAATAGTCTGGGGTTGGAGAGAGAAGAGAGGGAATAAAGGAACCCAGTGTAGGAAATGTCATTGTGGAGAAAGCTCCTGCTTGTCTTGGGGAGGGACACAAAGAAAGTGCAGGTTTCCCACAGGTTCCCTCTATTTTTTCAGCATTGTCCTAAATGGCTTCATTCAGCACAGGAAAAAAGGGCAACACAACTCCCCTTTTTCCTTTCTCCTTTTTGTTAACCAATAAACACGAAAAACATCTCAGAACTCCAGTTGTTCGTTTTGATGCTGACTTCCCTCTGCTCACAGAACCCACAAAATATAGGATTATATGAAATGAATCATTCAGAAGTGAAAATCTCTTGTTACCCAGAGAAGCCCCATCCCTGGAAGTGCCAAAATCAGGTTGGATGGGGCTTGGAGCAACCTGGGCTAGTGGAAGATGTCCCTGCCCATGGCAGGGGGGTGGAATGAGATGGGCTTTAAGGTCCCTTCCAACCCCAACCATTCCAAGATTCTGTGTTCCTGTCTCCAAACCATATTTATCTGACTCACAGAGCAGTGCAGACACTGTGCTGTCCATGATTTTCTAAGCACCAACTGCAGAGATGAGGAATGAGGATCATATCTGGGAGAAGGAGGCTTTGTTCTCACTCAGTATTTCCATTGCTAAGAGTAATGGAAAAAGATTACAGACTATCTTCAATCTGAAATGCGTCTCATGATCGAAAAATCAAATTAAATCAAAATTAAGCAAAATTAATCTCTTCTAAGCCATTCCTGAGCACTGCCTCTCCTGTCAAGGGCTATTTCACTCTGCATCCTTCAGGAAGAGGCCTATTCCAAGTTAACTGTATTCACCATTTAATTAAATCCTTTAAAGAGAGAGAGGCACATGGATTGGGGATGGGGAATGGAATACTCAGGCTTTCATCTCCAGGTCAGAGGCTCAAATCTAACAGTGGTCATTAGAGCCAGTATCAGCTGCTGGCTGGCCCAGCAGGGTGGCCAAGGAATGAGAAATCCTGACTGTATCCAGGAGCTCTCAGAGCCAAACCAGGAGCTCAGGAAAAGCCAGAATCAGTAAGTGAACTCAGAATCACAGAATCACAGAATTTTTTGGGTTGGAAGGGATGTTAAAGCTCATCCACTCCCACCCCCTGCCATGGGCAGAGACACCTTCTACTATCCCAGGCTGCTCCAAGCCCTGTCCATCCTGGCCTTGGACACTTCCAGGGACGGGGAATCCACAAATTGGTGCTGTGCTGCTTATGCTCCACCACTCTCACATCCATCTGCTGTCAACTTCAGCAAGAAGCCTTCCTAAAACTGTGAAAAAACCCTCCAGCGTGTTTAAAACCAGCTCAGCCACCCAACCTGCCTAAGTAAGCCACTTCCCTAATTATTCACTGTAATCTTGGCTTCACCAGCTCCTCCCTTCATTATGGCTTGTGTAGAGCAGTATCTCTTCCCTTTGTTTTTAATCTGTTTAGCACACAGCTCACCCTGTATTTGCACAGCACTTTGAACAAGGCGTCCCTGTCCTCACTTAGTCCTGGGAGCCATTTAGGATAAACATTCAGCACAAGGCCCTGCCCACATAAATTTTTTTTCCACATGTATTTTTTTCCACGTGTATTTTTTCAACTAAACTTTTAACGTGCGGGTGTGAAACTCTGCTTCTCCCAGGGAACACGGGACAGGGTGAGAGGGAACAGCCTTAAGTTGCACCAGGGGAGGTTTAGATTGGGTATCAGGGAAAAATTTTGCATGGAAAGCGTTGTAAAGCATTGAAAAGACTGTCCAGGGCAGTGGCAGAGTCCCCATCTCTGGCAGTGTTAGAAAGAAGTGTGGATGTGGTTTGGAGGTGAGCATGGTGATGGTGCTCATTGATGGTTGGACTTGGTGATCTTCAAGGTCTTTTCCAACTTGACCAGTTCCATGATTCTATGATTCTGAGCTGTTCCCATGCTCCCATGGATTCAATTAGTCAGGAAATCTGTGTATGGGGTTAAAAGGGCAGAGATCCCAACCCTTGTTGGACAGACCAAGGTCTGATGTCTCTTTCAGGGGTGTCCCATCGGCTCCTCAGCTCCCCAGGACCATTTCTCCAAGCTCCATCACAAGGAATATTTCTGCCTTGCCATCTTAACAAGCTCCCTGGGAAGCACAGTTTCAGTCAGCACACGTATTCCTGGGATCTCTGCACAATCTGGGTTTAATAAAGCCCCACTAATAGCCTGGAACTGGAGAACCGCAGTTCATTATCCAACGTAACATTTCTGTACCACAGCCATTTATATAATTCCTGATAATGTTCCAGAGACTGCTTCAGACATCTACAGCCTAACAGGGAGGAAAGCAGTGCTGGGATGGTCTTGCTGACAAACAGCACAGCGAACAGAAGGTTTTAGAGGTCCTGTGCAATACAGGAGAAGCCAAGTAAAGGAGTAAAGGTGTAGGGCAGGTTTCAAAAGGCAGGAAAAGGATTTTCAAGTATCAGTAGCAATTATAAGTCAGTGCAAAAGTGTGGCTGTAACATCAGAGCTGTGGGGCAACTCCTCTGTAGGTAGAACAGAAGTGGCCTCTCAGCCTCAGCAGCTCCTGACTCTTCTAATTGTTCTCCACATTCCTCCAGAAGCTACTGAAGAAACACTGAACAAATCCATCTGCTAAATTCAACTTAGCTGAGTCCTCAAATCCATAAATTTAGCATCCAAATCATAAATCAGATCAAGCAGCTCACCTGAGATGAGATTTAAACAGGGTGGGTTTCAAGCCATTGGGAGCTTTGGGAGATGTTTCTCACAGATAAAGCAGTTCTGGAATTGAAAATGAGCTCCCAAAAACGCTTGGATTGCTACTGAGACACACAAAATGATGAGCATTCCTCCCCTGCCTTGCACAAAACTCATCCACTGCTGCCCTTGCCTGGTGTGGAGGGGCTGGAGAGAAGCCCAGTTTTATTTTTACTGTGCCTCTCACCCACCAGAGCCCATCAAAGGGGGAATTCTTCCCTGAGAGGGTGGGGAGGCCCTGGCACGGTTTTCCCAGAGAAGCTGTGGCTGCCCCACCCCTGGAAGTGTCCAAGGCCAGGCTGGACGGGGCTTGGAACAACCTGGGATAGTGGAAGGTGTCCTTGTCCATGGCAGGGGATGGGACCAAGATGATCCTTAAGGTCCATTCCAACCCAATCCATTTCACCATATTTCATCTCACAATCTCCTTGCCAGCCAAGAGCTCTCCAGAAGCCTGGAATTGACTCCCTCTGACCTACAGAATAATTTCTTAGAAAAGGGATGGTTCTTATGTACTGAGAATGAACCAGTCTGGTGGCACTGGCCTGTGGAAAGTCTGAGTTTAATCCTGGCTCTGAGTTGTCTTGGGTGAATCACCTCAGTTGTGATTTTTTAGAAGAGCCAAAGGGAAGTAGACACCCAAAGCCAATCAAAGCTCACATGGGATTTGTGCAACTAAGGCCTTTTAAAAACAGCCTTAAACCTTTTGGCTCGATGTCTCCAGCCATAAAGTGAGGATAATAATCCCTCTTACATCATGGGGAGGCTGCTATGTACATTAATGAGATAATGCTCATAAAGCACTTTGAAGGTGAAAAGTGCTATGCTGGGATAAGCGCTCTTATTATATTTTAAGTTAAATCTCAGGGTTTCAAGCACATAACAAAAGCCTGTCCATATTTTAGAGTAGCACTCTATAAAAACATTTGGGAAACGTTTTAATTTACAGAAGTATGGGAGAATAGCCTGAAAGAGTTCTAAATAAAATTTAGCCCACCTATAATTTAATAATAGTCAAACTGATTTTTTTTTAATTTGTAAAAACAATTTACTGCTGGGCCCAGACCCTGAATGCCAAGTTTCAGCCCACAGAGAGTTTTTTTTTAATGGCTGAGTTATAAACCCTTGAAAAATGCTGACAGCCCCTTTACTAGAGCAGCACTAGCGGGTGCCCTATAATGAACTTTTAAATGACTTGAGATAATATCTGGAAAGCCAAGCCTGAAATATATTTCTGGGTTTGAGCCGTTGCCAAGGCAAACACAACACATCATAAGTCATCCTCATGATTCTGAGCGCATAAATTGGAGACACTGCATATAAAACCCAAATATTAGGTATCCTCCATGGCCAGACTTTGTGCTGGTTTGATGTTACAGCACAGCAACAGCTGTGCAAGGACGAAATGTAGAGCCTTGCGTGTCTCCAAAGAAGAAAAGTGTGTGTATTTCCACAGCTCTGCCTTGACATTGTTAAATAGGAGCCTGCCCAGTCCTAATAAATCCTCCAGAATTCTACTACTTTTAAGTGGAACCCAGGTGGCTTTCAAAATAAAAGCTCGTCCTCGCCAGCCAAGGAATGTTAATCTCCTCTGTGACCGCATGGTTACTCTATCTTAAATTACCAAAGACACATCTTAGAGCAGTAACACCCTCTTGGCTTGCAGGAGGATTTTGCTGGCCACAGCGAGACCTTTTCCCCCCAGCACGGTGTGTGCTGCATGTTTCTGATTTCACAAGGTGTTTAAAGCACGATGGGGATGCAGGATTAGACCCTGAAAGGGTCATTTTATGAGAAGAGTTGTTGTTTCGTTTATCCTTTTCTTTCTGCCCTTCTGATCTTTTGGAATATTCAAAGAAAAGCTAAAAGGAAAGTCTCTGCTCGAGCCTAAACCAGCTTTAATCCAGGTGCACCACAGGCTGGAGTGCCAAGTTCCTTCCATTACATTTGGGTAACAACACAGCTCTCTGCAGAGGAACATCTCCAACCTTTGCTCAAGCAGCTGCAGGGACACCATTTCCACTGGACTGGAGGAGTTGTTTAGTTCTGGATTTGAAAATCCAAACCTGCATTGCAGCACATAAAGCAGCACCTGACCTGGTTGGGGTAAGGCAGTGGGACACCAACCTTCCAGGCTGCTTATTGCTCTCATGGAATCCTGGAATTCAGGAATCCAGGAATTCAGGAATCCAGGCTGAATCCTGGATTCAGCCCTCATGGTTTGGGCTGGGAGGGACCTCAACCATCAGCTCATTCCAACCCCTGCCTTGGGAAGGGACACTTCCACCAGACCAGGCTGCTCCAAGCCCTGTTCAACCTGGCCTTAAATCACCTTTGTGAACTGAAAGGTTTAGCACCTCCCTGGTTTCTTTGTCACTGCACACTGGAAAAATGCCCCAAAGCGCCTCAGTCAGCGACTGCAAGACAGGAACGTTCAGTGATTGACAACAAGGAGCTGAAACCCTTTCTCTAAAGGGAAGGAGACTCTTGGGCACATCAGAGAGGCTGTCACACTCTGTCCCATTTAATGCATTAGCCTGGAAAGCAGCACTTTCATTCATTCAGAGCTCTGGATTATCCACGATCCAGTGGGACGCTGCACCTGGATGTGCTCCCTGCTCACGAGTGTCGGCACCACCACTGAGCTCAGCCTGCTGGAAATTTTCCACATGGAATAGTTGTCTTTGGAGAAGGTCAACAACACAGAGCCCACCCAGCCTGAAGATGCTGGAGGGGTTTGCTGGCTGTTCCACAGGAGATTTAAGCTCAAGAAGGAACCAGGAGGATTTCTGATGGAAGCGTGGCCACAGACAGGGCTTTGTTGGGAAAGGGATTAACCCTTGATTGCTGGATCTGCCCATGACACAAAGGAGGACAATTCCCTGTGGGTCTGATCACCAGGTCCTTGTTGCTAAAAGGGGCTGAAGGAAAACTCCCAGCTGGAATTTCACTTATTTTGAATGAATAAAAGTAGAGGAATGACAGTGGGAGGAAAGAGATGCCACACTCAACCCATGATTTGACGACCCACATGAAGAACATCAGTGTTAAAAAATCCAGATAATTATGTGGAAATATCCAAAGTCAAAAGTCCTGGGACAAAAGGAAACCTTCTGCTGCCTTTGCTTGCCCAGCTTAATTTCCACTGAGTTTCCTCAGGGTTGTGCATGTGCAGGACTCAGTTTGGGATGCACAGGGAAGATTTGTGCTGGGCTTTCCCTTCCCAGACTCCATCCAGAGGGTTCAGTGCCACCCAGGATAACTCAGGGAACTCAAACAGGCTGGGCTCTGCCTTGATGGCTTCTCAGATCTCCATGTCTGACACTCACTGCACTTGAGATTCTCAGAATAAATTTTTACTTTCTGACAACTGGCAGCTTAGAGACAGTGCTGGGCCATGAGGACTGGTGAGGGAAACCAAACTTCCAAAAAAATTATCAGGAACCTGGATCCTGCTGCTTTTGGATGGGAACTGGACAGCTCACTGCTCTCCATGAACTCCTCAGGTGCATTTGAGAGTTGCTCCTGCCTATCCTTTCAGGAGTCAGCTCTGAGGTTTAAGGACAGATGTCTCAGAGGTCGCTTTGAGGGGAAATGAAGCTTTTCTTTACTCAGGAACCAGTTTTATAGCCCAAGTAGGAAGCCTTTATCACAAAAAAAAAGTGATTTGGAATAGGTAAACAAATGTCCACATCCAGCTATAAACCCAACTACTGAAAACCATCAAGGGATTTTGTTGTCACTGTAGGAGCTGCTCTGCAGTAAAGAGCCACATACAAAAACTCAAGCATTAAAGCAAAGGTATGTGCCTCAAGATTAATGCTGTGGAGTCAAAGAAAAGCTGTTATTTCTGACATTTTGACATAGCATCACTTTAGGATCTGGTTCTTATTAGCCCTTTCTGTGCCTTTTAAAGGTCTATTTTTTTTTTCAACCAAAAATGTCAGGAAATTTGGAACAGAAATGTACAATAAAACACGTCCCTTGACCCTCTGATCTATCAATCTTTCAAATAAACAAAGATAGCTGGATGAGCCAGGAAAAGGTTATTATATATAGTTACCTTATGTATAATGGCCAATATTCACTGCACACTCTCAGTTTAAATAAAAAAATCTGATGTGAGTGAAGCTTTTTGTGAAAGATTTTTGCCATGAAAGCCCAGAGTTACTCGGGGTGGTTTCATTTTCAGGTTGTGTTCTGTGACCTTCGAATTTCACACCCTGTATTATTTATAAATGAGACATTCAAGAAACACAAATTCTCAAATAAAAACGTGCACTCCGTCAGTGGAAAAGCAAACAAAAGGAGCTAATGTACTGTGGCTAAAAAAATTTTCAAACAAAGTAGCAGTAATTTACTGCCCTGCTACTAACGGGACCCCACAAATCGAATCAGAACCCTGAGCCCCATCAGGGGAGCTTGATTTACCCAATATCCCCCAGATAATAAAGGAAAATAAAAAGGTAAATTGTGCATGAATGTGAAAGCTGTAATTCTTCCCCTTTCACCACAAGTATCAAGTTCACATCCAGTGATTTCAAAGGAGAATCTGGAATCTCTGCAGAACTGGGGCCAAAGGCAGGAGGCCTCGATCCACCCGGTTTTCCCCACGTTTGGTTTTGTTTGTGTTGTTTAAGATGTAGTTTGTCTAAGAGTCAAATTCTCCCTGGGAGATCACCAAGATTTTCCCTCTAAGATCTCCTAGCCAGGTCATTTCCCTGCCTGGAAATAAATGCCAAGGTGGCAGATTTAGTCAGTGAGGGTGGCACAGCTTCCCCTGGGGCAGCCCCCAGAGCCTGGCTGCACCCATGGGTGTCCTGCAGACCTTCTGTGGGCTCCTCCTGGGCTGCAGCTGTCACCCAGCCCTTCCAGGGAATGTTCTGCCCACACAGGGATCCCCAGAAAGTTCCTGGCACACAATCCCCAACGCTGCACCTCTCCCATCCCTTGTTTGACCTCCCAGTTATTTTCTGCTTGGATCCCCACACCATCCCAGAGGAGGGATGCTGTAGGTGATCCTTGGCATGCCTTTGAATATTAAGGATAAATCCAAGCTTAACTTTAAACTCCTGAGTGATTTGGGGTGCACTTTGTGAAATCCTGACTCCTGCTGCCAGGTTCTGCAGAGGGAACTTCTCGGGGAGCACCGTGGGACTGGGAAATGCCCCACAGAGGTTGTGAGTGGTGGGGAGCTCCAAGCCTGGGTTTGGGATCAGGTATATATGGAAATGGAAATGGAAGTGGAAGTGGAAATGGAAATGGAAGTGGAAATGGAAATGGTTCTCAAGCTCTGACCCATCCCAAAGCTTTATACTTGTTTGCCAAAGCTGATAGGCCATGAAAGGGAAAGGAAAATAGGTAAAAACTCACACTAATGGTTTTCTTTGGAAGCTGAAGGACCCAGGGAAGAGTTCCTGGGAAGAGGAACCAGCAATAGGAAATGTGCTGCATCCCAGCCCCTGCCAGGACACATCCCTGTGCACTAAACAAGCTCCAGAGGAGGCTCCAGATGGGAATGGGGGCACTGGGAAAACCCATTCCAGGGAAGCCGCAGTGACAACATTGTTCTCTTATCAACCCTGCAGAATGAATGGTCACTGATGTTGAATCCTCCTCACAGTTCAAAGAAAATAATATTTCAAAGCTGACTCTTTCTTGGCAAAGACTCCAGTATTATCTTTGCCTAAGGATGAAGAGTTCCCAAACAATTCCTCCACTGTAGCAGATGTAAATAGGCTCTCATTCAAATTCAGGCCTATTTCTTTGTAAATAAACTTGACATGTGACAGAAGGAAGAAGGAAAAGCCTCTCCTTCCACGATCCTTTTTGTGGGAGAGAAGCAGCTGAAGGAATCTGCACCTTTGCAAAGAAGGAAAAGAAGATGGGAAATCAGGAGCTTTCCATGAATCTGCACCTTTGCAAAGAAGGAAAAGAAGATGGGAAATCAGGAGCTTTCCATGAATCTGCACCTTTGCAAAGAAGGAAAAGAAGATGGGAAATCAGGAGCTTTCCATGAATCTGCACCTTTGCAAAGAAGGAAAAGAAGATGGGAAATCAGGAGCTTTCCATGAATCTGCACCTTTGCAAAGAAGGAAAAGAAGATGGGAAATCAGGAGCTTTCCATGAATCTGCACCTTTGCAAAGAAGGAAAAGAAGATGGGAAATCAGGAGCTTTCCATGAATCTGCACCTTTGCAAAGAAGGAAAAGAAGATGGGAAATCAGGAGCTTTCCATGAATCTGCACCTTTGCAAAGAAGGAAAAGAAGATGGGAAATCAGGAGCTTTCCATGAATCTGCACCTTTGCAAAGAAGGAAAAGAAGATGGGAAATCAGGAGCTTTCCATGAATCTGCACCTTTGCAAAGAAGGAAAAGAAGATGGGAAATCAGGAGCTTTCCATGAATCTGCACCTTTGCAAAGAAGGAAAAGAAGATGGGAAATCAGGAGCTTTCCATGAATCTGCACCTTTGCAAAGAAGGAAAAGAAGATGGGAAATCAGGAGCTTTCCATGAATCTGCACCTTTGCAAAGAAGGAAAAGAAGATGGGAAATCAGGAACTTTCCAAAGAGCTGGAGCAGGAGCTTGTCCTGGGGTGTGAGGGGAGAGAAGGGGAGGCAAAGCACAGGGCAGGAGAAATCCAAGGAGAAATCCCTGTGCAGTGGGGCTGTGCAGGAACACACATGGATGGCACTTCCTGAGCCTCAGGGAGGGATGAACCACGGCCCCCATGGGAGATCTCCCACCACACAGCTTCTCCAGGCCAAAGGAATCTCAGCTAAAATCTTGGGAGTGAAAAGCTTTACATCCTGCCACCAGCCCCCTGAAATGGGTCTTTTCCTACCCCAACTTATTTCTCCTTATATAATTAAATATTTACTGGATATTTTCATTTCTCTTTTCCCCTCATGGCATTCCCTCTGCACACCATGGTCTACCAGTGGGAAAAGAGAGAGAAGTTCTCATAGCTAAATTTCCCCTGTTTTCAAAGTGCTTATTTTTTTATTTTTTATGCACAGTTTGTTTGTTTTTTTAAGGTTTTGATGAGAAACCACCTCCTCCCTCCCATCAATCGTTGCTTTCAACAGCTCTTCACGGGTGGCTGCGTCTCTTTTAAATTCATTTCCTGTTAAAAAGAATAAACAGGCAACTGTTTAATGCTGTCGATTTAGCTTATTTAATAGAAATTGAAACCTGAATAGGGCTCAGATGTAAGATAACCAGTGCAGGACTCACTGGGCGAGGGAAAGCACCAGATTAAGTCATTATTTCAACATGCAGAATATTATTATCAAGCTGTTCCTCCTTCCCAAACACAGGGGACACCCTGGAGGAGGAGATGCTCGTTTCCAAAAGGCAGCAGGTAGAGTTGGAGCCACTCAGGGCAGG
This sequence comes from Climacteris rufus, assembly GCA_013398175.1. Lineage (NCBI taxonomy): Eukaryota > Metazoa > Chordata > Aves > Passeriformes > Climacteridae > Climacteris > Climacteris rufus. The sequence goes on along the minus strand of VZRZ01000138.1, from coordinate 99,826 downwards.
CAGGCATTTAATTGGGAAATTTGGCTGGAAACCACTTTCATGTGGTGCACTTAATAGGCTTTAAAATGAGGTTTACTGTGTGAGCCCCTGGCTGAGAGCAGCAAAGACAATTGGTTGATTCCTTGAGATGCTTGTTTGCAAAAGAAATGGAAACCCAGAGCACTCCTCATTTTCTCCCCTGAGGTTTCCATCCCCAGCGAAGACAAGTGGATGTTGACTCCTTGAGATGCTTGTTTGCAAAAGAAATGGAAACCCAGAGCACTCCTCATTTTCTCCCCTGAGTTTTCCATCCCCAGCTCAGCTTGTGCTGCCGAGGGTTTGGCTTTATCCAAGCTGCACTTTCCAAGGTTTTGAGCAGGAGCAGCAGCTCCCACATGAAAGGCCCTGGTTGTGTGTGAGACAAGACCAAACCTGCGTGTCCTTGCTGGCAGGAACTCCGGGAGCAGCCGCCCCTCTGACTCAGCTTTTCGGGCTCCAACACGTTTTGAATCCCCTATGGAAATCCCTGCTTGGCTGTGTGTGAGCTGCCAGCGCTCCAAATGCTAATCAGCTCCAGCAAAGGGGCCGGTAATCCCCCAGGAATGCAGGATGCAGCCCAAGCGGTGCTAATTGCTGCATTCCAGGTGGATTAGGAGCCTGTAAGTTCATTTTACCTGTTTCTGACAATATCTGCAGCTCAGGAACAGGTGCCACGGAGGTAACGTGGGAAATGGTTCCATTGCCAACACAAGGTTGGGCTCAGAGCTGCTTTGACTCTCCAAAGTTCTGCCTTTCTCTGGCATTTCCTGACTTTCAAGTGTCTGGATTCGTGGCCTTAACTCGCATTTTTTAGGCCACTTGGTTATTTCCTATTTTGTAAAACCAAAGAAAGCTGCAAAGCCAAGGAAAGAAACACTGACAGAGAGTAGCTTTAGATGGGATATACAGAAAAACCCTTCCCTGGGAGGGTGGGGAGGCCCTGGCACAGGGTGCCCAGAGAAGCTGTGGCTGCTCCTGGATCCCTGGAATTGTCCAGGGCCAGGTTGGATGGGGCTTGGAGCAGCCTGGGATAGTAGAAGGTGTCCCTGCCTATGGCAGGGGGTGGGACTGGATGAGCTTTAAGGTTTCTCCCAACCCAAACCATTCCATGATCCTGTCTGGGCCATGGGGGCTTCCACCACCTTCACCTCTCCACAGTTTCAGGACGTTCCCTGAGCACAGCCCTGACCTGCCATGGATGAATCCCTGCAGTGGGATAAGACATCCATTCTGTCATCACCTTCCTTCAGCAGTTTGCTGGGATTTGGGAATTCTCTGCTGAATGACTACAAGCTTTTCTCCCTTTCCCACCAGCAAGCCTTTTGACTTTCATCCTCTCCACTGTGTCCTGGATCACCAGAAAGTCCTGCTCCTTCCCTGCTGGGAAGGCAGACGTGAAAGAATCAACCTAAAGTACTCAGAACTACATATTCTCCTCATCCTCAAGCACGGAAAACATATTTATGCATAAACATCAAACATTATGAACACATGTTCAAAAAAACATTAACAAAACACAGACAAAAAAAACATCTGGGGCAGAATTCCACGATGGGAAATTTCCATCTAAATAGTAAATGTTGGCAAATGAAAAGAGTGGCTGGCAAATTGCACAGTGAGGGTGGCTAAGAGCACCCTCCAGTGCAATGGCACATCAGAAGCATTTCAAAGATAAATCTGATTCAGGAGCTGCAGCCACTGCCTTGCAATGAGGGCTACAGGTATCTCAGCAATTTGGCTTAAATAATTAGCAGTGCATAATTTACAAAATGAAGTGGAATGCAAAAATCTCTCTCTTTTTTTTAGAATATGGACCCTTTGGAGAGCTCCAAATCACACATAATTACCATCTGCAAATGTATTTTCCTCTCTATTATTAAAGCCTAAAAATTCCATAATAAAACACATCAGGGCAAACTGAGTGCCTGATGCTTGTGAATTTTGGGTTCAAATCCTAAGATCCATCAGATAAAACCTGAAGCACTTCATAAACCACCAGAACTCGTATCTTGAAATATTTTTACCATGTGGAACAGTTTCCTGGTACAAGAAATGAACACAAAAATCTCCAGAAATCACAGAACCACACAGAATTAAATGTCAAAGGATCCCAAGGCAAACAAAGTTTATCTTAAATACCCCCTGACCCCTCTCTTTGCTGATTCGGATAAACCAAGAAGAATTGGGATTTAAAAATCTGATTTCATGTGGTTTTGTGTTTCTGTGCCTGCTTACCTTTATCTAATTCACTTGAGATGTTCCATGACGACGTGGGCATGAAATCAGCAACAACAGAGGAATTTGCTCCTGGAAGGGAAAAAGAGAAAAACCAAGAGATGCTGTTAATCTATGGATTCTATAGCATCAGGAATCAAGTTGCTGTCATAGTAATAAAATGATTTGATGCTCTGGGCTGGCAGGCTGAGCCATCTGGGCAGCAGAAGCAGCCAAGGGGGAAAAGGCACTGGGCCAGAGCTGGAGTTTGTTTTGCAGTGCTGTTCACTGGGAGGTTTTGTGCTATTTGAACAGCCAAGCTTTGGGATGTACTTGACCCACCTGAAAATCTCTCCATGGGTTTTGTAGAGGTAAAATGACTCTGCAGTGGCACAGCTGAGGGAAACCCCAGCGCTGTGAGGCTGCTGAATGTGTTATCTATTAACATTTACAAGCCTTTTTTACCCTGCAAACCCATGAGCACAGAAAGGGACGTGGTTTATGCACTGAAGTTAACAGGGCTGCTTGTATGAAAATTCCTGCTATGACTCATGTAAACAGGGTTGGAAAGACTGATCTGAACACCAGCAGAACTTGCTCATTGCTGAGAGAATTCTTTACTTCTCGAGAAAAAGCTGAATGGGGATTTAAGTCTTTTGCCTGTATTTTTACCTGATTTTAAACAGCAAGTCATAGGGAGGATGATGTCCAGCCAGCTCTAAGTCATGGTAAAACACTTCCCTGTATCCAGACATGGATGAGTTCATCCAACATCCAGATTTTCTGTCTCCCTATAACAGCAGCTCCACGAGCAGCCTGTGAGGCTGTTCAGGCTTCAGGGAAGGCTTCTGGAGTCACCCCCAGGGATAAAGAGATTTTTATATGAGCCTTAGTGAGTGATGGTGGGAAAGGTGGGAGGCAGGGGTGTGCACACACATTCCCTGGCACAGGAAAGCAGTGCACCTCCTAATTCCCTGTGTCCACCCAGCCCCAAGAAACCTGACCTGGAGAAGGAGGAGAGCTCCAGCACTGAAGGTGGGAATGGGAAATGAAACCAAGCAGTGCTCAGTGTGCCAGTCCTGGAGGGATTCACTACAAATGAACATCCCACAGCCCAGGCCTGCACCCTGGATGGACCCCCAGAGCTGGGTGATCTCAGAGGTACACAGGGAAGGCAGAGCTGGGATGCTGAAGTCAGAGGAGAACAGGAATTTGAAGTGTATTGATTTCTCTTTGGCACCTCCTTTAGCTTGTTCCCAGATCTCATGGGATAAAACATGGCATGCAAGGAAATGCAGGGATGTCCTGCCTTTATTTGATGTGTTGGCAGCTCTTCTACTTCACTAAAAAATCACAAGAAATTGTAAAGACCAGGCCACACAAATGCCCGAAGCTGTTGGGTTCAGACACAGCCAGTACCCTCTTTATAAATAAGGCCTGGCTTAAAAGCCCACCTGGTAGCACTGCTTATTTAACTCTGCCAAGTATTCCCAATGTAAACAGGGAATTTGAAGGCATTATAACTCACCAATGAGCACATCCTGGCCCCTGCACATCCACAGGGCAGAATCCACTGCTGGGACAGGCCCTGGGCCCAGGGAGAGTGGCACAGCCAGAGGTGACACCCATGTGCACCCACTGAGATTTGGCCCACTGGCTCCATCCCTCCCTGTGCTTTGCTTTTAATGAACAGCTGAGCTTCTTATCTAACCCAGATATTTGGGACCACATGGCTTAAACCTGCAGGGTTTAAGGAAAACAAGGTGGATCCAGTGCCAGTATCAGCATCATGGTGACCAGGGTGGACACGGGGGTAGGTGACAAATAACCAAATAACCAAATAACCAAATAACCAAATAACCAGTGGCCAAACACTGAGGAGGACCTGGTTGGTGTCAGTCTGGTACTGGAGGTTGGGATGTTTCATCCCCTATGCCTCCCCTGGGTCCTTCCCCTTCCACCTCTCCTAGCCAAAAAATCACAGCTCCTGTGATAAATCCCCTCCAAGGCAGGGATGTGAGGTGCTGCTGCTCCTGCTGAGATCCAACTGGTTCATCCCTGGTTGCACAGGGCACCTAAATCCCCTCCAAGGCAGGGATGTGAGGTGCTGCTGCTCCTGCTGAGATCCAACTGGTTCATCCCTGGTTGCACAGGGCACTGCTCAAACCCACAGCCACTGGGTTACCTCAGTCTCACCCCTCACACACTCACAGCTGGCACTCCACAATAGATTTTCCGTAGCTGCTTTTGTTCACCTGGAAATATTTTAGTATGAAGAGCCCACAAAACAATCATATTCCACCGACAGGTAACACACATTATCCAAAATTAAACAAAAAGCACTAACAACACCGTGACCACATGCAGTGTTTGTTATTTAAAACTCCAGAGTGTTCACATTGATGTTTTCCTAAACAGGCTTTGAAAACATGACCATGAATCTCCCAGAGCAGACGCCCATTTCATCTACAGAAGAAACCACATGAGAAGACCAAACTTTCTATTAATGAGATAGTTCTGCAGGCTGGCAACTGGTAATTTTCTGCTATTCCTCAATTAAAGCTCTGAAGAAGAGCAAAGCATCACTGTGCCCATAGTAAACACTTTGTTTGATTGAAGAACACACAGAGCAGCTACACCATGCAGGAACAAACCACCCCAGTGCAGGGAAATGAACCATCCCCAAGAGAAGAGGTCCAGCAGACATCCCCAAATTCCATCTGGAACTGTGATGAGTGGGGATTGCTGTGCATGGAAGTGAGAGCAGTTTCCAGCTCCCCTTGGAGAAAGCTGTGTGATAATTCTGGGCAGGGCACGGAGTGTGCTCTGTGGGAAGCTGAGCTCCCAGGAGGGGTGAGTCAGGGATTTGCACACAGCATTTGGGGCACTGGAACAGACTTGCCCGTTTGCTGGCTTCAAAATAGGGCAAAAAATCTGCTCAATATTAGGAAGAGACTTCCCAGACCAACCTGTGCCCCATCCCCACCTTGTCCCCAGCCCAGAGCTCTGAGTGCCACATCCTTGTTCCTTGGGCACATCCAGGGATGTGATCCAAACCTTCCTGGGCAGTTCCAAAGCCTGACCACCCTTCCCACAAAGAAATTCTTTCCAATATCCAACCTGAACCTGCCCAGGCACAACTTGGGGCTGTTTTCTCTTGTTCTGTACATACTGCAACTGAGTTTCGAATGTGGAGTTAAAAAAATAATTCTTAATTCTTAAAAATCCCCTCGTGCCCCACTTTAACTTGGAACAATTAGGTTTGTTTGGAAGAAGATCAGCCTGAGAAATGTGATCAGCAGAGAGAGCCATTATCCCGTTGAGGTTGTATTTATATATGGAATCATTCCAGATGAATGATGACTCCTCTTCTTAACGGTGGCAAGATAATTATCTGTTCAAACCTCCCTGACTATTAAGAAACGTTGGGTTTAAGTTAATGAGAAGTCACAAGAGGCTGTGAAAAGCCAAGTAAAGTGTATTCAAACACACTCCCCATGGAGAGGTTGGCTAAGATCTGATTTTATCACCACATTGCACAAGTGTGGAGTGAATTTCACACGTCAGGCCTTGTAAAGCCTTTGTGATTAAATAAACTTCAGCAAGGTTTACAAAAGGCTGCACTATGATTTGTAAGATGAACTCGAGACTGTAAGTCAAAAAAGGAAGAAAGAGAACTGAGATGACAGCAAGGCCAGAAGTAATTGAAGATTTGAATGGGGAATAAATCTGTTGTACAGAAAGGAGGAGAGAGCAGAATAAGTGTAAGAGTGAGGACATCCTGCTTGCCAGACTCTGAGCACGAGGTTGTGTGGATGCCAAGTGGAGGAATGGGCACATCCACACATCCAGTGGAAGTGGGGCCTGGGATGGACCTTTTTGGCCACAGAGATGAAAATCCCAGGTCTGGCAGGAACACATCTTTGAAGGTGGAAGACAAGTCCAGTTAAAACATGCACATAAAAAATTCCAAGTGTCTTCTCCATCCTTTGTATCACACCAGTGGGTCATTCTATATCCCAATTCTATACCCTAATTATATAATTGCATCATTATAATCAGGAGCAACTTCTTTTTTCTGATAGAAAAATGAATGTGATTGCATCATGTGCAATTCAGATCTCAGTGCAGGGTACCCAAACCAGCAAAAAGAGCAAGGAGGTATTTCAAGAAGGAGTTGGAAGGCTGAGTGATAAGATAATCTATTCAGAATTAATGTTTAAACTACATTTTAAAAGTTTTCCATTTGCAAGCCTCCTTCTGAATCCGAGCAGAAAACCTTCCCCAAGTGAGCTTTGTTATCCTATGAAGGAATTTGCCTAAGGAAGTGATAAAAGCCCAATTTCCCAAGACATTAAAAACAAGATTGGGCAAGACATGACTGCAGACACCAGCGGGGAGTTATCCCACACTGGCAGCAGGGTCAGGGCAGGACAACTTCACAGGAGATCTGGGCACAGCAATTTTTGGCCAAATCACCCATGACCATTTTACAGCAGCAGATCTACCAGAAACATCAACACCCCTTAAAGAGGGGAATAAAAACCTCCAGCCAGCAGACTGCTCAGCTATCCCACTTGGAGAGAACATTAGGAAAACAGGAATGGTAGATAAAGTTGTACAGACTTAGAGAAAACCTAATTATCCTAAGTGCTCGGTATTTTTTGCTTTTCTGCACATTCCAGAGCAGCACTTCATCTTTCCCTCTGTCTGGTTCCTACCTGACTGGTCCCTTCCAGGATCTTCCCACAGATCTGCCTCCTGGCTGTTTTTCCTCTCACTTCTATCTCCCTCATCTTCCTTTTTTTTTTGCCTTTTGCATTCTCTGTTCCACTGATCCTTTGTGAGTTCCCCGCACGTTTTCATCTGATCTCCCAAGATATTCCATTTTGCAATCAGCCACCTCCCAGCCCACCCTGGAGCTGCTGAAGGAAATCTAGACAGACTGTAGTGGATAAGACCTATTATTTACTAATTTTCTTGTCTGTTTAAAAGCTGGCACCATCCTCAAATTTCTATCATATATCTCAAATTCTGCTTATACCTTTAATGTTTGAAAGGATTTTTATGACATCAGCATCTCTGTATGTCTGCATTAGAATTCTGTTTCCAAAGGAGGTGGGAATTGTGAATACTTCCATCAGTTGAATGAGCCAAAAGTGCAAGAAGATGGGGAATTGTTGAGCTTTTCTGCTCTTTGAGCAAGGCAGGTGTCTCCCAAGGGGAATCTACTGCCTTTGAGAGTATGTAACACCATAGGTCAAAACCTATGGATACTAATCCTAATCCCACAGGACAAACCTTCCATGGATTATTTTAAAACAGTCTATGTTAAAAATATATTCCTGCAAGGAGTTTCCACCTTCCATGCTCAGGTGAAGCTGCTATTTCCAATATTTTAGAAGAGAAGAGCCTACAAATGAAACACAATAAAATCTGCCCCAGCACAGACTTTATGAAGATCTCCCTGCTGAGGAGGAGGAAATACTGCAGGATGACATTTCTCCCTCAATGCCTAACACTGCTTTGCTGTGCTCCACCTGCTCATCCCATGCCTGAAACGCAAAGGCAAAGCTGGTTCTGCCCAAACCTTGCCTAGGCACATCCAGGGGATAAGAATTAACCAGATCATGGAATTAGTGAGGTTGGAAAACCCTCCCAGACCCCTGAGTTCAAGCTGTGCCAAATCCCCACCTTGTCCCAGCCCAGGGCTCTGAGTGCCACATCCTTGGGCACCTCCAGGGATGGGCACTCCAAACCTCCCTGGGCAGCCCTTCCAAAGCCTGACCACCCTTTCCATGAAGAAATTCTTTCCAATATCCAACCTGAACCTGCCCAGGCACAACTTGGAACCTTTTCCCCTTGTCCTGTCCCTGTCCCTGGCTGCCCCTCCTGGCAGGAGCTTCCTTTGCTCCAGGCTGAGCCCCCCCAGCTCCCTCAGCTGCTCCTCACAGGATTTACACGATTTCTTTAGAGTTTAAAACCGTCATCAATGCATCCAAAATGCATTTTCTGCTGCAAAAGACCCTCTGGAGCTCTCCAGGCTGCTCCATGAAGTCAGGGGCACAGATGATGTTGTGGGATGCAAATAACCTTCAAATGGTTAATTTTGTTCATGTTCTTAGAACATAAAACTCCCCAGCACATCTACCTGCTCTTTATCTGCAGTGTTATCATTATTGATAGCTTGGGGCAGGTTAATAATTGGCATTAGATAGGGAAATTTTCAACACCAGTGAACAATTCAGGCTCTGTGGATTTCAAATACACGAGACATGAATTTCCAGCTTCAAAAGGGAGGCGTGCAGCAGGATGATTTCATTTAGTGCAGGACTGGAAATTGTTAGGAACTTCATTTATATCCCAGCCTATTCCATCCATCAGAGCACCTCATCACTGCTACTGGCACTTTCATCAGCACCTACCTCTCTGCCTGGAGTCTTCCTAAATGCCTCAAGCTCCCAGGGCTGGAGAGAAAGGCAAGGATGAATCCATTTGGGATGCATCAGGAAGAATCCCAGTGCCCTATTTCTCATGTCAGGGCAGGGAGCCAAAAGTGCTTCATGCACTTGACACCTCTGCCTTCCCTTTTCCTGCAGATCTGCCCTTTCCCATGAGGATCCAGCAGCTTTTGGCTCACTGGGGTTTCCTGTAATAATTATTACTGGAATATTAATATTACTGGGCACCAGCAATACCCACCCCAAAGGCTACTTTGGGGAGAGAAGAGCTCATTCTCATAAACATCATTCTTAACATTTGTTCTTGAATCTCAGTGTCATCAGAAAACGATGGCATTGCTACGTATGAGTGTCTGAAACCCCTTAAAATACCTTTAGATGTTTTGGCAGCAGACAAGTGACTTCCACAAGTCAGGGCTCACTGCAGTATTTTTAGTAACTTGGTCTTTGGCTAAGGTCATATCAGTTAAAAATTGTTTTCTTCGGCGGGATCAGAGCCATCTCTGGGAAGAAGAGGTTTTTAAGAGGCCCATTTCATATGCTAATACCTTAATCCTAAATTTCTAATTACTGAGCTACAATTCCTTTTGATTGCAGCTATTAATTACAGATTATCATTAATGTTATATGGATTTAGAAGTCACCGTGGAATCTGGGTGCACTTTACATTCCTCTAAATTGGGTCGTTAACAGTTCCACTTAAGAAGAGCAAAACACTGCACCCTGGAGCAACCCACAGCTTTAATGACAGGGAATGAAGAAAAGAAATGGCCACTTGGCCGAGCTCCAGCATTTCACAGCTCACAGTCGAGGCTTTGTGCTCCGGAACTGGAGAAATGTGGCTGCAATGGCATTTTCAAGGCACTTCAGCCAGACTGGGAGCAGCACATTCCTGGGGACAGCAGGGCTCAGGTGGACCTGGTGTCATCCTGCACTGCACAAACTCGCAGCACCTTGATCTTGTCCTAGGAATAATTATTTGTACTCTGTTTGTCTGAAAAATGAGGGATGGGGAAGGAAGATATTGGAGGAAAATGTTGTTTCCTTGCCCACAAAGTCAGGTTTTATTGGACACGGATCCAGAGTCTGGTGGATCCTTGGTGGTTGGAACACTACAGCAGAGCTGCTTGTCAGGCAAACTTACCAAGGCTGGGAATTTGCAGAATAAATGCAAAATTCCCATCTCTCCAAACCTACCCGATGTTTTTTCCATGCCCTGAGCTATTCTCTTCTGGGCATCTCAGACTGGTGGAAAGACAGAAGAGAAAGCAGAAGTGGGAAGCACCCAAAGGAAACGGGATGACTGCAACAGGAGGAAGCAAAAAGCTAACAAAAGCAGGAGGAAATTACTGGATGGGGCAAGTGGATGTGTCAAGAAACAGAGGAGTCACAAAAACCACCACGATACCAGGAGGGAATGGAGAAGGAGAAGGATGTCTTGGGGCCCTGCTAAGTGAAGGCACTTCAGTGCCAGGAATGGGGAGGAATGGTCCAGGGAGGGATGGAATGAGATTTGGGAGGCCAAACTGTGGCAGAGCAACGCCTGGGATGTCTGAGGTGGAGGTTTCCATCCAAAAAGCCCCGAAAGGGAAAAGCTGAGATGCCCCCAGCGAAGAGCAGAGTCTCTGCTGCAAAACCTCCACATCCTGGTGACTCCAAGTGATCCTCAGCCCACACTTATGGAATTTGCTCTCCTGAAGGCACCAGTGCCATGCACAAGCATTTTGGGGGGTTCTGCCCCTCTCCTGACACCGCTTCCCATTGATTGACCTCCCCAAGTGCAGAAGGAGCAGCGTGGCTGGGACAGACGTGTTTGGAGACGAAGGATGAAGTGCCTGGACGGGGCTTTGCGCTGCACCTGCTGGCTTGGCCCTGGCTTCCATCAGTGCCACTGCACTAAATCCACCCACAAAAGCTTGAAAGAAGGCAAAGGCAGCCAAGCCCAGGGAGGGCAAACAAGAAATCATTTACATCCTCCATAAATCGCAGCACGCCGTAACTCCTCGCGCCTCAGCGCTTGGGGGCCAGAACGGACCGCAGTGGATAAGGAGAGCAGCAAGCTACAATTAAACCCTTATAACTTGTGAAGAAAATTACAGCAGAAGGCTGCCATGTGCAAATTCATGACTATTTTTTTGAGCCCGATAATTATTTTTGTTGCAGCACCCGTGTCAGCTCATGAATTAATGGCAGGGCCCGAAACAATTACTCCTTAAATACACAGAAGCCTCCCCAGTGTAAACACGCTCCGTTTTCTTCCACATCCTGGTGGTGCAGGGCAGACATTGCACCATGACTTATTGGCTGCCCATGATGGAGCAGTAAATGCTGCCTGTTTGATGGCTTCAGCCTCATGCCTTGGATTTTACATGGCTTGATGGTGATTAATGCACAAACTGCCAACTGCAGAGAGAGGCCGAAACACAAGGACACACTGTGAAACCTATGCTAATAGAGCACAATTTATATAAAAAGGGGGGAATGTAAATATTTAACTGATGCCAGAGCTGGGTGCTTTGGCCAAGTCGGGACTGAGCTACATTGATTGTTCAGGAGGAACTTACGCCCCGGTCTAAACCCGCACAAGCCTGGTCTCAGACAGGCTCAGAGCCTGTGCCTTTAGAAGGTGGACTGCAAACTTAATTTCTTCTGCTAAAAGGCTGTTTTCTTAAATTTTACTTCCAGTCAGGCAGATGACACTTATGAGAGCTGCTCCCTGTGTGTGTTGAGATGGGCTCAGCTCAGGCCTCAGCGGGGAGCGCCGGGGGAAGGATCCTGACCCAGATCCTTCCACACACAGGCACAGCATCCTCCAGAGACCAAAACCAAACCCCTCCAGAGACCAAAACCAAACCCCTCCAGCTAATTGGTGTTCATTAGCAGCCTCAGGAGAGGGCAAGAGCTGTGGGAGGTGAAGGCTGAACTCCCTTCTCATGCTCCAGGCTGGGTTTCAGACCCGGCGGTGACACGGCACGGGCTGTCCTTGTCCTGCCCTGTGTCCTGCTCTCCCGGTCAGGGCTGTCCTCATGGCAGCCAACAGAAGCAATTATGCAGGTAATTAGTCTGCACAAAAGGTTTACATCAATGCTTCAGAGGTTTATTTTTAATCCCTTCATTGATGGAACGAGTTAATTGATTTAGCCACGGTTACAACTTCTTTACTGTAAAAAACGTTTCCTAAATCCAAGGTTCAGCACGATATTCTGGTTTCAGATGCTCACTAACATCAAGAAAAATGAAATACAAACTTAACCAAATTTATTTTCACCGCTGCTTTTGGAGGGATGTGAAGTTTCATCAGTGGTTTAAGCATGGTCTTGCACTATATTCCCCACAATTTCTAAGGATATTCCAGGGAATCCCTTCCCAACCTGGGCATGCAGAGCTCAGCACTGCCAGCCCCATGCTGGCAGCTTAACAACAGGCACCAAATCCAAAGTTTTGACCAAGCCAGTCTCCCGAATTTTTAAATTAAGCAGAAATCCTCATGCACTTCCCAAGGCACAGGCAGGGCTGCTGCAAAAGAGCCGCTTCTGCAAAACACAATTAAGACGTCGCGAGCCTTCACCTTAATTGCACCCAGCAGCACAAATGTCTGTGGGCTTCGTGACCCCGTAATGGCTTTGCCACAAAAAGCCACCCCTCGGTCTCTAAAAGTTAATAGCCTGTACAATGGAAAATCGACAGGAGCGGGGCAGAGCAGCCCTGAGTGCTTCAGCAGCCGCGGAAGCCTCACGGAAGGATAAACCACTGATGATTTTTTTATTAGCTCAACAAACAAGAAGCTCAGCATTTGGTGTAGTGCTACTGCAGAGCCACGGGGATTATGTTTCAAAGCCGTGGCAACTGCAGGGCTTTAAGGAACTCGTTAGGCTGGAAATGGATATAGGCTCCCTCTGGAAGGCCAGGCAATCCAAATAAACACGGCGAGCACGGCGCATCCAGATGAAGTTCCAGGGGACCCCCTGTTCTCCCAGGAGCTGCAAAGCTCCCAGCAGTGCCAGGACTTTGTTTGGTTGTTCCCAGCAGTGCCAGGACTTTGTGTGGTTGCTCCCAACCCTTGTTCTCCAGGCCAAAGCACTGCAGCAATATCAAGCTCAGCAGGTGATAAGAGCAAGTGGCTGCCAAAGTCAGCCCAGGGATTGTGCTGAGCTCAAATGCTCACACATTCATTTATGGGGCTGAATGTGGCTCACTCCCAGCACTCAGCCCTGAGAGCATGCAGGAATATTTTGTATGGATTATTTACACGTTAAGGAAAACACAGTTTCTCCTTGAAAGCTCCCAAGCGAACCTGACACCGGGAAATGGAGATGCAGGAATGGCCCGGGGAATTCTCCCTCGTTTCACACTGAGTTTTACAGGCTGCTCCTCCAGCTCCTCTCCACTCATCCCTAACGAGTTCCCAAACCACTCCTTGTGGTCAAGCCGAATTTTTGTGCTGTTTAGCTTTTCAAATTTCCTGAAGTTCATTCCCAGGTCTTTTCCCCACACAGAGGAGCTTTCCCCTCTGCTGTGCCCCACTGACCATCGTGTTCAAGACCCCGTTTTACCAAAACAGAGAAAAACCTGATGGATGAGGGATGGGGAGAGACCATTCCCAAGTGCAAGTCTGATCCTTGAGGGGGCAGCTGCATTTTTGGGAGGAGGGTTCCTGCCTGAGAAATACAGAGCACTGATTGCACAAAGTCTAAACACCCCATCGGTGATAGGAGAAATATGTTGGAAATACTCCGTTTTTATTCTGGCAATTACTTTATCACTTTCATGACTCTGGGCAAGTATCACCATCTGACACCTGATTAATTTTAACTTAAAGTGCTGAAGTAACCAAACTCCTTACCCTGTGGCGTGAATAGACTAAAATCTTTCCACTGTTTAACACATGGATGTTCGAGGAATATTTGAACCTAATCCAGATTTTACTGAGATACGTGGAAAATCCAGCATCAGTTAATGATTTTGGATGCTGTTTCAGGTTTGTGCATGTCTTTAATCCTCCTGAAGCACAGCACTGCCAAGCTGTGTATTTTCTCACCCAAACTCCCAAATTAATTGACTCTTACAGGGGGTTTGTGTGCTGCTGTTATCCACGGTGTTTATACAAGGCCAGGGACGGCAGATTAGAACATTACAATAATCTTTAAAAAAATTAGCTGTTAAAGACTCAGGAGGGGCATAAGAGAAGAGATTTAAACTAAAAGAGGGTAGGTTTAGAGTAGAGATTAGGGAGAAATTGTTCCCTAGGAGGGTGAGGAGCCCTGGCACAGGGTGCCCAGAGAAGCTGTGCTGCCCCTGGATCCCTGGAAATGTCCAAGGCCAGGTTGGGCAGGGCTTGGAGCATCTCTGGGACAGTGGAAATGTCCCTGCCCATGGCAGGGGGTGGAACTGGATGAGCTTTAAGGTCCCTTCCAGCCCAAACCAGGGATGGAGAGTCCACAACCTGTCAAAAATATTCTCAATTTATGCCAAAGGCAGGGTAAAAAGGACCTGCAGTAGGAGGCTTATTCACAAAAAGATGTGAATAAAACAGGACTGGATCCCACAGAGAGGTAAATCCTGGGTAAAGAAAGGGATCAAATTATTCCTGCCACACCCCAGGCCCACTGAGATGCTACAAAGAACATCCCATCTCTCAGAGCAAAAGTAGAGGAGCTGCAAGTATCAATCATGCAAAAGTGTCTTTTTTCCCCACATTTCTCAGCAAATTGGGCCTTGTTTGGAATGCCTGGGCTGGGCATGCCCGAGGTGGGAATTCTCAGAAGATGTGGTTCCCTGCAAACCACGGAGCAAATCTGCCCTGTGATTTTGGTTTCCTTGCATTGCTGCCTTCGAGCTTGGGAGAGCATTTGATCCCTCCACAAACACATCCACACAGACACATGTGCACACACAGCTAAGCAGAGCCAGATTTGGGGCTGGGATATAAAATCTGGGATGCTGTCACATCCCAGACAGCACATGCCACATCTCACCTGGGATAATTCCCAGTGTTCACTGAGAAGCATTTCTTGTGCTCAGAAGCTCTGACTGATTATAAAGTGCAATTTAATTACGTGACTGATGCAGGCAGTGTGGACATTTTTACTATCACAGCTTTGCTCCTTCTCCCTCAAATTAAAATGGGTTAAAAACAAGGAGTTATTGCACCAAACTTTATCCAGTTCTACTTGAGCCCTTCAAAGACAGTGGTAGCTTGGGGTTTTAGTCACCTGCACTGTTGAATCCAAGCAATAAATGCGATTGTTTTTATTGTTAGAGATGAGCAGAACCTCTGTTGTGCCCTTCCAGGATGGAATTCATTATTAAACATATTTGGGCAGTTTTATAAGCTGAGCACAGGGATGTAAATGAGGAGTAACTTGTCTTGCAGTGGGGTTTGTGAATCCAGGAGACCAATGTGGAAATAAGTGACCTTAGGTGACAGACCTTCTCTCTGTGCCACTCTCCTGGGATGCCTGGACATTGCCTTCCCCAGTTTTACCTTACAAGGAAAAAATCAAACTTCTCTGAACACTTTACTGTGTTTAAACATGCAACAAACCCACTTAAATGGAATCAGAGATGAGCCTGACACCTTTATGTCTTGTACACTTTTTATCAGGCCAAAGATAAATTCTTGCTTCCCAGGCATGAGAGGAGAGGGACATGGGAATGGGATGAGGCACCTGGAGATTTTCCAGCCTCCATCTGCCCCTTGCAAGAGCTCTCCCTGTGTCTCTAAAGCTCTTTGAGTGTGGCAGAGGAAAAGAGAAGCTCTGTACTCATTGCAATTCCACACTGTGGCACACAAACTGTGGTACCTAGAGACACTGCTGCTTCCTCAGCCCAAAAAGCTGATTTCTTTTCCTGGCCAACCTCCAGACAGGAGCACAGGGAACCTCCTGGGGTCAGGGCCACCTTCCTCAGCCCAAAAAGCTGATTTCTTTTCCTGGCCAACCTCCAGACAGGAGCACAGGGAACCTCCTGGGGTCAGGGCCACCTCACCAGCCCTGGCTGCATTGCCAGCATCTTTTCCACTGGAGCTCCTGCTCATATCCATGTGCTGCTTCCCAGCTCTGGGAGGGTTCCCACTGTGGTTGAGGGAGTTCTGACCCACAAGCACAATATAGGATTCATCCCAAGCTTTTAGGATTTTGCTCTCTGAGTGCCATTATCCTTGTCATTGTGCCAGGCCTGGAGAACTCGATCTCTGCTCCAAGGGGAAACCAACTGAGCTGCAGACACAGGAGCCCTGGCAACCTCAGCTTGTATTTATGGAAAGCAGTGCAGGTGGGTTTACATTTCAAATAAATAAATACAAAAATACTTCATAAGCCTTGGAAGTCAGCAGAGAGCAGTGGTGGAATTAGTTTCTCATGTTCTGGGTCCAGAAGAAAGTCCCAGTGGTACCAAGTGTCACTGGTGATGGGAAAGAGCCAGGCTGGAGAGAGGCCAGGAGATTCCCCACCCTGAGTGCTTAAACATGGAGCAAAACCAACACACATTGAGAGAAAAGAGGAATTTTCCCAGGGACATCTGAGTAGGAGCTCCTCCTCAGCAATTAACTCTTAACAACAAATTAATATTTGTATGTCCCCCACCCTGAGTGCAGCCCCATGGAAAGGACGGTCTGGTGGCACTGGGATCAACCAGACATGGAGGAATGTGCTGGAATTTTAACTATTGCAATTATCACTTGATGCTGCTGCCTTTATTCTGTGAAGAGTCGAAGGGAGAGAACTCAGGGAAAGCAGTGTGGTTTTTCAAGAGGCACTTGGGCTCACTGGTGCTCCCATTGAAGGCTCCAGAAAAGCTGCTATTGAATTAGGAAATGCTGAGCACTTCTGAGAGCTGCACAAGTGGAGGAGAAGTGCCTTACAAAGCTATTAGCTCACAACTGCCCTACAAGCTACAAGCAATGAAAATAAAGCCAGCAAAGTAAAAGCAAAGAAAGGCACAGCAATGTTTGAAAGCCCTTCCAAGCCATCACACGCTGACAGCCTGCAGCCCCTTTCATCTGCTGCAGGCCACTTCAGCAGGCTCCAGGATTTAATTAAATGGAATGTTTATTTACACAGCTCAGGAGAGGGGCAGAGCCCTGCTCTGCAGCCACCAGAGCCACCTCACTGAGGTTTATGGACTGAAAGAGCTGGGAGCTTGGCAGGCTGGGACATTAAATAAGGGCAGGACTGAAGGAGTTGGAAGAGGGATTTGGTCTGGTGGGGTGGGCAAAAACCATGACTTGGACTCGTGGTTTGGAGCTTTCTGACAGATGGAGAACCTCCTGCTCTGACCTAAGAGACACAAGAACCACGAGAGCAAAAACAGCAGCACACACTGACCTGGGGCAGGAGCCAGAGGGGCTGATCCCACTCCAGGGGTTGTGGGGAATAAAATGAAATGGAATGGGAATAGAATGGGAAGGGAATGGAAGGTTTGGGAGAGGAGAGGAGAGGAGAGGAGAGGAGNAGGAAAGGAAAGGAAAGGAAAGGAAAGGAAAGGAAAGGAAAGGAAAGGAAAGGAAAGGAAAGGAAAGGAAAGGAAAGGAAAGGAAAGGAAAGGAAAGGAAAGGAAAGGAAAGGAAAGGAAAGGAAAGGAAAGGAAAGGAAAGGAAAGGAAAGGAAAGGAAAGGAAAGGAAAGGAAAGGAAAGGAAAGGAAAGGAAAGGAAAGGAAAGGAAAGGAAAGGAAAGGAAAGGAAAGGAAAGGAAAGGAAAGGAAAGGAAAGGAAAGGAAAGGAAAGGAAAGGAAAGGAAAGGAAAGGAAAGGAAAGGAAAGGAAAGGAAAGGAAAGGAAAGGAAAGGAAAGGAAAGGAAAGGAAAGGAAAGGAAAGGAAAGGAAAGGAAAGGAAAGGAAAGGAAAGGAAAGGAAAGGAAAGGAAAGGAAAGGAAAGGAAAGGAAAGGCCCACTGAAGGCTCCACCTCCCACCAGTGCTGAGGAGAATTGCCCAGCTCTGGGATTTGCTTTGGCACGGGCCGAGGACGCTGTGGCACCGCTCGTGTGTGCTCAGCAATTCCACAATCCGAGGATTTCTCCTGCAGATCTAATAGGAGCACTCAGAGCAGTTTCTGGCTGGTTACAAAGCAGACAAATGAGGAAAATGAAGACTTTTGTTTGCACTGGGCTGTCAGGTCTCATTTAGCAGCAGGGCTCGAGTTCCCTTTCCGAGGGTGCTCTGCTCCATCCTGGTTATTCTGTGAAAAACGACACAAGGTGCTGTTATTTCAGCAGGAACTCAGCCCCTGATGACCTCTGATAGACAAACATTTCTATTCCTCACAAGGTGAACGTGGAATGAAGGAACTCTCCCTCCAGACAACTAAACCAGACTTCCAGCTGCCAGAGTACACACAGCACTATTAGAGCTCCCCACCACTTGATCAGCAGCCCAAATTCATTTATCCATTTAGAGATTCTGCTCTCATTGGCTCAGATTTAGGGAGCCATGATTCCAAGTGCTGCTCTTCACTAAACCTGGCTTTAAGGTGGTTGGACCCTAAGGACATCCATGGTTACACCCAGGGTATGTCCAAAAGGGAGCAGAGTTGCTGCTTTATTTCACCACTGAACGACTCCTTCACTCACTTCTGACAGGAGAAATATATGGCATTTTTTTGCAGAAAATTTTGCATTCTTTGCCAAAAAGCAGGATGGGTTTAAGCAAGTCATTTCAAACCCAGGGAGCTGCTGCACAAGAGCAATTATTGGCTATTTCCTCGTGCTCATCTTCATCCTAAACCACAAAATTCCTGAAGTAAAACCAGACACTGGACCAAAGGCTTTATGTCCCTTTTCCATGTACTGCTGTAGCTGATGGGACAGAGAGGGGGGATCTGTAATGAAGAATGCATGAAGTTGCATGGTGCAGTCTCTGAAAAACCCTAGACAGGCATTTTTTTGTTGAAAAAAGGTCAGGGGTAAAAAGAAAAAAAAAAAAAAGAGAGAGAGAGAAAGCTAATCCTTGAAAAATAATCTTCCAAATAAACAGAGCAGCCTATGGAGAAAGGATCAGCACAGTGTTTGGAGGGAACACCAGAGACAGCTTGAGAATGATCCTTTCTTCAGCAACATGTGACCTTCCACCTTAATTCTCTCTTTACTAATCACTGAGTCTGTGTTTTTGGCAGGGTGGGAAAAACGGCAGAAATAAAGGATTCCATGAAAATGGCCCCTAGGAGAAAATGGAGATGACACCCACAGCAAAATGGTCATTTCATCAAAAATCTGTGCCCATAATGTGCTCCAATTTTATCAAAAATGTGCCCATAATGTGCTCCAATTTCATCAAAAATGTGCCCATAATCTGCTCCAATTTCATCAAAAAGGTGCCCATAATCTGCTCCAATTTCATCAAAAATATGTGCCCATAATCTGCTCCAATTTCATAAAAAATGGGCCCATAGTCTGCTCCAATTTCATCAAAAATGTGTGCCCATAATCTGCTCCAATTTCATCAAAAATGTGTGCCCATAACGTGCTCCAATTTCATCAAAAATGTGTGCCCATAATCTGCTCCAATTTCATCAAAAATGTGCCCATAATCTGCTCCAATTTCATCAAAAATGTGCCCACCCTCCAGGGAACAATTCCTTCCCAAAATCCCATCCAACCCTGTCCCATCAACATAAACCTCCAACCCAAATCACAATTCTGAAGGACTGAGACACAAACTGCAGAAAAATAACTTAAAATATCCTTCTGTACCCCCACAGTCCTTTGAAATCTGATTGTACAACCATTTACTAACACAAGCTATTGGGAATATGCATTTGAAATCCTGGGAAAGCACTCAGCATTTCCACCTTGCTTCCCTATTGCACATTTCTATATATTCAGAAACATGGTGAGTGATACAAAGAATAAGCATAAAAATGGTAATTGCAGGTAAATCAGACAATGAGTGGGGAAAAAAAAAAAACATTAAAAACAGGTCCAAAATTTGAGTGATAACTGCAAATCTAAACAAAGATTTAGTTGAAGATGAGAACAGGAAAAAAAAAAACCAACCTGCAAACCAGATTATTCAACTTTTGTGCCAAATGCCTCATTTTTAAATCAGATCAGCACTGACTGCTGAAAAGCCTGCAGAGTCCAAGCCCCAAGTGAGCTCCAGAGATATCTGGCACCCTGATTTCACAGCAAAGATGATTTATAACCTTGCTTTGTAATTGCACCCTTGGAGCACAGAGCAGTTTGCAACCCTTCCTAATGAGCTGATTTGGGGGTGGAATTCTCCTAACGCTGGCTGGCAAGAGTTGGAAGTGAAAATCTTTAAAAGTATTCCATTTTTAAAAGATTTACTGGGAACATAATAGCAAATATGGTTGGAATCAGGAGCCAAAGGGTTTTTTTTTTCAGCCTGGAGAGAGCAAGTAGTCTGTTGTTCCTTACATCTGGAACAGTAGTAATCTATTCCTTAAGCCTGAGCAATCAAATTACTCTAATTTTCTGTTGTCTTGGCTTGAATAAATATTTTCAAGTCAAGTTATGTTAAAAAAATGCACACGCTGACTGCACAGTGAAATGTGCTTAACATCTGTGCTGCAGTTCAGTGTGGCAAGATGGAAAGGTATCCCAATGGAAAGGGACTGCAGAAAAATCACTGCCTTTCCATTGGAATTAATAACCTATCGAAGAATAATTATTGTTAAAAAATAAAATAAAAAGCGTGGGGGAATTTAAATTAATGATATAGAAATATATACGTATGTAGAATATATAGAACTATATAGAAGGAGAGAATATATATAGAAATAGGGGGGCATTAGGGAAAAATTAGGCTAAAAGGGAGGTTGAATTCCTGTGGCAGCTGCACAGGAATAAATCTCAAAGGTATGGTGGGCTCCAAGAAAAAACTTTCCATTATTTCATGGGATCCAGCCCTGGTTGGGCTGAATGTCCAACTGGGAGGGGAAAAAAAGAAAGAGAAAACTGAGAAACATTTTAGGGCTTTTCTGCCTCCAGAATCCCCTCCCAGCACTTGCAAGTCTCACTCACCCTGTGAGGAAGGGATTTGGTTTGTTAGGAAAAAAATGGAAAATTGGGATTTTCAGAAAATTGGGCTTTTCTCATTTCACCACCAAGTACTGCAAACTTCTGAAAAGCTGAGTGAAAAAAACCAAGGGGCAATAATTATAACTCTTATTAAATGATCATTAACTCTGGCCAAAATTATCAGGGAATGCTCCCCCCTTTTCCAGCAGATGGGGAAGCACATCCTGCAAGGCTCCTGCCTGCGGAACGACCCTGAGCACCTCCAAGGGCAGGGGAGGAGGGCAAAACTGTGTCAAATTTTGGATCAAAGCCCCATGTGCTTCTCATTTTCCCCCTGTGCATCGGTGAGGGGCTGACAAGCGTTCCTGAAACTGCAACAGCACTTCCAGTTTGAAACAGCTCACCTAAAAGAGAAGTTATTTTTCATTTCCAAGGCAGCACTTACATTCCAACAGAAGGAAGAAAATGAAGGCACTTAACTCTTTTTCACTAAAGCTTTTCCCTTCCATCACTTTTCCCTGCACTATGAGGACATGGGGAATAGATCTGGGATGAAGATCTTTTTCAAAGAATTGTTTTCTGCCGTTTTTTATTTGAAGAAATCAAGGCTTGGCATCGTTTTCCCCTAATGGGCAGTGCCTGGTGGAGTGGGAAGCTCTGGGTTGCAATGCAGATGTGCACATCTGTAGGTGTTTATTCCTGGCGCTCAGCTTTAAAAAAATAAAGAGTTGCTATTCATCTTTCAACTTCAAATCTTGAAACTGGTTTAAAATCATGGCATTTTGGAAGTTCCTGCCCTCTCTGCTCTCCCAGCGAGATGTTTGACCTCCCATCACAATTCCAAACTCCTTCCTAGGAACACAAACGTGGTTTTGCTGTAGGGATAAACCACATTCTGGACCAGCATTCCAGCAAAACATCAGGAAAATAACCAAAATAACTCTGGAATAGGGACCCTTCTCATGATGTCTTTGCTGCTGTTCCACGTTCCCAGTGCCTCCAAACCTGGCTGAGCTGGAGCAGAGGGAGGGGAAGGGACGAGGAAAGCCAAGAGCTGCAGAGTTCTCTCTCTGCTTTGAAGAGAGAATTATGTCTGTTGAGATAGAGAGTAACTGATGTTGAAAATGCACCAATAAATTAATATCACAGCAAAGCCCAAGCCCAGGATTTATGGGAATGCGATCCAGCCCGTTTGGTAAACAGATCTGAAGTGCAGACCGTCGGGGAGGATAAGAAATACAGAAGCTTGGTTTGCTTCCAGCTGAGCACATTAATGTCAATATTTAAGAAAGCCCCAATTCGCCTGCATAGAAAAGGGGAAAAAAAATCAGACATCTGAAAGAAATATTGGATTGTGCCGGTGCTGGAGGATTATCCAAATACAGCAACATCTCACCCTGCTGTTCTTTATGTGCTTCAGTCCATCAGATGTCATGGGAGTGCCCCTCTTGGGGAAAAGTGAGACTGGAAGTGCTGGAGAAGTTTGTTCTTATTTTTTGGACACATTCTGTGCCCTGGAGTGGCCACAGTTCCCTGTGAGGCCCCCAAGGCAGGGTTTGATAACCCCTGGAAATGCTCCATGTCCCACAGAAATCCCATGGAGAGTAAGATCACAGAATCCTGGAATGGTTTGGGTTGGGAAGGACCTTAAAGCTCATCCTGTTCCTACTCCTGCCATGGACAGGGACACCTCCCACTGTCCCAGGTTGCTCCAAGCCCTGTCCAACCTGGCCTTGGACACTTCCAGGGATGGAAAAACTTCCCTGAGGTACAGAAGAAGCAGAAGCTCTTCCATCCTGAGGATGAGCCTTCTCCTTTGTCCCCTCCAGCTGGAATACAGCCACCATAAAGAACCTTCCCACGTCCTTTTATCAGTCACCAAAATCCCTTTTTATGCTCTTTTTCCACCCCAAAAAACCTCTCGGGGACACTCCAACCAATAAAATACATTTCACTATGGAAAGAGCAACTCAGAATAATTTAAGTGTATCCATCCCTGTAACTCCTTAGAAATACTCTGGAGGGTCAAGGGTTGAAAGGCAGTTCTTGGAAGAATCCCATCTTGCTGAACTTCTCAAGGAATCTCAGCAGGAATGTTAATTACACGGAGGTGCACACGGAACACAATGTGTCATGTACCTGGTAAAACTTTAACAAAAAAGCTCAAATCCATTTTCCCTGAACATATTCCAGCTCCTAGTCCAGCAGAGTTTTTAACTGACTTTAGTTAAGTTTAGTAAATTTAAGTTTAGTTGACAACTTTAATAAGACTTCAGTTTGTGCTTAAAGTCTGTATTATAAGAGAGTCTGTATCAAAAAGAGACTAGAACCACAAAAATCCAGCCCAAAATGCCAAGGTTACCAGGTGATCCCAGGTTCCTGAGCTCTAAGGGAAGAGTTACTGTTGATTCCCATTCATATTTATCTATTTGATGAGCATCTCACAGTGCATTTGTTATGTTGTACCCTGTTAATTGAAAATTAATGGACCTTCTCTGCCCTGACACACACGGTCCATGCCTCTCCTCCAAAATGCTTCACATTTATAAATATGAGTTATTTCTAGGTTCTTGTTTATGCAAAAAAATATTGATTATAGAAGAACTTCAGACAGTTTGTCCAAGAAGTTCCTGTTTAAATTCCTTTTCCATTAACAATACAAATACTGCTTTTTCTGGTTTTTCTTTTGAGAAAATAAAACATGAATAACTACGGAAGGTTTTCACCGTGTAATTAACACATCACCACCTTGAAAAGGCTCAGAGTTCCCTCAAGGTGTATCAGTACAAGCAGACAAAACATCCTGGAGTTATTTTTCCAGAGGATGGTCGGAAATTGTCCTGGCAGTAAATCCCAAGTGCCAGTGCAGCCGTGCTTTTCCTCCTTTTCAAGTGAAGCCAGCTCGGAAACT
The DNA here is from genome assembly GCA_013398175.1 of Climacteris rufus. Classification (NCBI taxonomy): domain Eukaryota; kingdom Metazoa; phylum Chordata; class Aves; order Passeriformes; family Climacteridae; genus Climacteris; species Climacteris rufus. Next base: position 76,248 of record VZRZ01000138.1, on the reverse strand, counting down.
TGGAAGACCTTTTGCTAGACAGCTCCAGCTGCTCCCTTCCCAAGCTTTCAGGGAGGGATTATCAGAATGTGTCCAGTGAATTAATGGAATAATGGCACCAGCAAAAAAAAAACCAGTGTCTTCAGCTGAAAAAGAACTTGGAAAAATGGAAAGGAAAGAGCCACATAGGGCGAAATGAGTAACAGCAGATGATTTCCCTGGGAAAGCCTTGGGGTCTGCTTGCCTGGGAGCTGGGAATAAGATTCCCACTTTGTTCCAGGCCTTTTGGTTGTCAGAGCTGCTGGTGGGATGTTGGTTCCCTGGGAACACGGGGTGAACGTGGAAAGTTGGGATTTCCTCGCAGAGGCCAGAGCCCCACCCAGGAGCACAGGCACAGAAACCTTTCTTGGACTAAAAAGTGGTTCCCAGTAAAAGCACAGCTGGAAAAAAGTGGGAGAAGCTTGGTGTGGGGCCCCTCACACCAAAGTATTGCTTTGGCTCATCCTTGGGAATTCTCCACAGGCCCTCTGTGATTTATTCCACAATTTCTGCAATTCTCTTCCTTTTCCCTTTCATATCACTTCATCATGATGTTCAAATTCACAGGCTCATCAATTTGCCAATATGATTCCATCAGTTGTATTTCTGCTACCCCAGCAAACAATCAGTGAAGTCCTTGGAATTGCAGCACTCTCAAATTTATAATTAGAAATACTTTAATTGCTGTCTCTCGTAGAGAGAAAGATAACTTATCTCTCTTCAAAATAAACGATTCCAAATGGAAAGAATTCATTCATAATTAAATCATTCTCTCCAGAAAACCTACAAGCAAGATGGATGATACAGGGTAGAGATAAGAGGATTAGCAATATAATTTTAAAATTGTCTTAAGGGGGAAAGTTTACACCCACAGGAGTTAAATGATACCCAGATCAGTTACAGAGAATTAGCTCAGCTCAGACCCAATTAAACAAAAATATTAGCAAAATAAAACTATAAAAGTAAAATTAATAGGTGGTGGCATCTTTCAAAGCTGTGGTGTGTTCCAAAGTGCAGCAAGGCTTAAGAAAGTAGAAATTAAATATTTAAGAAATTCAGAAGGTTTTAAAGCGGACTTTAAATATGGTCTGGTAGAATTATTTTAAAGCTTTCCACATGTTGTGGAACAGGGTATTAAAGTGTGCATTAAAATAAAATATTCCAGGTTGAAGAGATGAAGACAATCTGGAGCACCCAGGAACTGAAGGAACCTGGGATAACCACGGGAATCCCCACGCCAGCCACTGATAAACTGGGATGTGGGACTGGTTCTAATAAAGAGCCCACTTTGGCTTTCATCAAAACCTTGAAACTCGCCCAAGTCATGCCCAGCACTGATGAAATTTGGTTCAGTGCTCTGCTCTCCTATCTCTCAGCACAATTTGATTTCAGGCAACAATCTCGGGGATGGCAACTCAAATCTCAGCAAATGTCCGAGGCGCCTGTTCTCCTGGTATTGCAGCCTGGCTGGAAACAGGAATTACTGTCCTCCAGCACTCCAAAGAGAGCTTAATCCTGACAGATTCCCAGGCCAAATTCCAGCCCCAAAGCATTTGATATGCTTGGATAGGCTTCCCACAAGCAGTTGAACTTCTGAGTGCTGGCATGAGCTCCCTCCCGGGATCGTTTGAAGTTTGCCTGGATCATGGATGTGCATCCCTGCTGGAGCAGGGCAGCCCAGCCCACAGCCTGGCACTGCCTTGGGAACAGCTGGCACCTTCTCCCAGGAGAAAGGGAATGAGCTTCTCCAGAGCTCAAAGGGCATCAGTAGCTCAATATTCCCATTTCCACAGAAGTGGAGGGAGCCCAGCACCTCCCAGCTCCTGCGTCAGTAAAGGAGGACAGGTTTAGATGGGATGTTTGGAGGAAATTGTTCCCTGGGAGGGTGGGGAGGTCCTGGCACAGGGTGCCCAGAGCAGCTGGGGCTGCCCCTGCATCCCTGGAAGTGTCCAAGGCCAGGCTGAAGAACCCTGGGATAGTGGAAAGTGTCCCTGCCCATGTCAGGGGTGGGGCTGGATGGGCTTTAAAGTCCCTCCCAACCCAAACCATTCCAGGATTCCATGGTTACCATGCCAGCTCTCCCTGTTGTACAGCCCAGCACAAGGCCTGGGATGAGCCTGTTTGCCCCTGGCACTGGGACCTTATGAAAGGAAATATGGAAATGCTGAGGAACAACAGAACTGGGCACTGGATCCAGCTGGACACAAGCACTGGAGGCTCCCCAGCCCCTGACCAGCGCCTGCAAGGAATGATTTGGGTAAGACTCAAAATGAGCTGAACAGTTCACCTGGAGCAGCAGATTGTCCCATCCAGAGACCTGCTTTTCCAGAGGCAACTTATCCCTGAAAAATCAGGAGGAATCTCCTTTTCCTGCTGCCAAGGAGCAGCATCAGAAACAACTCCAGTTATGAGAATCCGAATGCACGGACAGGCACTGCTGAGGCCAGCACTGACTGCGAGATGTCACATTTTCCTTGGGCAAGCTGCTGCGTGACACATTCACCAACAGCACCAAGTGCTCTTTCCCAGGATATTTAAGGAGTGTGGGATGGTTTTCAGCCTTTGCCACCCTTCCTGCTGGGATGTTGTTGGCACCCACGAGCCAGCTGCTCCCTCTCTGCCTCCGGCTCGGCCGTCGCCGCTGCCCTTTGCTCTCTGCCTGATCTCCCCTGGAAAGTTTCCAGTGTCCCTTGGTCCTGGTGTGATTTCAGTAGAGCTGGGATATGAATTACATTTCATTAAATGTCATGGTAAAGTGCTCAGGCACTGATGCACAGCCTATTAGTAGCTTTTAGATTTCAGTGTTTTGATGGGAATGCTTCAAAACTGAAGTATGTTTTCCTTGGCCAAAGCAGCACCATTAGATGCAGTTCCTCCTGACATTTTAGGAATTGTTTTATGACTGTTTCCATGGAGGTCAAAAAGGAAATTACTGTTCCAGGAATGCTTCGATAGCATCCACAGCAACACAAAAGCCTGAATTATAGAGCTGCACTCTGGCCAGGCTGCTGGTGTGATGATTAACAAGTTGTGCTGCCACCAGGGCCCTGAGCTGGGAATGCTGCTGGGAATACCTTTCCCTAAGCCCAGGGATTGATCCAGCATCTTCCAGTCCATACATTTTCCTGCAGGCCCAATTATCAAGTGTTCTTCCTCTACATTTCATCAGTCACAATTATTATTTGCATTGTTTCCCTACCCACTGCCAGACATTCAGAGATCAAAAGATGAACCCCCCCTTCTTTTTTTATTTTATTTTAAAGCAAGTGACTCTGCTTAAGACTCCCTAAGAATGGTGATTGTGAATTTATTACCTTCACTTGCTCTGAGGAAGCTGTTAAAGGCATCAGGAAGCAGCCAGATAACCAAGGCCATAAAATACTTTAGAAATTAATGAATGAAAGATGGGCTGAAGCCACAAAGTGTGGGTCTGGTTCTGGTTTTTGAACTTGTGCAGAGTTCACAGATGCTCACGGGCAGGGCTTTTATTCCAGAGAGTAAAGCACCAGAGCTCCAGTTTAGAGCAGAATCAAACTTTTTCCAAAGCTCAGCGTTATCCCAAATCCTTGGGTTTTGTTCTGAGCCATTGCTAAAATGATTCAGAAATGCTGTGAGCTGGGAACTGCTGCAGCTGGCTTTTGTCAAGCATTTCCTGAGACAAGGCTGGAGAAAATAGCACTGCTGCTGCTTCCACCAGGAAGGGCCTGCTTGAGAGGCCATGCTGAGAGAGAATGGGATTCATCCCTGCTTGAAAGAATCCATGGTCTGAAAGGATAAAACCCAGCAAGGGGAATGGATGGAGCAGTGGTCAAGCCAAATGCTGGACCTGAAAGCACTGCCCACCTTGAGCCCTCCTGAGCTGAGCCCTGCACGAGCAGAGAGAGCTCATCACTCACTTTCCTCAAACACAGAATCTGAAGTCTTACCCAGGCTCTGCTGAAAGCAGAGAATTCTCTACTGATTTCATAAAATCATGGAATCCCAGACTGGTTTGGGTTGGAAGGGACCTTAAATCCCATCCAGTGCCATGGGCAGGGACACCTCCCCTGTCCCAGGCTGCTCCCAGCCCCATCCAGCCTGGCCTGGGGCACTTCCAGGGATGGGGAGTCCATGACCTCTCTGGGCAAGAGTTTAAATAGATTCCTTGAAACTGAAATCCATATTTTTCAAGCTGGCACCTCTACCAACATCTTTTTCTGGGTAGTGGGAAATAAAATCTTTCTGTTTCTCCCTATCTCATCAGGCAAAAAGGGAAATACCCCGGAGGAAGGGTGGGGGATGTGAGAGCTCAGGCACATCCCACACCCACAGCAGGTTCCATCCATCAGACCTTCCGTACATTCTCACCTACTGAAGGTGCATTCTTTCCTAAAAAATTAAAATAGAACCCCTTTTTCTTTCTTTTCCACACTCTCACGTTGACATCCACAGCAGCACAGCAAGACTCACTATGTATTTTTTTCTTGTCCAGTTCCTGTGTCTCTAAACTCTCCTGGCTAACTGGGAAAGGATCCACTCCAGAGCCCCCCAGTTTCCCCCCAGCACAGCCCATGGTATCAGCAGATACGGTCAGGGACCACCCACAGCCCAACAGGGCAACTAAAGCAGTTTCTTACACAGCAAAAATAATGTTACAGAACTATTTGATGTATTTTTAGCCTCTTTTAAGGCACTTGAGCAGCTGGAAACAAGGTGGGAAGGCAGAGCTGTGGGCCAAAATCCAAAATCCATTGAAGGCATAGAAGGTTTTCCATGGAGTGGGTTTGGAGCAGGATAGCTCTGGCCAGGCTGCCTCCCATGCACAGCTCAGAGCTCCTCCATTAAACTGTTTTGGGGATTATATTCATGCTTCCCTTCACATTTCATACAGGACTTTAAAGAATTATGCACAACGAGCATTCTAGGAAATGAAGATTTATGGGGGGAAAAAAACCTGTGTAGTAATAAATCTTATCCTTAAATGTGCAGAGCAGAGGATGGAGATGAGAAGAATTATTTTACACTTTATAGTGCTTTGAGCTATAACTTTATTTATAGCATTTATTTGAACTGAGATTGTCCCAGAGAGGGAAAAGGACAGCTCAGCTCCAGCTTTAGATAATAGGTCAGGCTTTCCAAGCACTAACTGAGGCTTCTTGGAATAAAATTAAATACCAGACTCCAGTCTGGCCCTCTATTCTTGAAGAGTAATTACAGAGATAAAGGACTTTTTATTAAATCACTGAACTTTGGGATATATAAACCTGGGAAAGAACTATAAAGTCAAAAATAATTCAGATTAAACTAAGAATCACATTTTAAATGAAACTTGGATTGGGCTGCAACATGAGGGTGCCACATTGCTCTGCCTGTTCTGCCTTTCTCCCATTTAACAAAAACACAAGGAACAAGAGCCCGGAGTGCCAGGACACAGGGAATGGCTTCCCAGTGCCAGAGGGCAGGATAAATGGGATATTGGGAAGGAATTGTTCCCTGGGAGGGTGGGGAGCCCTGGCACAGTGTGCCCAGAGAAGCTGAGGCTGCCCCTGCATCCCTGGCAGTGCCCAAGGCCAGGCTGGAGCAGCCTGGGATAATCCCAAGCCCATGGAAGGGGTGGAATGGGATGGGCTTTGGGGTCCCTCCCAACCCAAGCCATCCTGGCATTTTCAAATAGCTCATAAAGTGCATTATGGGCTGCCTGGAATTATTCCCATGGGTTGGTTTAATGGCCATATGGATGTAAGGCATCCTTGGGCATTCCACTATCACAGTGACTGGTCATTATTCCAAGTGCTTCCCAGATTTGCAGCAATGGCACAGCCAAAGCAGAGCATTAACCCCAGCCATCTGCAAAACTTCCAGAAAAAAGGACATCCTCATTTTCTTAATAGTCACTGAAAGAGTCACTAAAATTCCTGAGGCCATTCACTCCCACCCTAGAAGAGATTTCCAGGCTGCCCACACCAGCAGCACAATAATTCATATTCAGGAAAAATACTTTCCTTAACTAAGGAGGATGCTTATTTTTCCATCTGAAAAAAAAAATTGATGTGAGACCTGAATCAAGTGGTCAAGTGGTTTAGCAAAAGTTGTTACAAGAAACCAGCTCCTTTAGCTAATTCCTTTCTGTGACAGAAGCCATTCTAACACTCCAACAATGAGCTTTTTGGCAGCACACACTCTGGAAATAACTGTCCATTCTCCTGACAGCCTTCTTCCTGGATTTTTTCCTTAAATCCCATGAATGAAGGATTACCAGGATTTATGTAGCTATTTAATACCTCCAGGAAAGAAAAAGCACACAGTTCAGGAAGAGAAACAACAGGTATAGAATGGATCTATCATAATTTAAGTTAAACTCACAAATAAATTTATCCTGACATTGACTGATAAATATTGAGACTATTTGAACTTGTTTCCTGGATTGTGAAAACCATCCTGCAGCTGCTTCCCCTGGCTGCTCCAAAAGGCTGGATTTTAGGGAGCGTGGATATTCTGCTGAGGGAGTCAAGCCACCAAGTCAGAACAACTGATAACAATTCATCCCTTTTGCATTTTTTGATTTGGTTCTGGAGAAGTCTGGACTAAAAGCCACTTGCCTTGTTCATATTACATTGAAACAATCAGGCCTGGGTAGTTTTAAATATTTTTATATTTTTTTTAAAGTTAATTCTTCAAATATCCTGTTGACTCAACCAGTTAAAAGTGAATTCTTCAAATTTCTCGTGCAGCCAACCAGAACTGACAAAACTCAGCTGTTTCACACTGAGACTTCAGGATTGGATCCACTTCCCCAAGAAGTGTCCTGAACATGGGATGCTCCTTTATCAGCTGACTTGTATCCCACTTTTCCCCCTCGTGGGAGCCAGCACACCCATCCAAAGGAGTCCCTTCTCCCTGCCCACCAGCAGCATCCCAGGATGTTAATCCACCTCCTGCACTGCAGCTCTGCCTCATCCAACGGGGAAGGGGCTTTACCAGCTTCATCCTGGCTGCATCCTCTGGCACAGGAGTTAGGAAGCATCCTCTGGCACAGGAGTTAGGAAGCATCCTCTGGCACAGGAATGAGGAAGCATCCTCTGGCACAGGAATGAGGAAGCATCCTCTGGCACAGGAATTAGGAAGCATCCTCTGGCACAGGAGTTAGGAAGCATCCTCTGGCACAGGAATGAGGAAGGCCCTGTGACCCAGGAGCCTGGGGGAACAGTGGGGTCGGTGTGCCCTGCCCCAGCCCACGGAGAACAAGGCTGGTTTTGTCAGGGGCTCAGCCTGGCAGAGCTGGAAGGAGGGATTTGGGAACAGCTCTGCAGACAGCAGCAGGCAGCTCCTTCCACACATGGGGCGAGAGGGAGGAGAACACACAAAGTCATTTGTTTGGGGATTTAATGAGTAGATGGTGAAGGCTGAGCCGGCAAAGGCAGGGCCTCCCCTGCTCAGCCCAGGAGATGGGATAGGGAGCTGAGCAGGCTGGGCTGGCCTTGGGAAGGGAAGGTTTGGGAAGGAAAGGAAAAGAAAGGAAAAGAAAGGGAAAGAAAGGGAAAGGAAAAGAAAGGAAAAGAAAGGAAAAGAAAGGAAAAGAAAGGGAAGGGAAAGGAAGGGAAGGGAANAAGGAAAGGAAAGGAAAGGAAAGGAAAGGAAAGGAAAGGAAAGGAAAGGAAAGGAAAGGAAAGGAAAGGAAAGGAAAGGAAAGGAAAGGAAAGGAAAGGAAAGGAAAGGAAAGGAAAGGAAAGGAAAGGAAAGGAAAGGAAAGGAAAGGAAAGGAAAGGAAAGGAAAGGAAAGGAAAGGAAAGGAAAGGAAAGGAAAGGAAAGGAAAGGAAAGGAAAGGAAAGGAAAGGAAAGGAAAGGAAAGGAAAGGAAAGGAAAGGAAAGGAAAGGAAAGGAAAGGAAAGGAAAGGAAAGGAAAGGAAAGGAAAGGAAAGGAAAGGAAAGGAAAGGAAAGGAAAGGAAAGGAAAGGAAAGGAAAGGAAAGGAAAGGAAAGGAAAGGAAAGGAAAGGAAAGGAAAGGAAAGGAAAGGAAAGGAAAGGAAAGGAAAGGAAAGGAAAGGAAAGGAAAGGAAAGGAAAGGAACCGATCTGAAAGGAAAGGAAAGGAAAGGAAAGGAAAGGAAAGGAAAGGAAAGGAAAGGAAAGGAAAGGAAAGGAAAGGAAAGGAAGCAGCTTGGCTTGGATAAAGCCGAGGAAGAAGAGGCAGTTGGATGCACATGGAGAGGATGGAGCTGGACAAAGCAAGGTTACACAATTTATTTTTGCTTTACTGCAGCACATGAGCTCTATTTAACTCCTTCTGGGCTGGCTCTGGGTTGGCTTTTTATTCCCCAAGCACAGGAGGGCTTTCTGAGGAAATTCCTGCCTGCTTATATAAATGGGTGGATAAAGGAGAGAAATCCTCCATGTCCTGTGACAGAACTGTGAGCTCAGCCCTCACAACCACCCTGGAGTCCACACAGAGGCAAAAAGTGCTTTTTAAATGCTCCAGATGTGGAAAGGTCTTTCTATTAGAGCCTGCAGTGGATGCCATAAGGAATAAATCCCAAGGAAATCAGGCTTCCCTCGCTCATGGCTCATAGTGGGTTCTATTTCACATTGCTCACGCTGCCCAATTCCTGGGGGAGGGAATGGTTAAACCTGGCCAGAAGGGAGGAGCGTCGTGCTCTGCTGGTTCCCTGGCTCCAGCTGGAACCCAGCAAGGGATGGGGGGATGCTGGCTCCAAAGGAGGCCACACAGCCCTGGTGTGTCCTTATCACTGCTCCCTGCTGGTGCCAAGGATTTCCCAGAGAGTGGGAGCACAGCAGGGGCTGGGAGGGTTTGTTTTCCACAGGAGCTGCCTGCTCCTCCAAATCCCATTCACTGCCTGTCAGCCTGTGCAGATCAGGAGCAAGCACAAACCTCCAGGTGACAACGCTTCTGTTCCTGTATTTATGGATTTTTACATGAAATAGATGCTTAAACACTCAGCCAGTCAAACAGCAAAGGGAGGAATGCTGGAAAACATCCCTCTGAGAGTCATCTGTGCATGGAATGATGAGAAATGTGCAGTGATCACTGTGAGCTGAGCACAGGGAAGATGGATGCAGTTTCATTTCCCTACAATGCACAAGCTGTCCAGAGAACCTGGGGAGGGCTGGGGTGTGTGCCACCCTCCCTGACTGCTGCCCTGGGAGGCTGCAGCCTGGAGGTGCTGACTTGTGGTGTCCCAACAGGGCTTGGAGCAAGGGTTCAAACCTTTGATGTGCAGCTCAGGGGCTCTCCACACTCCACAAGGCTTTGGATGCTCCCCAGTTGGGCTCCAGTGTCTCTCATGATCGGTTTTTGCTGGCTAAAGAGCTCCTCTGCTTTTGAAGGGTGCTCCTGGGTGAAGCCACTCTGCCTTCAGGTGACAATGGGTAGGTTTGAACTTAAAACCAACAAATCAGCTGGCCCTGTTGACTCTTCACTGCTGGGAAGTCAGAGGTTAAATCCCTCTCCATTTCAACAAAAACATATTCTAACTAAATCCAAGATTCCTATTTAACTTTTAAAAAAAGGAACAGGCATGCTGTGCTCTAATATATTTTTTCTTGGCTCCCTTCTCTTTGAATCTTGGGGAGGGGAAAGAAAGAGAGAGACTCAGATTAACTATTTGGGCTAGGCTGTCTGCCCTTTAAATTGTCAAAAAGCTTCCAAAATGCATGAGCTTGCTGTCCTGACAGCACCAGTGACGTAGGTTAGGCCCTCAGGGTCTCTGAGGCTCAGATCAGCCCATCTGCACATACAAGGATGTCAAAATCCCATTTAACACCTTATAAAAAGCCCCCAAATTGTGACATGGTCAGACCTGGCCAGAAAAATGCCTTTCAGTTTGTTTAATCAACAATTGCTGGTTAACCTGGCAACAAGCATGGAGTGAAATCATGGTGAGACTTCAGTGGATCAGTCTGAGTGTCTCACTTTCTGCTGTTGGGAAATCACAGTAACATTTCCACCTCCTCCTGCCTCTTACCTATGCAAAATTATTCCCTCCTGCACTCTGAAAAGTTTATTTCATGTTCCTGCAGCTGACCCAGGCGCAGAGTTCCCACCACTGACTTTTATAGTTAATCCTCCAGGCTACAGAATCCTGCAATAAGGATTTCATTCCTGATGCTTGCTCTGTATTTTCCATTGGACTATGTTAAAACAGCTCCTCTCCTTCCTTGTTTTTTTCCCTTTACCATCCAACACCACCCACTTCAAGGGAATCAGCATTTCCCACAGAGCTGAACTGGGAGGGGAGGACGTGGCATCTGCAATGACACCGTGTGGTAACCATTAGCAAGGGCTGAGTCATAATAATTACAAATATATTTAGAGCTAATAAATCCTTGTACATCCCTTCCTGCTCTCCAAGTCCTTGGAGTGCTGGAAAACTCTGTGTCCTGGAGGCTGAGGGACAGGTGTTGATTTGGGGGGTTTCTTTCCTTCATTCAAAAGAGTTTCTCAGAACTTCCAGAGAGTTTTGTGAAGTCTTTCATGTGATTTTAAGGAAAATTTTCTGCAGCAAATTTCAGGATATTTTACAAATAGAACCACAGAATATCCTGAGTTGGAAAGATCTCCAAGGATCATCAAGCCCTGCCCAGACAATCCCACCCTGTGCATCCCTGGGAGCATTGGCCAAACATTCCTGGAGCTCTGGCAGCCTCGGGGCTGTGCCCATTCCCTGGGGGAAAGAACCTTTTCCTGATATCCAACCTAAATCTCCCCCAGCACAGCTCCAGCCATTCCCTTGGGTTTGTTTATTGTTTATATGCATCACTTTATTTATAGTTCACATTTATTTATAGGATAGCATCAAGCCAAAGCATGATGGGAATATATCAGCTCATGTTTATTTACAGCTCATATATCTCACTTTTGAGCATGTCTAAAGGCATTAGTGAGAGTACAATATAAACTCCTTTTTCCTTCCTTCCTCCATAATTCAGCTTGGAAATTCTTGTGCTCTCCTGTGTGAGGGACCCTTGTGCTCATCACCTGCCTGCTGATCTGACTCCTAAATCAAAGCCTGGGCCTGACCAAAAGGCAGCAAAAGTACAGGATGTTCAAATGCAAATGTTCCAGGAAGGGAAAAAAACATTAAATGGTTAGAATCCAAAATTCTGCCCAATGGCCAGAAGAATTCCTACAGAACTACCCTCTCCCCCAGGCAGAGCAAGGCTCCAGCACAGCATTCCAGGGAGAAGCAAACCCAAGGGATGTGCTGCACCCACACAGCCCTAGCCCAGGAATTTGGGGAGTTAACAACAACCCACTGGGGCAGCAGGAGCCTTCATTCCTGCTTTCCCAAGGGCTGCATCCCTGTGGCCAAGAACACAAAAAGATCATTCACCTGCTCATTTCTCAACAGAGTCTAATCAAGAGGCACTGCAGAGTGGCACAGGCTGAGAATGGCAAGGGGAGGGGAAAAGGGGGGTGAATAATAACATTTAATAGCTTTGAAACTTGAGAGTTACCTACAGAATAATGTCATGGCTGGGAACAATGGTATTCCAGAAGCTCCTCACTGAATGACTGAATCCATTGTTTAAATCCATGGGACACTTTATAAATATGTTTGGTGGTGTTCAGCAATGCAGAGATTTGAAAAGCTTCCTCAGCGGAGTGATATTGTCGACATATTTATCTTTCACTATTTTTTGTATTTTAATTCTAATATTGTGTTTAGCTGACAAATGAGATTTGAGGTTTTCAAGCACAATAATCTGGTGTGTTCAGAGATTTTCTGTTACAGCTTGAACTCTGTGAGCCAGCTGGAGCTCTCCCTGTGCAGGATCTGTGAGGGAGGGATGAAAAACAAATGCAGAAACCTCCAGAGTTAACAGCCACCCTGTCTTTATCAAAACTGTGCATTTTGAGCTATGCCAAGTGTTAATAAAAACAAATGCACACCTACAGGCTCTCTTTAAATGCAGACTTTAAGAGCAAAAGTAAACTGCAGCCACTTAGTGTTATCTGTAGGGTGTCACACGGGGCTCTGAAATAACCAGAATGAACCTGAAAGGTCTTAAAACTGCCTAAACCTAGCTCAACAAAATGAAATTACTGCAGGAGATTGCTTTAAAAGTCTCTATATCCTTGAGGATTTCAGCCTCCTGCATGGCAGCATCCCCACGCTGAGGCTCCCCGGGTTCATTCCCTACAAGTCCCAGAGCTCTCCCAGCCTGGGATCACGTTACTGGCTGTGTGGTGCACTTTGGAACGTGCCAAGAAAATGTCTGCAGCTTTCCTTTTACAAATATGGCAATGATCAACCCAAAGCATGATGTGGAGGGTGATTATAAGGAAGGCAATTTGACATGTTGCAACAACGTGATGCTTAACGCTGCTCCACGGAACCAGCCAAGGATCCAGCAGCCTGAAAATGCCAGGGCTGTGGGCCTGGTCCCACAAACCTGATCCACATCAGCAATATTCACCTCCCCGAGGTAAAGATAAGGAATGAAAGGGAAAAGCTGAGAGGCTGCTGACAAAATTTGGCTTCAGCAATGCAATTCAGCAGTTGGGTCGGTGGAAAGCGCTGCCCAAGCCCAGCGGCGACTCCAGGGCTTCTCATCCCTTCCCAAAAGCTTCCATGTGTTCAGAGATGGCTGGAGGACACCAAAAAGCAACTGTTCTGTTAGTAAATTCTGTCAGACATTTCCTCTTTCCAAACATCTCCCTGCAGAAGCCAGACAGAGCCACAGCCACCATTCCAGAAGGGTCCAGGAGTTGGGTTCAGGATTTGGAGACAGCTCCCCAAGCCACTTCCACTCCAACAGCTGCTGCACAGCACAAGGATGTATTTATTCCCAGAAATCACCTTCCCAGGGAGCTCTGTGTGTGAGGGGAGCTCCAACAGCATTAGAGTTGTGATCAATTGGGTTTTATTTGCACCACAGCATCCCAGATTGGTTTGGGTTGGAAGGGAAAAGCTCATCTCATTCCAACCCCTGCCATGGGCAGGAACACCTTCCACAATTCCAGGTATCATTTGATTACAGTTCACTCCTGCTTTTTTTAATATCTAGGACACATTAAACCCACATAAATGTAGTTTACAATAGTGAGCACTGCAATACAATAGCAAAGATAAGAGTGGAATTTGGAATAATTTGTAGATCACCGACCACAAAAGCTGTACAAATAACAGCTGCTGTATTTACATGTCAACAGATTGGATATTCCCTGATCATCCAGATAAACAACTACACATCTCTGGGAAATAAACAGGCACGTGAGATGCAAAGCAAACAAAACCACAAAAGACCAAAGGATGCCAAAGCAAGCTCTGAAGGCAATCCCAGGACTGCCAGAACAGGTATTCCAAAGGGAACTCTGCTGTTATCACAGGAGCCTTTAGAGTGAACAAAAATGCAACTGCTCCAAAGCCCTGGAATTAGCAGTGTCTGTGCCATGCAAACCCCATTTACACAGAAATGTTCCCAAATCACCTGTGATTTCCCAAGGACAGCAGAGGACTCTCCCTCATATTCCACAATTTTGTAAGAAGAGCACGGCAATAAATTATTCTCACTGGAAAAGCAATTTTCCTCCAGCCATGCTGCTCCACAGAGGACATTTCCCATCACTCAATCCATACATTTAAAGCAGTGGATTCCAAACCTCATTGCTTCTTTCCAACAGATTTCCTTGGACCCTTCTCCATCAAACTTTAATGTGGACAGATGTGACAGCAACAGGACTCCTGAATTCCTGACTCCTCACAGCCTCCCTGTCTACTGCAAGCATGGTTTGCTGATGAGTTGCTCTGAATTATCCGTGTAAAAATGCAAATAAAGGTTCCTGTCAATCCTGGCAGTGGTTTAGATGTTTCAGCCTGAGGTGAAGCCAAAGAGTTGCATCAGGGACAGCTATTCCTGCAAGACAGGTTGGCACCACAGGCTGAGTCCTGAGCAACCACAAACCACTTGAACACACTTGGATTCTGGATTAGCAAACCTATAAAATCAAGCCCAGAGGTATCATCTGGACAGGGCTGGAAGTGGTTTTCCACTGCACTTTTCAAGCCTTTGTTTGGAGCTGTGAATTCAGCTGGTGTGTGGCACAAACCTTCCTTCAATCACTTAAAAAAGTGAGCAGCTTTCAGAAGTGAGCAGCCCTTTAGGAAACAACTTTTAAAATGTGACTGCAGATATTTTTACATATTTGAAACACATAACTGCCTCTGTTTAATGTTTGAAATAAATAAAAATAGAGAGGGAAGGTGTCACTCCACCATGAACAGGATGTCTGTGGAGGATGCTCATCACCTTGGTGGTTCAGCTCATGTTCCAGCACAGATTAAATGTCACTACAAAAGCCATGAAGATTTGTAGGTACAGTATCAGCACAGTCACTGTATCTTGATTTTGCAAATAGACTTTTCTTAGAGGAGTTAAATATCTCTTTGTAGATAGAAAAGCTCTTTTTGAGGGGAGGAAAAACATGAAAGCACAGCCTGAGAGCTATCAAAGTTGAAGTTTAGCTTTGTACTGTGAGGATCTGACCTATTCCCTCAGTAATAGAGCTAATCAATCTTAGTATCTCCCACCACAGTGATTCATCAGAGCAGGCCCTTATCTCTGCATCAGCCAAGAAGAAAGGCAGAGCCAGCTATCAGGAAATACTTTCCCTCTCCCTGATACATGTGCTGTACATAGTTCAAATACCAGCACTGATAATAAGTTGGACACTCGTGAGTCCCATGTACACTTAATCACTCATTTCCTTCACTGACTAAGAATAATACCAGCATAATTTACTGGGATTTGCCTCCTCCTCCTCCCAGACATCTGGCATGCAGCCAGGGAGTGCCATTTCTGAAGCAGGAGGACACAGGGAGGCGGGGAGGGATGGGGAAGGAGGGCTGAGGGCTCTGTAACTGATGGGAACATTATTGCTCCCTGCAGAACTGATGGAAACACAACTTCCCTCAGCTACAGAGGGATTTGGGAGCTTGGGAGGCTCCAGGAACTCTGCTGAGCAGGACTGATGAACTCTGCAGAGCCAGCCAAGGCACTGTCTCCACTTGCTGCTGCAGGCAGACTGGCTCTGTTCATCTAAGTCATGCAGAGCCTAACTCTCAGTCCCTGGGAATCCTTGCAGAGCTTGGATAATCAGAGGAAAAGCACACTTTCACCTCCAGCTTGGCTAGGAAACCTCAGCCCTCCCTGTCCTGCCAGAGGGAATTTTGCCAGGAACAAGGATGTCAGTGTCATGTCTTGGTGCCCTCCTTCCTCCCTGCTTCTCCTCCCACTGCTGTTCTGGGCAGGGATGCACATCTGGCCAGCTCCCTGTGCCAGACAGATGTGAGGTGCTGGCAGGAGCCACCCTCATAATTATGATTTCTGCTGGGGGCATCATTTCTCCATGGCTCTGCAGTGGGGAGGGGCATCCCTGACCCAGAATTGAGGATTCCCAGTGCTCAGAGCATCATGTGGCTCGGGGTGTTTCCCCCAAAACGCACAAACCCTTTTTTCCACCACACAAAGCATCACTCAGTCATGACTGATTTCTCAGCTGCAAAGGGACACACAGATATTTGTCACCTGGGGGACACTTGTCACCTCACACCCACTTTCTGCTGGCGTTTTCTCTCTTTCTGAGCACACACACTTGACTGTGTCACTTCAGGGCCATAAATCACCATCAGCCACTCCAGCCCAAACCACTGCTGACCATGTCCCTTCCACAGTGTCCCAGTGAGCAGAGAGGGAGGGAAGCACTCAGCACCTCTAACAATATTTAATTTATAAAAGTGACACTTTCATTGTCTATATCAGAAAAAAAAAAACTAAGCTTAAACCCAGAGATGGTTTAGTCCTAACCTCACCACGCTGAGTTTTGTGCATGCAGACTTCAGGAATGCTGTGCTCCATTCCATCATTTTTAGGGAGGTTGGACATCCTTGGTGGTGCAGTTCCCATACATGAGAACACAGTAATTGATCTGAATAAATCAAAAGTACTGAGCACTATGGGTGTTTTATTGCTTTTACTACTGTATGCACCTGCACAAGCCCAGCAGTGCAGTCCCTCAAGGCCCAATACACAGATTTATACACTCTTAACACATCTTAAAAGTTAAGGAAATTATGCCCTTTTTTTTGGCCTCAGAAAGGTTTGATTTCTAAAAATCCTCAAGACATGTTCACTGTCATCCCTGTTATTTATGCAAGGAAAAAGGAACAAACAGAGTGTTTAAAACAAGAGATTCTTTCCATTTCTGTGAGGAGAAAATACTGAGAAGGTTGTACAGCTGCACCCAGGCAGGATGGGAAACAGCATTTCCAAGCAGGATGGGAAACAGCATTTCCAGGCAGGATGGGAAACAGCATTTCCAGGCAAGATGGGAAACAGCATTTCCAAGCAGGATGGGAAACAGCATTTCCAAGCAGGGTGGGAAACAGCATTTCCAAGCAGGGTGGGAAACAGCATTTCCAGGCAGGGTGGGAAACAGCATTTCCAGGCAGGATGGGAAACAGCATTTCCAAGCAGGACTTCCACTGTGCCCTCTCCTGGGAATGATGCTTCACTGGGAATTAATTAATGAGCAAAAGGGGTGCTACAGGCACAGACAGAGAAACTGTGCCCAGAGAAGCTGTGGCTGCCCCTGCACCCCTGGAAGTGTCCAAGGAAAGGTTGGGCAGGGCTTGGAGCAGCCTGGGATAGTGGGAGGTGTCCCTGCCCATGGCAGGGGTGGGACTGGATGGGCTTTAAGATTCCTCTCAATCCAAACCAGTCTGGGATTTTATGATTCTATGAAAAAGCCTCTCCTGGAAAACATCTCCAGTGAGTATTTTCATTTTGCTGCCAAGACCCATCAGAGTGGGTTTCACAGAACCATTTTTGTGCACAGGGTACAAAGCCTGGGCTGCTCAGCTGCCTGGCTGCTGCTGGCACAAGCTCACAGGGGATGGATTTCCACTTGCTGGCTCTGGCAATGCTGAGCTGGGTCTGGCCACGTGCAAATTAAGTTTAGGCCATTTTCAAATTTGTTCCGCTGTTTTCCGAACGAGCAGTTTGCAAACAAGCACAAGGATGTCTGAAACCTTGTTTAAATTACACAACTGTGAATTCCTGAAGCACAAACAGCACAACAACTGCTCTTTCTTTGGGTTCTTAACCTTTTCTGTGGAGTGACACAAAAACTTGGCTTTTCCCCCTGGAGACTTTATACAAGTGTCAGCCCCAGTCACTGCAGTTTTACAAGACTATAAAGTTAGCAGCCCCTAACACCCAATTAGCAGTTCCCTATATAAAGGAAAACCACTTCCATACTATTGTATTCCTAATAACCTGAAGCCCACTGCATCTTTTCCCTCTCTTGCCTGAACAGCAGCTTCCAGTGCATTTTCCTTAGAAAACTGCTGGAGGAAGTAAGAAGGATTAACACTCCTAATAATCACTGATGAGATGGAACTTCATAAATCTGCCATATTTAAAAAAAAAAAAAGTAAAATATTTCCATTTCTGCAGCACGACCAACTTGGTTTTCTTTAGAACATGCAGTTAAGGTATTTGACATTGAACAACTCAGGTATTTTCAGATTATCTCAGAAATATTTGCACAACTTTTTGCCTTTCTTGCTGTCACTTCGGATCAGAGTCGAAGCCCAGGATCCCTGCTGAAGCCCTGGCCACTGTCTGAACACATTAACAGACAATTCCCAAGCTTGCAGCTTAATGGATGGTACAAAGAAAGGAATGAAGTGTCATTATCAGGGTTGCAGATGCAGCAGAAAGGCACAGGGAAATCCAGAGCCTTTCCCAGGTCACGCAGCGTTTGCACGAGGAATGATAGGAAGTCCCTGCAGTCAGCAGTTCATCCAGGAGGTCATTTTTCCTCAGCAGCTGAACTGGCTGATCTGTTTTGTTGGGGATGGCTGAGCATGGAAGAGGGGCCCAGAGAGGCTCCTCCACCTTGGCAGGGTTTTTACACCAGGCAGGACAAAGCCCTGGGCCAGGGGAGCCCGCTCTGAATTCAGCCCTGACAGGAGGTCAGGTGAGGTGACCTCCCAGAGCTCCTTCCCATGGATATTTCCCAATGATTTCTACCTTTTCTGCATCATTTTATTACAGAATCACAGAATCAGGCAATTATTAAGGTTGGAAAAGCCCTCCCAGACCATCAAGTCCAACTTGTGACTGATCCCCACCTTGTCCCCAGCCCAGAGCTCTGAGTGCCACATCCAGCCCTTCCTTGGGCACCTCCAGGGATGGGCACTCCAAACTTCCCTGGGCAGCCCCTGCCAATATCTGATCACCCTTTCTGGGAAGAAATTATTCCAAATGTCCAAGCTGAGCCTCCCCTGGCCCAGCCTGAGGCCATTCCCTCTGCTCCTGTCGCTGTTCCCTGGGAGAAATCCCGATCCCCCTGGCTGCCCCTCCTGGCCTGAGCTGTGCTCAGGGCCCCCTGAGCCTCCTCTGCTCCAGGATGAAGCTGCACAGGTTATAAAGGAACCAGCAACAAGGTTTGGGTGACAGGCAGGTCCCTGAGCACCGTGACACTGCTGTTGTGACTTGTTAATCCAATATTCCCACAAAGCAGCACCCCAGGCTGGTTCATTGCACCTTGGACACTGCACAAAATGCCAGGTTCCTGGAAAAGCTCACAACAACAGATTTTTGATGTGTGTTCGTGTGAAAAGGTGTTATCCTCATCTCACAGATCTCTTCCAGAAGACAAGCTTTTTTAAAGTATCCCCAAAAATGCACTGCAGTGAGCCTGTTGCTCCGGCAGTGATGGGAACATCAGCTTCCAGGGAGCTCCAGGGCTGACATCCCACACAGCTTTCAACAGCAAGAACTGGCCAAACACACAGCTTTCAACAGCAAGAACCTCTCCATGCACAGTTTATCCAGGGCAGGGAAAGGAATCCATCCCCCTGCCCCTGCCAAGCCCTCCCTGGGGCTGTGACATCCCCTGAGTGCAACAGCCTGGCCATCCATAGAACACAGATTGCCTCTGACACCCAGGCAGGATTCCAGATGTGCTGTCCCAGATGTTTTGTGTGGAATCACTGCAACACCACACCAGCACAATGCTGCCAGCAGGGAGCCAGCATCCCCTGGATCAGGATGTTCCCCTTTCCCTTTTCCAGCTGGTGCAAGCTGAGACACCAAACTGCAGGGGCAGGAAACGGGAGGCAAATCCCACTCTGGGACATCCAGGATAAAGTTGGACCCCTCGTTTTACCTCCTGGCACCACCTGAGAATCCATTTGGAAAGAGTCCCAAGGAAAATTCATGCTCTAAATGC
Organism: Climacteris rufus; assembly: GCA_013398175.1. Lineage (NCBI taxonomy): Eukaryota > Metazoa > Chordata > Aves > Passeriformes > Climacteridae > Climacteris > Climacteris rufus. Next base: position 56,993 of record VZRZ01000138.1, on the reverse strand, counting down.
ACCCAAAAGTGCAATTCCCTGCCTTTAACTTCCAAACCACAAACAAGAAGGAATGCCACATATCAAATAAACTATTTTACCCAAAAGCAAGGCATAAGTCAGTTGTTTTAACTACAAATGTGTCCTAGTAGTACATTATTTTTTTTACAAGATAAAACCAGCCAGACTGATTTAAAAAGCCAAACTATAAACCTATTTACAAAAATAATCTAAAATACACCAATATCTCTAATAAACTCAAATTTCGAAATTTTTCAAGATGGAAATACACTCATTTAAATGGTCCTATTTGTAAAACCAAAGTTTGATTGCTTATCCTTAAGTGTAGGCATTGATCCTACCCTTTCTTTCCCCTGGACTGCTCTGTTGTGGTTTTGCCAGGCTCCCTTTATCCATCTTTCAGCACTAAAAGGAGTTTCTGAAGCAGGAGTGAGCCCAGCCCAGCTGGCCCCTGAGGACTCTCAGCACTGGTTTTTTGGCAGAGGATGACTCCAGGTACCTTCCCTCTGCAAAGTCATGGAGAGAGTGTCCAGTGGGTTCCACCAGAAGGAGATTCCTGGCAATAAGTGAGGGAGGAATGGGATGCTGGTGCTGCTCAGGGTGGCAGCTCTGCCCCATCCTGCCCTGAGTCCCTGCTGAGCTGCACATTTGAGCAGTGCTGGGAGCCCAGCCTGGGAGAACTATCCCATTTTCCCTGCAGCAAAATTCCCTTCCCACTCGGTGAGCCCCACCCATCCATGACAAAAAACTGCCCAGAGTGAACGCACTGCAAGTGCTTTTCCTTGGCAAGGGCCAGCCCCAGCTGCAGAACTCCCCAGCTCCTGAGGCAGCCAGCAAAGGAAAAAGTTCCCTTGTTTTTGTTCTGACCTCAGAGATCCAGTGGAAAGTGGGATTTGGCCACCTGGGAAGTCTGTGTGAGTGAGAAGCTGGAGGAAAGATAAGAAGTCAGCTGAGGAAAATAAAAGGAGTTTAATTGAAAGGGAAGCTTGGAAACTGCTGCAGTAAGGATTTATTCCCAGGCAGGATCACATTCCCAGGAAGGGGGGATAGGTCTGGGAGAGGTTCCCCACTCTGCACTGGGTGAACTCCATCCTCCCTTTCAGCCAGGACAGGAACAGCCAAGGCTGAGTGCCCATCCCTGCAGGTGTCCCAGGAAGGCCTGGATGTGGCACTCACTGCTCTGGGCTGGGGTTTTTCCAACCTTGAATGATTCTGGGATTCTGTGATCAGATTCCCACAGCCCCACTTGTTGCCTCCAAATAATCCAGGCCCAGAGGTGACCACACAATCAGGGATCCCTCTTTGGTAACAGGATGAGAATCAATCCCTTTGCTGCCTTTTAGACCTAAAAATGACCCTGATCTACAGCTCTTGCACGTGCTTTAGGCTTCCAGCATCCTCCATCCTCAACCTGGTGCCTCTGTTCCACTGGAGCAACATTGTCCTTGGACCTGTGACAAGTTTTGACTGGGGAGAAGAAGGGAAGGGGGAAAAGAAAGACATTTCAGTCTCTTATGAGATTTATGAGATGAAATTTGTGCCAGCTTCAAGCACAGTCCGTGTGAAGGGTCAGGAAAAGTTCACAGCTTTTTTTTTTAAATAGATCTAAACCAGAATTGAGTTCAACATTTTACTATGATTTCTGCTCCAAAAGAGCTTCTGGGAATATCTGGATCAGCCTGATAAAAAGCTGTGCCACAGTTCCCATGGTTCCTGAGATTCTTGAAGTGCAAAACCTGCAGAGCTTGTTAACAAGACCTCTTTTAAAAGAAGATGGGCACTGCCAAGGAGTGTGGGTCTGGAGATCAGCTCCAAGCAGCACAGAATTTTCCTAGGAGTGAACACTGGGTTGAAAGAAACTTATTCATAATTTTGAAGATTCTTTGAAACAGAGATTAAACATAAATCTAGAATAAACACTAGAAGCATTAACCTCCAGGAAATAACGAGTGCACATAAAAGCTAAAACACATTCAAAGGAAAATTAACAGTAGACATCTAAAAAAGAAAACACTACAGTTCAGTCTGAATTCTCCAGTTCATGATGATTTAAAAAACCCCAAAATATCTTTGGCTATGTGGACTAACATTAACAAAATGAACAATGAGAAATGACACAGAGTGTGTTTCCATGCACATTTTAAAGCAATAAAGCTTATCTCCCCCCGTATCTGTGTGTGAGATTAACCACAAGCATTATCTGAAACAAAAATAAGCAGAACTATCAAATTTGGTGTTTCTTTGACATATTCCTGACTTGGATATGCAACCCACACATAACAGGTACAGGGATTTCATTTCTGCCTCCAGAGAAAGTCGTTCAGGGTGGGTTTATGAAACCAGGAGGGGGAAAAGCAGTTCAGGGGCCACCGCATGAATTTCAAAAGCTTTTGTCTTTCAGAGAAGTTTAGCTGGGACTGGCATGAGAAATGACCTTTTTCAAAGGCACAAGTTCTCAAAACTTTTTCGTTTTGCTTAATAGAAAAGCAAAGCTGGGGAGGGAGGAAGGAATTTTTTGGGAGTCTAGACAGCACTCCAAACAAACTTCAAAGAGCAGCCCACTCCCAGAACAGCTCATCCAGGGACCAGATGGGCTGAGAGGGGGAAAAAAGCCCTCCAAGCCTCTCAGACATCCTGGCTACTGCTCCGAGGAGGTGAAGCCCTGGGACAGAGCAGATAATATCCTGCTCCTTAAGGCTTACAAAAATAACCTCCAAGAGTTATTAATGAATTCCCAGCCGAAGGCAGCGCAGGCAATGAAGGCAAAAAGCCCCCATTTCTCACCATTTGCAGTAAATAAAACTCAAAATGTCCAGAAGGGCTCTCTGGGCTCTTTGGCTGGCCCTCAGCTCTGAGCAGTGCTCCCAGCACAGCCTCCCCTCCATGAGCTTTGCTCTCTAAATACAGAATTTGAACAAGAGCAGCATTATCACTTCTTTACAACTTGGGAGGGGGAAGCTGATTTACAGCCACCCATAAATCTGGCCTGGTGCAAAATAATCAACCCAGATCTCTTGGTTTGGTTTGAACAGGCTTTTTTCTTTTTTTTTNNNGACAGGTTTTTTTTTTTTTTTTTCTTTTTTTTTTTTTTTTTTTTTATTTTAAGCAAAAACACATGTTGATTGATGGCTCTTTTTTTTTTTTTTTGCAGGTTCATGTTGATCTTAATGAATTGTTTATGTAAAAACAAAAGCTTCATACCATTCTGAATCCTTTTTAGATGGCTTCAGGGAAAGGGTAATTATTTCAGTTAAAATGACCTTTCATTTCAAATTGTTGAATACAATTGAAAACTTAGTCAGGACCGAGCAAGATGGTTTGGTTTTCTCTAATAAAACACTTTGAGTCAAAGTGAATCTTTTTTTTGCTGTGTTTTAACAATTATTTTTACATTTTCCACACTAAAAGCTTTACATCTCAAAAAAAAAAAAATCCATCAGATGCCAACTCTCAGCAGTGTGCTTTACTCAAAGAAAAGGATGAGGGATCCAAGTGGAGATCCAAACCTCAAACTCCACCAGTGATTTGTTATTGTAGCTGCATCCCACCACAGCATCCTTTGGCTGAGCCACTGCAGGGAACAAACAGGAGGGAGGGAACAGGGAGCAGGCTGGGAGAACCATGGAATGGTGGAATGGTTGGAAGAGACCTTCAAGCACATTTAGTTCCCCCCCTGCCATGTCCAGGGACACCTCCCACTGTCCCAGGCTGCTCCAACCTGGCTTTGGACACTTCCAGGGATCCAGGGGCAGCCACAGCTTCTCTGGGAAAT
>VZRZ01000138.1:1076-52795 GCA_013398175.1 Climacteris rufus | reverse complement strand
AAGGGGCTCAGCCTGGAGCAAAGGAGGTTCAGGGGGCCCTGCTGGCTCTGCACAGCTCCTGCCAGGAGGGGCAGCCAGGGGGGTCGGGATTTCTCCCAGGGAACAGGGACAGGATGGGGAAAGGGTTTCCAGTGGTGCCAGGGAAGGTTTAGTTGGATATTAGGGAAAATTTCTTTATGGAAAGGGCTGTCCAGCCCTGGCACAGCTGCCCAGGGCCAGGGTGGAGTCCCCATCCCTGGGGGGATTTAAAAGCCCTGTGGATGTGGCACTTGGGGACGTGGTTCAGTGGTGGTGCTGCTGGTTGACAGTTGGGCTTGATGATCTTAAAGGCCTTTTCCAACCTCAACAATTCCATTATTATTATTATTTTGTTCAGTATTTTTTAAAAGAGAACTGAGAAAACAAAACAGGGCTGCAAGCAATGCAGAGAGCAGGGTGAGTGCTCCAGGAGCAGCTCTCATCCCAAAGCCCTGGGGGTCCTGGCCAGGAGCAGAGGGTGGGGTGTTCAACCACATCTTCTGGAGATGCTGCCCAAGGCAGCTGTGGGAGGGGAGCCTGAATGTGCTCAGGGCATCGTGGGCATTCCCAAACCCTGGGATCTGCCCCGGGAGGCTCCAGAGAGCAGCAGGGCTTGGGGTGATTTGTCACAAGGGAAAGCCTGGGTTTAATAACCCAGCAAACCTCTCAGCACTTCATTTGATTAACAGGGCATTCATTTGGGATTTCTTTCTATTTAGTCTGGGCAGGAAAATGATAAAAACCAGACCTGGCAACCTCTGATCTAGGAGGGGTCTTTACCTCCTTGGGGAAAAGGGGCAGCTGCAGCCTTTCCAAATAACCCCTGCCTTGTATTGTGATGCCACATCCCAGCTGCACCGCCTCGGATTTACCTGCACTTTCCAAAGAAACCACAGGGAATTCCAGGCTTTATTTATCTTTTAAATCAGACACTGGACAAATCATTTTATCCTACACCAGACAGGATTTTTTTTTTTTTTTTTGGAAGGAATATCCAATGTTTCATTATATTTTGCAAATTACTCAACTCCCAAGGCTCTGCAGTGGCTGAAGACCTGCACACTCATCGTGTTTATTTGCATCACAAATAAAAGCACCTTCTAGTGCTGGGATCCCATTAAAAATAAACAGTCTGAGAAAACTTGGCTTTTCAAAGTGTCTTGTACATTTGGTTCATTATTGTCCTTCCCCAGCTCTTATCCAAACAGTCCTGACAGTTTGTTTATGGAGAGCTCTGCAGAGGTCTGCCTACCCAGGGTGTGCTGGGGACAGAACCTTGGGGAAGCTCTGACTGTGCCCTGACCTTACAAATAATACAAAATTTTAAAATAAATAAATAAAACAAAATCACACGAATAAACTGTTGGATTTGTGGGCAACACTGGAACACTTTCTCTGGCCATTAGGCAGAATTTCTACCTGAAGTGTTACATGTGACACCTTTTCATTTGATATTACAGCACCAAATAGATCAGGCAATCTAAAATTCACCCTTAAAAACTGATTGTTTGTGGGGTTTTTAGGTAGAACTCGTGATTCCTTCTGCTGAAGTTCCACTAGAGCAGCGATATAAATGTTCATCTATTCAGTGAAGCTGTTCACTGGAGTCCCATGTTTATTTGTTCTATATAACAGCCTATATATATTTGTATAACAACATACATATGTTGTTTTCTAGACAGAGAAACTCTTTTCTTTATGAAGTTTGATTCTGGGAAACTGCTCGGCCCTGACTGAAAAAAGGCACATTTTTACCCATGGTAGATTAAAAGCACAAGTTGCAGCAGTTTAGCTTTGTTAAGTATTATTCCATTAACATCCTCATTTTTACCCAGGGAAGATGAAAGGTACCTCCATTCCCAGCCCTTTTCCCAAAGGAAATGCTCAGTGCCACGTGGCTGTGGGAGCTGCTGGAGGAAGATATGGAATTAAGAGAACCCTAAAATCACTTTAGATGTGTCATCAGTCATCCACAGGAGCTGGGATTCACTCACAGCCTGGCCTAGACACAACAGCCACTTCCCAAAAAACTGCAGCAGTGATTCCTCAGGGAGAGCTCACCACTTTTAAATATAGGTGTAAACACGGAGTGAAATCCTCACCTTGCTGGAATTCCTCAATAATCCCTATAGAGCACAGCATGGAAATATAGTTATTAAAAGCAAGAAGTAAAGCCAGCTCTTTTTAAAGGCAATTTCGGGGCTTTTTAAGAACTGCATATAAAATGGAGCCTTTTAAATGAGATCATAATTTATAGCTGAGCACCGTGATAACCAGCACACGCCAAGATGTTGGAATTTTGTACTGAATCCACATTAAATACAGTGTTAGAGCAGAGCTGCAGCACTCCAAGGAACTGCAGCAGAATTCCAGAGAATTCCAGAGCTAAAACTGTGTCATTCACTCCCCAGGAATGTGCTTTACCTTTGCTTGCTGCCTGTTACCCAGCACTGACCTTGATTTCCTTCATTCCTCCTTCTTCCCTGTGACAGCAAACCTATCCCTGCCCCTGAGGATGCAACAGAGAACATCACCTGAAAATCATGGAATTGCAGAGGTGATGCAGCAACTGGAACTGATTTTACAGAACAAGCAGGGGAGCTGTGAAAAAATCCAAGTTCCTTTTTCATTGCTACGAAAGTGGTTTTGCTGAGCTCAAGCAAGCTCAACCTTTCTTATGTTTTTAACTTTTAAAATATGATTAAGCAAAAGTGATTCCACACCTGTCCATGGGGAGAAGTGTTGGAAAAGAAAGAGGTAGAGAAGAGTTTTTAACTTGTTAGACATGGAACAGCCTTGCCCTTGTGTTATTTGGATGTGGACAAAAAGGCTTTCTCAGCCCATGCTGAGCTCAGCTGGGTTTTAAAGTTTTGCTGCATCTTCTGCATAGAAAAATTGTGATAAGCAAAGAAAAAAAAAAAAAGAAAAAAAGGTGAGCTGGCTCTCCAGAGAGAGGAGACAGGGATATTGCCTTTTCCTGGGCTGTTCCCTCTCAGCCTGTGACCTGGGACTCCTTGGAGTCTGCTCCTTCCCCAGGCTGCTCCTCAGGGACAGCTCAGCAGTAACTCAGCCCCACTGCAAAATTCCTCCTGGCCCAGCTGCATGAGGAGGGATCTCCTCCCAGCTTGGACATCACCAATTCTGAACTGCAAACTTGTATTTGGGGATATTTATAAAGGCAATTAGGCTGTCACACCAATGAGTATTTAGGGAGCCTTAAATCCAGCATCTCTCTGGCTGTCGGGACTCCCAGCAGTCCCAAATCCTCATTAAATGTTTGCTGAAAAGCAGGAATGTCATGTGGCTCCAGAAAGGAGAAGACAGCATCTCAGCCTCATGTTGTCCAAATTATTCAAAAGCATTAATTCATCCTGGAAAACTTCAAATTTCCTGAGAACAGCCCCATTTTTTGCGCTTTCCATGCACAGGTTGGCTCTGGGGCCACGCTGCATCACCACTGCCAATATTTTCCTTTTCCATCTCTCCTTTTGCTGATCCTGAGCAATCAGTGTGCCAGGGCAGGGTTAACAATGAGTTTGGAAGCAGTGGAACATCCCTTCCAGGATGGATCCTCACCAACTGCAGCCTACTACATTTAGTAGCACCACAACAATTTATGCTCACCATCTGCTTCCATGACAAATGTTGTCCCAGTCTTGCAGATTTTTTCCCATCTTCTTCTGAAATTTTCTTTTCACAAGGTGCCAAACATAGCAATATTTACTCTGTTGCTAACACAGGAAGCATTGTTATCCAACAAGCCAAAGAAGCTGACTGTACTATGTTTTTTGGCCGAAGCACATCAAGTTTAATTGCTGAAATACCCTTAAAATTTGATAAAAAGGAAAAATAACATTCTGTATTGCTAGAGGAATTTCAAAGCATAAAAAAAAGGCTGTAAAATAACATTAGAGGCTCAATTTCAGAAGTGTCTTTCAAAAACTGTAACCCCAAATGTCAACTCTGGTGAGCCCTGCCATTAATCAGCTTATGCCACTGCTTTACATCAGTTGTAAGATCTAATACTCTTAGTAGGTACAGAGAGGGCACTTCTCCCTCAGAGACAGGGAAATCACTGGCTGAAGAAAATCCTGTATTTTCTTTAGCCACAAAATAGCTCCTGCAATGCTGCAGCTGGCAGAACAGAAAGGAAGCACCAGGACAATTTTGGTAAATAAAAGCTGGGGAGCATCTGTCCCACGAAATCCCCCATCACAGGAACTTTCACTTGCCATTTACTCTGACAGGCTGAAATGTGTTCAAGCCCCCCAGGAGAGCCACCTTCCCCAACTGGGTCCTGATCCTCAGTTATGAAAGGTATTAAATAAATAAATAAATAAATAAAGCCCAACCTACATCTGGAATAAATATCAATCAACAAGCTAAAAAAAAAAAAAAACCAAACAAAACTATTCAAGAGGCACTTGTATCAACCTTTTAAATTCTCACTTGGTAGTAGAGGAACACACAGACTGAGGCAATGCAATAAAAATGTCTGGTCCCAGATATGGGACTGAAGGGTTAAGGGTACAACCTGTTGATTGCTTTCCCTCACCTCAAACATATGGCTTTGCACTTCAGGGCAAACCTGGAAAGGAACCCCGTGCCCAGAGCACGTGTGGAATTCTTGGAAAGGTCACTGGAAGGCAGAAAGTACCTAAACAGGGCCTGCACACTCTGCTGCTCCCAGGAGCAAAGATTGCCCAGCTCCAGCCCTGCTAAAAGCACAGCCTGTTCCAGAAATTCAAGGGATTCACCTATGAGCAAAGGGCTGGTTAGTGACTGCTTTACAAGCATAAAAACCAGCCAAATTATCTCCTTTACCATTCTTTGCATTGGTTTCCAAGGTCTTTTCATTGAATAATAATGAAGGAAAGGGTATCTAAAAAATAATCAGAGCAGGAATTACTAATATGCAAAGACCCACAGTGCTCATTCCCTCCCAAGTGAGCCCATTCCAAGTGCAGCATTCCAAATAATTCCCTCCAAAAATGTGTTAGGAGGAGCAGGAAGGAACAAGCAAGAAGCTCTTAGTGATAAAGCATAAAAGTGGAGTTAAAAACCTTCAGGAAACAAATCTGAATGAAGTTAGCAGGCAAGTATGAGGTTTAGACACCTTCCTTTCTCATGTAAGAAGTTGCCCATGTTTTATAAATCATATTTTCATTTTTCTGTCGTGTATTTTTGCCCAAACTCTGACCCTGAGGATCCTCAGGAGGTGGCAGGACACCACTTTGTGCAAGTGGTGAGATTTGCACTGGGAACATCCCTGGTGTGTGGCTGGCAACTCCTTGGCCCAGAGCAAGGAGCAGCCAAGGGTTTGGCCAAGTCCCACCACAGACCCAGCAGCACTGGGGGAACTGGTGCCAAACTGGTTCCAAATTAATGCACCCACAGAACTGGGGCAGAACAGGAACCACTGATGCTGCATTTTACTCCTTGGGTCGTACAAAGCAATGCACATGGGGGAAGAAATTAAAAGATGTTCTTCTGTGTGAAATGAGAAATGGACAATCCCATTTTTAGATCTTTAAATTCCTATCCTTGCTTTATTTTTACCTTTAGTATGGCACCACTTAGTAAAGCTGAAGTAAAATAAGCTGGATAAAGGAAGACAGACAAAGCAACTTGACCTCTGGGACTGGGCAGAAGTTTTTTGGAACACTGTGAAGTGCAGCATGATGGAAAAATCCCTGGATTGTCCCATCACTGGCAGTGCAGCTTGGACCTGGATTTAACTGCACGAGTGGGATTGAGTTCCACCTCTGTGTGTCACCACACAGACACAGAGAGTTACCAGCACACGGTGCACTGGGGGGGATTACTGGGAATTACTTCTCCCAGCAGGACAATTCCTCCCAACTGGGGTTTAACTGGTGATTTTACACAGCTATACACAGAATATAAACCTCCTATGTGTTAATTAATCAATCCCTGCCCTGTTTGCCAGCATTGTGCTCCTCTGAAAGCAGCACTGCTGCCATCCCAATGCCACCCTGCTGGATGGGATTGCTTTCCCTGGTTTCCAAGCCTATCCCTGGTTTTCCTATCCCTGGTTTCCAAGCCCCCCATTGAAAAGGACTTCCAGTGCCCTCCCAAAATATTTTAATTCTAGAGCAGAAATCATTATGGCTTCTAATTAAAAGGACACCCCTCCTTCTTCCCTGCTAAGCAGGAACACGACCAGTTTCTCTGGTGAATGTTTTGGTGAATTTGAGAGATTTGTGGAGCTCTGCAAAACCTTGCTGCACTCCAAGTGTAAGGCAAAGCCAAACCAGGCAGGTGTGACAGAAAAGGAACCACTGTGTCATTCCAAGGGAGCTCTGCCAGGAATGAACCAGCAGTGAGGAACATGCACTGCAAGATAAACTTACAAAGAAATACATTTATCCCGTGTAATCACCAAAAGGGCTCTTTGAAAGTGCATAAAATTTACCTTCAAACCAAAAAAAAACATTTCAGTGGAAGTATATTAAAGCTAATTTGGGCACCCATGCTGAATTCAGCAGTTAAATCCATGTCTCACATTCCTCTGAGCTGGTTTCCACACTGGATGATGTGGTGACAGACATGGAGGAGTGAAATCATATCACTGTCTCTTGAAAACTGCCCAAAAAGTGATTTCTCACCATATGGGACCTGTAACAACCCTGAAGTGTTTCAGCCTCTTCCACTTGATTGCTGCTCCCCTTCCCTAGTGTGACACAGCTAAAATCCAGCAGCTCAGCACTTTCAGGGTGAGACTTATCCCAAGGGGTTTTATCTTGACTCTGACATGGCATTAAAAGCTGTGTTAATAACACCACATATCAAGATATTAAAAAATAGACTTGTACTTAAGGTTGTTTAATGTTGGTTCTGGCAAAGCCTTAAAGCAGAGCTCACGTCTGGAAATTTTATCTGAGAATTCCTGCCCCAATAGCTCCATGTGGTGCCCCAGCACTAAAAACCTGAGCTAGACATTCTGAACCTCCCCATTTCACCATTTTCTACATCTCCTTCAAGTCCCAGCTTGAGGTTTTTAAGTCTTTCCCAGAAAAATTATCCTCCTTGACTCCCTTCAACTTGTCCTTCAGGATCCCATTGGCACAAAAGTTTTCCCCAAGAGCATTTACTGCCTCAAATAATGTGAAAAAAAGCTGCTTTTCCAGTCCAGTTGTCCCTGTCCCAGGAAGATTGTAGGGCTGTACTTCACTGAGGAATCATGGTGGGGCTGTGTTTCCCGCAAAAAAGTGTTTTCCATTGAGAAAAGCACACAGTGATTCCACTGTTTATTGCAAACCCACAAAATTCATCATTTCTAGTATTGCTTTATCCAAATCTGTGCTCAAGGAATTTGCTATTTATCATGCTATGATCTCACTGTTGCCAGTTCCATCACGAGAGACTTTACTGAAGTTCATTTCTCTACAGAAATAGTAACATTACAAAAAAAAAAAAAAAAAAGGGATATAGGATAGAGCAGTAATGAAAATGTTGTCCACAGCAACATTAGCTGGCAAGTTACATTTTTGAGGTCAGCAGTATCAGCATTACACATGAATTTATATCCTTCAGTGATTTGTTGGATTGGAGTGTTTGTCTACCTCTCCTCTTGGAAGCTGGACAATCATTACAAACTGGATTTGGAGACGACATAGAAGGTTCTATGTCATAGATTTCTCCCAAGTTAAATGGTCTGATTTTTTTTTCCTGAAAATGAGAGAAGCGCAAAGATCTTTGTACTTAACCCTCCCCTTCCCTTTTCCTGGGATGTGTAGCCCTGAGCTCACTTAATGCAAATCCCCTCTTTATGATTGCCCTGAAACACACTCACTCAGACATTCCCTGATTGTGGAGCACAAACCCAGCAGTGATTAAGAGCAGAGGAGGAAAACGAGGCGGCGTTTGAGGTTTTCTCCCTGGATGTGCTCAGTTAGTCATCTTTTCCTGCTCCTTATTTTTCATGGCAAGCTCGGAATTTTCACCTGGGCTCCATCAAAGACCTGCTCAGTTTTGTGTGTACAAAGGGAAGGAGAAGATGATGAGGTTATTCTGCCTCCTGCACTGGCTCCAGAGGCAGCTTGTGGGGTGGTCTGTTTAGATCCAAGGAATTTCTGAAAGGAGCAACAGCGGCACCAGGACTCGCCTGGACTGACTCTGGATGCAAAAGCTGGAGAGGGGATGGGAATGGCTGAATTCCTGCCCAGGTCAAGGCTGAGCTTAGGCAGCACCTGAAGGACTGGAGCTTTCCCAGGCTGTGCTTATCCTCTGGGTAAACACAAGACTCCAGTCTCCACGCTTGTCAATCCAGCACCTTTAACGAGCAAGGGGTTCGTTTTATGAAAGGAGGAAAAACGCAGATTTCCATCACTCCTTATAAAAGAGCAAGAAAATGTCAAACATGTAGGTAAAAGTCATATTTCACGAGGGCTCAGGCCCAAACTCCCTCTCCCCCTGCACCTGCAGGGTGAGGAACATGTGCTGTACTGCTCTGTACTGGCTCAGTGCTCAACATTTGAACTGGACCCACTCCAGCCTCTGAATAAATATCTCTTTGGGGGGAGAGGGAATTGCATTCCTCACTCCAAACACAGCTTTTCTTCTCTGAAATTCCGAAAGAAACGTGTACTTGTGAAACATTAGGCACTGAAATCCTCTCTATCCCCAGGCTGAGCAAAGAGCCCTCCCTGCTCCTCAGCCGTGACCCCCAGCCTGGCCACGGGGCAGCCCACGTGGGAGGGCTGCACTCAGAAGGGTCTTCAGGGTTTTTCTTCCTAAGTAATGCTTATTTCCAGCAGGGATTTTGGGAATTACACCAGGCACTGTTCAGAGGGGTATGAAAGCCCTTTTGGGATTGAGAGTTGTGGATTCCCCCATCCCTGGAAGGGTGCAAGGCCAGGATGGAAGAGGCTTGGAGCACCCTGAGGTTGTGGAAGGTGTTAGGGTTTAAGGTCCCATCCAACCCAAACCATCCCATGATTCTGTGATTTTACCCCAAAATTAGGATCTTCCCAGTGCAGCTGGCTCCACACAGCAGCAACAACAGAAGCTGGAGAAGGTTCCTGGGAGCAGCAGCTGCTGCTGGAAGCACATGGAGTCCCCTTGGATGGACACCCTGTCACATCAGATGTGCCCACAAACTCTGTTTGTACATGTACAAGTGGTGGTGGAATTGGGATTGGGGATAATAAGAGCAACTTTAAATTCTACAAAAACTCTTTGCCATGCCCTTTTTAGGTGTATGGTGTAAAGAACCCAAGAATTACCATATCTGAGAACAAAGAGAGCTGTGGAAAAGCATAATGAAGGAAGCTGAAGAGAAAAGAAGAAAGGAACAGATGTCAGATTATACTTAAACAAAGTTACCAGTTTATTTTCCCACTGATTTGAATAGCTAAAATATACATTTTAGCCAAGGCAAACAGGTGATTAAAATACATTAAAAATCCCAGTAAGCAGAGGGCTGCACTTGCATTTGCCTGATGTTTGTCAGCCATTCCCCAAGCGTCAGCACACACAGAGCAGAGCAATAATAATATTAATTTTACAAAGGCTGACTGTTTAATTGCAATTAACTATGGCCTTACAAAAGGCAAGCTGCACTCTGGAGCGCACACAAGCCTCATTTATCCTGCAAGGACAGCGAGATGAACCTGGCATGAAATATTAAGATCACAATTGCTGCTGGCAAACCTTCTGAGGGGAAGCTGCTGGCTTGGATGAGCACGGATTACACAAAGGAGCAACGAGGGAAAACACAGCCCTGAGTCAGCCCCACAAAATGCCCTTCCACTCAGGAGCATCAGGAAGGGGTGGGCTGCTGGCAGCAGGACTGGCAGGATGCTGGGGATGGCTGGAAGGGCAGGGAGTGCCAGGAGAAGGAGAAGTTCTGGAGTTCCAGCAGTTCTGGAGAAGGGAAGGCTGGAGGTTGTGGGGTGCTTGAGCCCAGCCTCCTGTATTGCAGGAGATGATGAACTGAACAAGTGCCATGGTGCAGCTAATTAAGGTTCTTGCCCAAACTTCTCCTGCTGGAAAGCTATCCCAGTGCCTCACAGCTCTTCCACTCAGAAAACATGAACTAAATGCTGTGCTGATGGCCAGTTTAGACAAATTTCATTTTGCATCAGCATTAAAGGGTGCCTGGGTTGCATTCCCTGCCTTCCTGCGTTCACAGGGCAGGAACATTCCCCTGGCCTGACTGAACAAGCCCTATCTGCAGCCTCACCAAGGAGCCTGGCCAGAGCAGTGGTGGTCTCCAGAACCATAAACCACAGCTGTGCAGAGAATTCCAGAGCTCTTTCCAGAGCCTTGTACTTCCACACTGAAACTTCCCTTGCTCCACTGTTAAAATCAGCTCCTTCATGCACCCCAGGACATCGTCTGCCTGCCCACAGTGATGATTCCCAATTGCTTGGTTGCCACACTCCCATTTCCCTTCCTTTTTTGCCATGTTCTCCATGTGTGCCAAAATGGAAAAAAAAACCACTGAGCACAGTGTTACCTTAGAGAAATCCAGCATAACATTCCTGCCTACCTGGAACGATAAGCAGGCAAAGGAAAAGGGCTCTTAGGAACTGTGAGGTATGAAAAGCTTCTTTCAAAGGGCAAGAACTCAGGCTGGACCAATAATTCCCATCAAGAATCACCAACTTCCATGGTGGGCACAGATGGGAATTAGAGCTTGGTTATGAGGAAAGGAAAATCAGGATGGGTACAAGAAGAGCATGAAAGGAAGAGACGGACCACAATGCTAAAGGAGAATGTGTGGGATGGGCTGGACAGGGGCACAACAGCCACACATGAAGGAAAATGGGCAGGATCATAACCTTGGCACTGGGAAAGGAACTCTGCAGCCTTGGGAAGACTGTCTATCCCCAAAACTGGAACACACACATTCTGTGTTAAGAGTTTCCTAACTCCTGGGCTGGCTGAAGAGCCAGCAAAGTCCCTGGGAACATGTGAGCATCCCTGTGGTACATCCTGCTCCAAGAAATATTGTAAGGACGTGTTTGTGTGTTTTGCTAACAGAACAGCTGTTGTGCAACGTGTTTATCCAAAACCTGCAAATAATCAGGAGGTCGTGGAGTTTGAGTTCGCAGTGGTTTGTAAAGGTAGTGGTTTTCCCTGGATCCTTGAGGGGTTTTGGTTTTGGGGTTGTTTTTGTTTTGCTCTCCTCACTTCAGGTGCAATTTCTGCATCTAATGACAGATGGTGACAAGCAATGCTTCCAGCTGAGGATGCATCTTCTGTAAGATCCAATCAACACATTTTAAAGGACTCAATTCCATTACAAGGAATCTGATGACATGACCAGGGCCTAAATTCCTGTTCCTGGTATGCTGCAGTAAAGTTAATTTGTCTGAAATTTGTCCTGACTCTCGTAGGAATCAGGTTTTCCCTATGTTGTAGGTGACTAAATTTATATTCTAGTGTGTGAAAGATGTATTCAACACCCCCCTGGACATTTTGATATGGAAAACTAACCAGAAATCCTCAACAACAAACAGCAGCAACGGCACAAAGGAAGAAAAACACCCAGGTGATTTAACTGCTACAAAAGCAAGGCTTTAATCAGCAGAATTAATTTGTTTGAAAAGGAAAAAAATCCTCGGATTTTGGAAACGCTGACCAGAAATTCTTTGGGAGAGCGAGTTTCCACCAGAGAGAGCCGGAGCTGCACAATCCAAACATCACCTGGAGAGGGTTCAGTGCTGGCACATTGGCTGCACAGCCCTGTGTGGGGAACTGGGATTTGGCCCCTCCATCCCCAGAGCTCCCAGTTCCCAATCCAGTGAGGTGATGGGGAGCAGGGCCTGGTTCTCCAGCAGGAGCTGCTGCACAGCCCGAGCCTCCAATGCTGCCTGAGCCAGACACTTTGGAGCCGTGGCTCCCAAGACTCCCTCTTTCCTGGCTTCCCTTCAGCCCACCTGGCAGATTAAAGGGCAGCCCAGAGCTTGGAAACCTCGCTCCTGGGGCTGGCAGTGTGGAGAGCAGCCCCAGCTCTGGGGCCGAGTGAGGGCCCCTTCCCCTCCCAGGGAATTTCACAGCTTTGGCTTCCCTGCAACCCCGAACAATCCCACAGCTCTGCAGGGCTCCGCTCCTCCCTGGGTGCAAATCATCACTCTCTGCACAACTCACATTTGGATCCTTAAAAACACAAACAGGCTGATCCGTGGGGAGAGCAGCAGCCAGCAGTTCCCGCTCTTGGAGATTACAGAGAATCCCTGCTGGCTTTTGTGTCCTGCAGATTTCATGGAGCTGCTCCCAGGATGTGGATACAGCACTGCCTGCAACACTTCCCTGCTGATTCCCTGCCCTGTGCCAGGGGGGCCAGGACATTTCAACCAACTCCCATTGGAGTTCTCAGGAATGGAAAAAGATCCAGGAGAGAAAACAGTGTGTGTAGTTTTACAGCTTTCTAACACGGGTTTGTGTGACAATGAAATTAAGGATAGTGTTTGTCCTTTGGAATTAAATCAAACCTGGAAACAAGAAAGTAGCCCTGAAGTAGCTTTAAAACTTCATCCCACAACTCTGAGGTCTCTCTCAAGATGGGTGTTAAAGCAGTTTGACTGGAGCCCTACAGCTCCATCAAGAGATCTCACCCTGATTTTTTAAAAAAGGATCAGCCACAGCCCTGTGTGCACCCTTTGAAGCCAATGGATGCAGATGGGCTTCAATAAGATTCCCTTCAAAAGCACAGGAGCCATCAGCTGTCCCTTGGAATAGGAAAAGAAAAACACAGGTGTTCCTCTGGCCCCAGGAAGAGGAAATACCACACTGATTAAAACTTGAACCACGCTCACCAGGACAGACCTGAACCTCCTCCCGCCCTCCTCGGGCCTCCCCTCCCCAGTCCTTCCAGTCCAATGAACGGGAAAATGGGAAAACATCACTTGTGGCTCAGCTCAGGCTCTGCCCCTGTAATTCCATAACCTCTAATGAGAGCCAGGGAGAGCCAGGCAGGCCCAGAGGGATGGGGTGAGAGGAGGGCATCCACCAGAATCACAATTCTCCACTTCATGTCAGAAAAATCACCTTAATTTAACGTGTTAGAAATACAACCCAGGTTCCCAAGATGCTGTTTCTTATTCCTGGAATCCTCTTCCAAATCACCCTTTCCCAAGTCCTTCCTCTTCCGCTGAGCGAGTGAAACCCATCCTGCACCCTCCTTCCCTTCCCTTTCCCTACCCATGCTTCTTTTTTTGCAGCCAGGCTGAAACACACCCTTGAGCAGTTCAGAGCTCCACACCCTGTTTTATATTAAAATAGAGCAATGAATTAAAAAATCCCAGCTCACTGTTTGCAGAGGTCTCCTCCTCTCCCGGGTGGGAGCTGCTGGCACCGCGATCCGGCAGTGTCGGAGACCCAGGGGCTGCTCTGAGCACCCAGGCAGTGTCTCAGCCCCCCAGGTTTGGGATTCTGACCCACTGGAAAAGTGGTTGGCTCATGGAGAGACAAAAAACTCCTTTGGGAGCAGAATCAGATCTTTTCCTGCTGCAGCAACGCCTTTTGGAGCGGGAGGAGAAGCTTTGGAGCGGGAGGAGAAGGGGGTCATGCGAGGGCTCTGCCTCCTCTGCCCTCTGCAGATCCCAAATGCTCCGTGCTGTGCAGAGAAAGTGTTAAATAAGGAATTCTCTTCATGCTTAAATCTCAATGAAACCACAGCAGCTTTTTTTTTTTCTTTTCCCTTCCCCAAAATCAGGCCCACCAATGCTTGCTTTCTTTAGGAGCCAAACAACATTCTTGGAGCGCAGCTCAATATCTCCAGAGGTGTAAATCACCACCCTCTATCTTATTAGAAACATTTGAAAGAGGGCAAGTGCTTTCAAAGCCATAAACTTGGGATTCCATACATGTTCCAAAGCTGCAGCGAACAGACATTCCTGACTCAAACTGGTTTTAATTTGCAGTCCCTTGAAAGCACAAATGCAAAAGTCTAAATACTAAATCAACTTAAATAACAATAACAAACCATTGAAAAGAATTGGCCATTTGCAACTTTTTAAAACAAACTGGAAATAGGAATCAGTCAAATGCCAAAGGCAATGCTGTGGGTGTATGTCCAGTGCAAAGGCAGCCAGAGCTCCCAGGAAAACGCAATCCCTGCTCCACCACGGATTATTTATGCTCACAAGCCTGATGGAGCACTGGAAACTAAAGCAGCAATTCTCCCTGCCTCCTGCAAAAGGCTGAAAATCCCGGGACACAATGAGAACAGCAGAATGAAAACCACATGAGAGCTGAAGGGAAAGGCAAATCTGCCACATCCTTTGTGAACACGAGTCCAGAAATCCCTACCTGGAAGCACAGGGTGGGCAGGCACGGCCCGGTTGGGCCTGGGCTGTAATTTCTGGGGACTGGCAGGGTGCCCTTTGCTCTGTCTTTAATTAAAGATATTGATATTATCTCTAACCACAATCACTGTCCCTGTGATCAGATGGGAGCAGGGGCTCCAGCACAGCTCCCTAAGGAAATCACAGCAGCAGCTTTGGAATGACAGAGCTTCCCAAAACACCTTAAATACACAAACTCACCGAAATTCCTGCTCCTGGTGTGCACATGACACAAAGCACTCGCTGGTGCAAACACCCCTGTGCTTGCAAATGCCTGATTAAACACATTAGTCCTGTGTGGGAATCCTCAGGGAACAGGGAATACTGGGGAATGTGAGCGTTGGGAATTGGGGAAGTGCAGGTTTAAATCAGAACTGGGCAGGAAATGCTTTCCTTCCCACGGATAATCTGCAAAAATGGAAATGCTTCCAAATAGTTTTCAGTACTTCATTAGAATTTAAAATAAAAATTACTAATTTTAAAAGAAAACTTTAAAAAAAATTGTTCTGAAACATATCATTTCCTACAAAACTTTGGTTTTAATAAAGAAGCAGGCTTTTCCCCTGAATGCAATGCTTCAGGCAAGTTTATCTGTCAGGCATCAGGAATTTACAGTATTTCACCAGCTCAGCTTGCTGCTCTGCATTCAGAGAAAGCACCTTTTGTCAGCAGCTGGGGAAGAGCTGAATAAAGAGCACAGAGTAAGTGTCATTTAATCACTGGGGAGCTGCCTTTTGTCCCTAATCCATTGTCAGGAGAAAACGCTGCATTATTGAAAGCCGATTAGGGACAATATGGACTTGTACTGAAACATGGGACACATCCAGAAGGTTTGCTCCAGGGTACTAAGGGCTCAAGAAATATCATTAACCTCGAGTATTGTCACTCAACAAACGGATTTTAGCTCAGAGACAGAAAGTATTCAACCTATGAGTGTCCTGATCCAATGCCAAAAGTGGATCTCACTTCTCCCCATCCCTGGAATTGTCCAAGGCCAGGTTGGATGGGTTTGGAGCAGCCTGGCACAGAGGGAGGTGTCCTGCCCATGGCAGGGGTGGCACTGGGTGGGCTTTAAGGTCCCTTCCAACCCAAACCAGTCTGGGATTCAGCCTCAGTTGCTCTGTGATTTTATGTTTATTCATCAGAAATCTTTAAAGACATTGAAGAGATCAGATATGCAAAACACAGGCCTTTAATGACAAACTTTCCAAATATTGCTCAATGGTTAACCTTGGTTTAACACTGGAAAAAAAAATAGTGGGATGAATAAAAAACAAATGAGCTGTCAGAGTTAATAATGCCCTGCAACCATGCACTGCCTACATATATATTATATATGTATATAAAATATATTAAACGTAATGATCTCCCACTGGCCAGCAATATCAAGTGGCAAGAACAATAAGAACAACTTCCAAGCAGGCTTTAAAATCCCCAGTTTCCTAACAAGTTGGAACAAGGATAAAACATGTCATGACCTTACAGAGGCACAAGCCTTGTGCTTCTCTGAGTGCCCAGGGACTTGGACTTCTCCTAAAAATACTTTAAAATGAGGCAGTAAATTCTGTCAAGTGAGTCTTTATTAAATCTTCATTGCTGTCCTTGGAAGCAAAATTAAATCATTTCCAACCATTGCTGCTGGAATAATGAAAATATGGTGCTTAGATGGAATTAGTGGGGGGAAAAAAAAAGCCAAGGTTTTTTCCAGTAGGAAAAAAATGAAGGATGTCACAGGTGTGCCTGCAACAGACACACCTGAGGCTGTGACTTTTTGGGTCAGAGAAGGTGCCAGAGGTCAGATCAGGGCAGAGCCTTGATGGGAGATCTCCAGCAGAACTCCAAATGCTGCAGGGAATCCCAGTGGAGATTCCCTGAAGGTGCCACCCAGCCCTGGGAGCAGCTGAGGAGCTTCAGGACTCCAGGATGCCCTGGAAAAATCAAATCAACAGTGGAGGGAGCGACTTGTGTGGGTTTGCATTTGCTGCTTCCCAGAGCAGCCAGGTTTTAACCACTTGTGGTGATTCCAAAAGCAAGGAGGGAGTGATGAACTCAGGGAAATGCAGTGTTTCATTCACAAAACAAGCCCAACTCAAAAAATAACCAGGCAGAACAAACAGAAAAACACAAACCCCAAGAAACCCTGGGGGAAACCCAGTGAGAAAGCAGCAGAAAGGAGGAAAACCACGTCAGGAACTGGACACACAAGGCAGCTGAGCCAGGAGGGGGTGGCTCCCTACCCAAAACTCCTCCTGCCCATATTCTGCCCCCCAAAATGATGAGGAATTCATTCCCTTGAGCCTCACCCCTTGGACTGAGCTCCCAGCACAGCCAGGGGCTGGGATCAAAGCTCTGTTATCTGTGCTGCAGGATCCTGCCAGGCAAAGGAAGTTTCCATCTCCACTCTTCAATCAAAACCGGGAAAAGCTTTCTCAAGGAATAAAATCCACCTACAGAACCTCTTCAAATTCCTCTTTTGGTGGAGGAGTTACCCATTACATTTTTCTATATAATGTAGCAGTTTCTGTGGTTTAGTCATGGGATAAGGCTCCCAAACCTATGGATTAGCAGAGGGATGAAAGGCAATGGCACACAGGAATAAAGACCTGGTTTTCCCTTTGAAGTGAGTGACTAAAGGCTGCCAGCTTGCAAAGAGGAAAAATATCTTTGCCTTGTGTGCCAACACAGCTCCTGTGGATCCCTTCTCATAAGGAATTCTGCAGACACTTACTTATATATGTATATTATATACTTATATTATATATATAAATAAAATAAAGAAATGTATCTTTACTTATTTATACAAGGACTGTGTGGTCCTTGTACAAATGGACATCCAGCCCACACCTCCCCTGCATTACAACCCCACACTGCAAAACCCCAAAAGGAGATGATGTTATTATTAATATTTCCAGGAATAAATAGATTTTATAGGATTTAAATTTTTAAAAAAGTTTCAATAGGGTTAGAGGAAGGTACCCTGAAAAAAGACAAAACCCATGAGAACTTGCAAGGCTTTAAGAAAACTTTCCACACTTCCCAACCCCCAGCTCAAGCTTTTTCTCTGTGTCAGCTGCTTTATTTTGTTTTGCAATAAGACAATTTTAGCAGCCAGGTTTTGGAGGAGAAGCACAGGAATGGTGTCTCCATGAAAGCACAAGGCACAGCAGGGACACAGCAGCCCTGGCAGTGAAAAGACAGGGGTTTTTCCCTGGATTTTCCCTGTGTGCAGACACATTTCCACTGGATATTCTCCACTGTGCCAGAACCTGCCCTGCATGTGACTTTGGCACAGGATTCCAGTCTGGGAGTTCCTCTGGGAACCTTACAGGAGAGAAAAAGGAATAGCATGGAAATCACTTGCTAAATTGAGTGTTACTGATCAAACCCCACTGAAATTCAATGCAAGTCTCCACGTTGACCCAACAGACTTTGGGGCAAGCTCACCTTGTAAGGCCACACTTAATTCCAGTGCTGGAATTTGGAGTGCCTCCATTTTCAGGAGGAAAATAGCCAATTTCTGAAGTTTGCTGGAATCTCTCTGTTTGGCTCAGGCTGGGAGAGCTGGGATTGTTCAGCCTGGAGAGGAGAAGGCTCCAGGGAGAGCTCAGAGCCCTTTCCAGAGCTGGAGAGGGACTGGGGACAAGGGATGGAGGGACAGCACACAGGGAATGGCTTTAAGATGAAAGTGGGGAGGTTTAGATGGGATATTGAGAAGGAATTGTTCCCTGGGAGGGTGGGAGGCCCTGGAATGGATTTCCCAGAGAAGCTGTGGCTGCCCCTGGATCCCTGGAAGTGCCCAAGGCCAGGTTGGACAGGTCTTGGAACAACCTGGGACAGTGGAAATGTCCCTGCCCATGGCACTGGATGAGCTTTAAGGTCCCTTCCAACCCAAACCATTCCATGATTCTGTGACTCCACCCACATGATGGATTTAAAGTTCATCAAAGATCAAAGCTGAGAACACAAAGAGTAAGGAAAACACAAATGGAAAAAGCATGAAGCCATCCTGGAATACCATTGCCATGAGAAGGGCAATCTGGGAATTTGCTTGAGCACTGGGTTAGCAGCAGGTCCCAGTGCTGCACTTAAATTCCCTTTTTTGCTGAGCCTGGGCTGGAGTTTTAATCCAGGCCTGCCTTGCACAGGCCCTGGCAGGTTCTTCTCGTTCCTCCACTCATGGTGCAGAGCACAGCTCTGCCTGGGCACTCAGGTGGAGCTTTATAGCACATTTCCCTACCAGTCCAGCAGCCAGAAACACAGCAATGAATGATTAACCTGGTGAAAAATTAAAAGCACCTTTCTCTTAAGCAGGAGGGTGCTTTCTGTGACTATTTTTTCGTTGTTTTCACAAAAGATGGAAATAAAATCTAACACAAACCTCAGCACTACACTGAAAAGAATGAAAATTGCCCAAATACTCTGTCTGTTGTACAGCAATAATGTGGAGCCAGGTATTGATTAATAGAGGCCATAAAGATTCACTAATTTACACCCACAGCAAACGTGGCCCTAACAAAGCAAACAGTGTCAGAGACAAGAATTACAAGAATAAAACTGATCACATTTAAATCAATTACCCCTGCTCATGTACAAAGTGCCCAGAGACTGGGTCACATTCCTAGAAATCACACTGCTCATCCCAGGGGAGAAATGGTTCCCTCCAGCTACAAGCCCAGCAGTCACACAGTGAATTATTACAATTATTATGTTGCTCATTTATTGTAATTATCAATAAAAGCAATCAGATTTTTTGCTTCTAGCTTGCAAATAAATCATTACCATTTTCTACGTACAAATTCCTAGGATTAAATTAGGATTTTAGTTTTCCCACTTACGTTGCTGTCACAAAGAAGCAAAGAAACATTTTGACAAAATAAAAGTTTTCCAACAGTTTCATGCACAGACCAAATGGAGAGGACTGAATAATATGGGAAACATCTCTCTAGCCCAGCAACCTCTCACAGTGACCACATGGGAGCTAAAAAGGGGGAAAAAAAACCCAAAAAACTTTCCCAGATTTAGGCAGGAGAAGAAAATTTGCCTCCCAACCCTCCAAACTGCGCAGCGACCAACATGAGATGGTTAAAGTGAAATGAAAGATAAATAATCTAAATAAACCCAGGGAGTGGCTGAAGATGTTTAGCTCAGTGTGGATGGAGCACGTCTGCAAATCCATTACAGCACAACACCAAAAAATTCTGTATAGAGCCAAAATAGAGCCAAAAGCACCTCCTGAAAGTAAAGCCAGCCCAGGATGGAGCTTGGGGCTCCCCACTGTCCAGACATTTTCCATTAGGAAACAGCTAAAATCTGGGCTAACTCCACTGGAAGTTGAATCAGTTTATGCTTTCTGGTTTTCTCCAAGCACCCAAGAATCCCCTCTACATTTTCACCTTTGAGGAAGAAACTACTGAAAACTAAATACCAAATATAGTTGTTTCAAAGCTTAAAAATAAGAACAAGCTGCCGCTCAGAAAGTAAATAATTTAGAATAGATTCAAACAATTAGGATTAACCAGCTTTGTTTTTGTTCTTTTTTTTTTAAAAAAAAGACTGTTTGATTATTCTGGGCTGTGTTTTGGAAACCATTTCTACCTTGTTTTTCTTGGTAAAACAATTTCACGCTACAAAAAAGGCATCAAGCGATGAAAAGCATTTGTTTCTTTCTAGTTCTTAAGTAAAACCAGCAATGTTAAACAGGTCAGATATAATAAATACAGCTATTTCAAGGCAAAGAAAAATGTTTTCCTGTCCTAACTTTGAGTGACAAGAGAAAATTTTTCCCAGCTTGCAACTCCACTTTATTAAAAGTGTTCAATTTTCTTTAATTGGATCTATATGTATCTGTTATATTGGGCTGCTTTGTTGCATTTTTTAAAATTAATCCTACACCACTGAAGCAACATTTTCAAGTGAGTGGATGTTGCAGACACCTTCCAAAGCTCTGGTCTGTGGCAGCCACAGGCTCCTAGGCCATAGTTTTGAATTTTGGCTCCTTGGATTACCCTGGCAGGAAGGCGATAGGCCTTGAATGGAGCTTTTTGTTCAGCCTTCTAATCGCTTCCAGCACTTGTCCCAGCCCACAAGATCCACACCAAATTTAGTCAGGCATCAAGGCCAGACGTGAAGGATTTCTCTGCAGATCTGCTGAACTCCGCCAGTTTAACATTTCAGCTTCTTGAGGGTGAGGAGGAGACAGTGAGGCAGCTTAAAAGTTAATAATTGAGGCTACAAACCTCCCCAAGTCCTGGCAATTCCCTATTTTAGATTAAAAAAATAAGAATCACCCATCCTTAGCTGTAGCCAACCCCATATCCTGAGAACAAGGGCTGCTAGGAGATAGACATAGAAATAGTTATTTTTAAGTCCAGTTTGCCATATAATAATCCTGCAGCTCAAATCCTCTGTGTTTCCCCATGAAAACATTCCAGCCAGCTCCAAGCAACTCCTCTCTTCCCAATTCGTTTCAGATTTGTTACCAAGAGGTTCAACTCAACAGAAGGGACTGCTGGGCAATTTGTCCTCTGGCATGAAACGATTGTGGTGGAAACCCGTTTATTTTGATCTTGTCCCAGTGATCCTCTCCCACACACAATGGTACACGAGGAACACATTTCTGCTGTCCCAAAGGATTTGCAGGTTGGGGAAGGGCAGAGAGGGTGTTGGGAGAGCCCCCGAGCACAGCCCGGCCTGGACGCTCCCGGTGGGAATCTCCAGAGAGTTTTTCTGTTGGAACCCTGAATTCTGAGAATTTCACTCTTTCTGCTTTAACAAGTTGTGATCCCCAGAAATACACCTCATTTGATCTNCTAGTGTCCAAAATGGAGGGTTTAGGTGTTGTTTTATAACTTCCTTTTTTACCTTTGCTACTTCCCCTTTCTTCTCCAAAAACTTGTGTTTTCTGCCATTGGTTCTAAAGTTCTGCATTGCGGGATAAGAAGAACTGATTATTGGGTTTTTATTGAAAATATCCTACACAACATCTCCCTAAACTGATTATTGGGTTTTTATTGAAAATATCCTACGCAACATCTCCCTAACTGGACAATCTGGGGTATAAATAATCTGGACGAGAGGTGCTCGAGGCCATTTGCACCTTGTTATTAACGACAAAGCACTTTTCTGTGCCGCTAAATTACAGGTAACACTTAATAAACATTTTGAGACGGAAGAAACTCTGAAGTATTTTTACTGTGTCTTATCTCAAGTGTCTGTTCAAAGAACTCCCAAAGAGAAGATGTGCCATGGCAGGGCCGAAAGCTTCGGCCAGAATCGCGGCATATTGGTGCCCCGTGTGAGACCCAACGCTGCTTTAACTGTTTTGTTAAACCATTTTCCTTCCTTTTCCTTCTCCAGGGGATGGGGATTTGGGAAGGAGCTCTCTCTGGGCTGGGCAGCAGGCTCGTGGGAGGCTCTGGAGAGGCGGTGACAGCCCAGGGCTGCCCATGGGAACCGCGCCGAATTCCAGCGCCGCGCTCCTCATTTGGAAGCGATTGCCCTGTGCAATCCATCAGGAGGGGCCACAGCAGATATCTTTGTGAAGTGGAAAAAAACGAGTTCTTAATTTATATATGACAATTAAACCAATTTGGATTGATTTCTTTTTTTTTTTTTTTCTTTCTTTCCTTCTTTTTTTTTTTTTTTTTGGAAGGCTTTAAAATGAACTGTAAGTCAGAAGATCTGCCAAGGCTCCCTTCCCTAATTAAACACACAACTCGCATTAAAAACCTTTTTAATCCAGCTGCTGAGAGCCTGTGGAATTGTGGAGATGTATAGTTTGTGGGAAACATTGTGTTCCTTCTTGGATTCTTCAGCTTTCAGAAAAGACAGCATGTGAAAACTTTCCATAAATACAAACTGGGCTTTCTAATTAAACTACTGTCACTTCTATAGAATAAGCGAGAAACCAAATGAAAGCTTAGACAAATATTTTTAAAGTTAAAGTAACCAGCTTCAAATGAAATACACGACTTCTCACTGCAGCCATACCTTTAGTAACTCAAGCAACAGTCTTTCAAAATAAGTAATAAAATATCCCAGATTTAGACAAAGCATTGCCACCAAGAGACTACAAAACACCAAGGGTGTGGGTAATAAATGATGTAAAACTCTAAAGCAGAGGGAAATTCCTCCTCTAGCTCAGAGTTCGAAAGGAGATGTGCAAGTTTCTTACAGAAAACTCCTTTTTGCCCTCTAATTTAAGGGTTTATTTACCAGTAATGATTATTAGACAAGAGCCACAAGGAGCGTTTGGTCTTTAATTCCCTCCATCCTACTGGAAGCGTCAATGAAATATGAAATATTTTATACTTGCACAAGAACTGAAGTGTTCCCTTTGCAGCATTTCTTGGTTTATTGCTATCAGATTGGCTCTGCAAGAACACAGCTCCGCAGGTATTACATGCTCAAAGCTCTCTAGCTTAGAAAAACAGAATAACTGAGAAATATCAAAGGCCTAATCTTGTGGAAACAGCCCTGTCTTTGAAAAATCCAAGTGTTTCCAGCCTTAAAGTAGCCAATTTAGGGAACATTTGTAAGGCCCTGCTGGGGTCAGGCTCTCACTTCCATCACCTCATTCCCAGTATTCCCAGTCGGCTCAAACAGCACCGCTGGAATGGGGCCCAAGCTCCCTAATGCCTTCTGCAGAGCCCTTCCTACCTAGCTGGGATCACTTCAAACACACAAATTCCTGCACTGGCAAGCCAGCAGCTCCTAGGGTTCCCCAAAAAAACCCTTTCACCCCAAGGCTGCCACAGCAGGTCTGTTGTAGCTGTCTCTGTAGGGTCTTTTCCATCCAATCCCAAATTGCGCCACTGGGCTGTCTGGGCTGCCTCCCAGTCCCACAGCCAACCACCACACAGGGAAGAGCAGGTCTTTAGCAGGGAATTGGCTTTGGCATTCCCAAATGTGGATCTCCCATTGTCCCAGAGTCATCCAGAGGAGTTTCCACCTCTTTCCCACAGCAGCTCTGAACTCCCCGTGGTGCTGTGCTGCTCCCACCTCTGCGAGAGGCACTAAGGGGAAATGGGCTTTTCCATCCCATTAACAGCCCTGGGCCTCCTGGTTTTGTCATGGAAGAGCTCTGGCACCTCTGGATTCACAAACCCACAGTGGCCTCACCCTGCCAGGTGCCTGTGAGGAGCTCCAGGTCACATCAGACCTCACCTGTTCCCTGGGTCACAACTAAAGGAAAAAAATAACATTATGGCTTTTCTGATCTCAGCACCAAATTCCCAAACTGTGTCCAGTCAGAGCAGCAAAAGCTGCCTGAAAACTGGGAACATCCTTCCCATCCTTTCACACTTGATCACTACACGACCTGAACCCTTTATCAGAGCAGATTCCCTATGGATTCCTCAGTCTCAAAGGGATGCAGCAAAGGCTACTGGAAATCAGTGGTGCACAAGCTGCTGGAACCGTTCTGCAAACCTCAATATTTGTGTTAAAGGCATCACCCCGTGTGAAAAATGGCCCTACTTCATTGTTAAAAGACAATGTCATGGGCAGTTAATCTCCACCATTTATTTTATCTCATCCAAACCAAAATATTGATACATCTGGACAAACTCAGTGCAAGGCAAGAGCAGCATTCCCAAAGCATCCATGAACACAAGCAGATCATAAATTGTAACTATCCAGAACCGACCACAATTAAGGGATCTGTCCAGGGAGGAGCTGGGCAGCCACTCAGGCTGGGTTCAGCCTGCTGATAGAAATTCAGAAGGTTAAATTAAAAGTGTCATCAGCTTGTTGGATTGGCCTCTCCTGAGTCACAGAGTTAAGACAGTTTAAGCTGCAATAAACCCCCCCAGGGGAGGCCAAATGTTTATTCAATTGTTGTGCCCAAGAGACTCCCACAAACTCAGGAAAAACCATTTATATGTTGCACTCGGACTGAGTTCAGGATTGCACGTTCACAGGAGGCTCCTGCTGGGATTCAGAGGCAGAGAAATTCAGGATGAGTCCATCCAAGAGCTCAGCTTGAGTTATTGCAACCACTCTGCTGCTCAAGGTAAAAATGTGAATTATGCCAATCCTTCCTGAAGGAAATTTGTGCTACGGGGCCCAGAACTACCAGCTGTGCTCTGGGAGTCACACAAGCTTATTAAATCTTGTTTTAAAACCAGAAATATTGGAAAGATAATTTTAAAATTCTAAAATAACACAGATTTTTTTGAAAAATCCCTCACCAGCTCAACATTTTTTTCTCCCAAATCTCAAAGAAATTCAAGGCAAGCTGATGGCTGTGAAGGCAGGGCAGGATCAGGGTAGGAAGTGATCACCCCAGTGCAAGGCAATGGCTGCACCTGAACACCATCACTATTTTGAAACATCAGAGAGAAGGAAAAAGAAATTGAAACCTAAAGCTGAGCTGAAATGTGTCCACAAAGACAACCAGACAAGTAACACTGAGTTTATCCTCTATATACTCGCAATTACATTAATGGAAACCATGACCTTGACATTCCTGTTGCAATGCTCTTTTAAAAGGGAACACAAAAGCATGAATTCATCTGGATATATCCTTATTTTCAGGAAAATACTTCCTTTGCCATCAGTAATAAAACTTTGCCACTGTCTGCCCTCAAAAGGAAGCTAAACAATAATTTCTGCACACTGTGCAAATTATAAAAAAATCAAGCAGCATTCCTTCCCATCACGTCTTATTTTACAATAAAGAGGTACTTTCCAGGCATTAAAAAAAAAAACCCTCAATATTTAACATTCCCTTTAAACTGTCTACAGCAAGTCACTCAGCCTGAACATAAAAGTGGGGCATTAACTGACTTTATCCATCTTCCTTTCTCTGTAAATGAAAAGAAACAACCTCTAAGTGAGGAAAACCCCGTGAAGCTGAACATTACAAATTCAGATTTTGTGACTGCTGGCTCACACAAAGCTGTGTGTGTTACACAGACCTTATCTGTAATTAATATCAGCTCTGGATTTACTTATGTTTATTGACACAAACAACCTCCAAGCAAACCATAGGTAATGGTTAATAATTAAATACAAGCATCTGTAATAACAAATTGGTAGAACAAAACCACATTATTATACATTGAAATCTCAAATTGAATAATGTAAAGAAAAATTCTCTATCTGAAAGCATCAGTTTGTTTTATTCCAAGAAAGAGAGGCATGTCCAAGTCGTTCTGTGGATTTCATCATTCTTAAGTTCATTTAATTGAAAAAACTAATTAGGAAAAGCACAGGTAGCAATCATATTACCAACTTCAGTACTATTTGTAGCAATATGAGGGTAAAAGGTTCAAACCACTGTCATTCCTTGCATTTGAAGCACGGTTTTAAAATATTGTCTTTAAAAATTATTGGATTCTTTTTGCCATTGACACTACATCAGCAAAGCCACAGTGTGGGACATTTAATATCATTTAATTTAATATCATTTAATTTAATATCATTTATCTACACCTTCATACAGACATGCAGAGAACTGCAGCATTTCTATCCCTTAGAACTTCCCAGTGCAAATCCTTTGGGAAAAGTACTCAGAGAATCAGCAAAGAGGCCCATGGCTGGATTTTCATGGAAAGCCATTGGAATTCCGTGTGCTTACGAGTTCTTTGCACAGCCCTGTGCCCCTGACAGAAGAGATGAAGTCAGTGAGCTCCTTGGGAATGAATCAAGTTATGAACCAACCTAACAAACAGCGAGTGTCCTGCTAGCTGCACGGATCCATCACTGGAAAATCACGCTTGGAATGTGCTCATGGCAGAGCCCACCCTGGGCAGGGAGCACAGTGCAGCCTCTCCTGCCTCCCTGCAAGCACTGAAGGCCAGGCAGGGCTGCAAACACAAGCAGGGCTTTGGCCCAGCCACTCACTTGGATGAAATCAGATTTATTCTCGCCACTTACTGAGCTGCTCGCAGCTTTCAGGGAGCAAATGAAGAAAAGGAAAACCCACTGGCTGCTGGAGTGAGACTAATGATGATCTATGGCTGACATTGGAAGTGCTAAAGCCGTGTTGGTAAATTGTGTCATGTGCCTGCAGGCTGGGCACAGCCTCTGCAGCCAGGAGCCTCCTGTTGCTGGAGCTGCTGCTCACAATAAGTTCTTTTGTTGCCCAGGTTTTGTTGTTTGGCCAAGTCACTGCTCAGCTGCAGAGAGAAGAGGCCAAGGCTCACCCACCATTCAGAGGCCGTGTGGGCTTCAATCCTGCTTGTTACAGGCTTTGAAAACTGCAGCCTCACCATGCCAGTCCTTGGATTTATTGCTCTGACTCCAGCATTGCAGGCAGGCAATGGCACAAAACAAGAACAGATCCCAGGGCCATGACATTTTGCCCAACTTCTCTGACACAAGCACAGTGAAAAAACCATCACTGCCTGCTCGTTTCACTCAGTGCTGATGCTCGTGTTCTTGCTGGGTTATCCAGTGTATCCACTTCTTTCTTCTGGAAAATAAATAGCAGGAGGAAAAGCTGTGCTGGCTGGGTGTTATGACACAAACTGCTGCACAATTCAGAGCATCACTTTAGTGACCAGGCAGAGAATGAGTCTGCAGCTGAGTGACTTCCCACTGCCACCAGTTATCCTTCAGCTATGGTCTCCAACAGCACATCCAACAGGAATGAGCAGAACAAACATTGAAGAGATGAAAATCCTCACCTCTCTGCTACCTGAATCAAATTATGTGTCTGATTTTCTTAAGCAAATTGCAACTACTTAAAAATACTTAATTTAATCTAGAAATATTTTCCATCTCTCCTTATGACTCATTCTGAATGCCTCCAGCAGCAGCAGCTGCTTAGTCTTACCTGACCTGAAAAACAAATCTCAGACCTGCTGGATACCTGGATACTGTGAGCACTCCAGTGACATCCACACCTTCCCTCTCATGGATTTACAGCTGTGCAGTGTGTGGATATCAGTCCAGATTCGCCATGTTTCAAACACATTTATAAGGGAAAATGCCATGGAAGCCAGCAAAAAGAAAGCAGGCTTCTTATTTGCTCATTTGAACACCAACTTGAAGGAATTGCAGTTTTTCCAAAGAGCAACTGTGGGGAAACAGCAACTGCAGATTTTGTCACCAAAACACAAAGGTTTCCAGCATGGAAGCCTTCAGTGAGGTGTCTTTTCAGAGGATGGGCTGAGTTGGGAGGGACCCACCAGGATCATCGAGTCCCTGCACTGGACACCCCAAAAACCCCACCCTGTGCCCCTCTATCCTTGGAGCAGAGAGCACCACAAACAACAGCACTGAGGAATCACAATGAGAAATCAGAAGCCTGCATTGAATAATTTCCCAAATTAAACATGCTGCAATAAAAAAGGAGCAAAGGGAGCAACCACAGGAGCCACTCTGCAAGGCCGGGGCAGTGTGCGCTCCGGTCCCTGAGGTGACCTGGGCACTGGGCCACCCCTCCACAGGTCCCTGCAGAAACCAGGCCCTCAGTCAGTGCCTTGTGAGGCTCAGGGAGGCTGCTGGATTGTTGTTGTTGTTATTCCTTTTTAATCACAACACGGGGAGCATTCAAAAGCTGCCCCCTCCAACGCATTCCCTGGCAAAGACGTTTGCTGTTTCCTCGCCTCTCCCTTCCCCGTTCCTCCCTCACACGTGAGGGGAGAGTGACCTGAACACCACGCCGTGGCCACCACTGATTCGCAGCAAAACTGCAGCTCCAACTGTTCTAATTACAAGACAAAAAGCCCACCAGCAACAGAACCACCATGCTAAAGCAACACTCTGCTCCCTCCCGCAGCAGCCCCAACAATGGTCCCATTGTTCCGCAGCCTCATCTCTGCCGAGGGCCACCCACATCTTCCCCACTCCGGGGAGAAGGCAGAATCTTCCAGCTCCATACACATCCAGCCAGAGGAGAAAGCATCTTTACAAGGCTTCTTCATTTTTCTTGGATAAGAGGAGAGCTCAGCCTTTGCCTCCACGCCAAGTCCCTGGAAGGAAGCGAAGGAGTTTGAAGTCGCTGAGGATGGACCGGGCTCCAGCCTGGGCCTTTTGCATCACACACAAAATTGATTTCCTCCAACTCCGAGAGGCCTGGGGTGAAAACGATCCCTCCCAGCCCCGTGGCCGGGAGCCAGCAGGAGGCTGAAACACAAAGGAGGCATCGTGCTTGCCTCGAGATGTCGGGAGCTTTTGATAAATTCAACTTCGTTTTGGTAAATGTAAAAATTCCTGGGATCTTGCCTTCCTGTTAATGTGTGCAGTAATAGTTCAGATTTATATAAATCACACGAAAAGCAGTAACAAAACCCAAGTCAGTCCTTCCCCCATTTTTTTAAGTTTAAAATGTTCTATTTCTTTTTATCAGACCTGCTGTAAGAAAGGAAAACCAAATCAAACAAGCCCTAAAAATGCTGGAGAGGAAAACAATAGAAATAATGGATCATACCAGACAAAGTCCAAAATCTGTTCTGGGTACACAGCACCAAATACCTGCTTTTTAAGGCTTTTCAGGATTCACCTACAGACCAAAAGAGGTTCTGGAAATAAGATTTGCCAGATGTCCCGATATAAATCAGGATTTTTAATATTCCTCCTGACGTCCCATTAACCTCACCAAGATTTCCACAGATGCCATGTGGCAAACTTGTCATAAAACTCAGAGACACGTGGGCAGAGAAGGACAAGGGAGAAGCCTGAATTCAACTCCTTCAGTTTTCCATGCCTGGAAGAGAGGAAGGAGAACAAGGAGACAAAGAAAAGCAGGTTGTGTGTAAAACAAGCACAGAAAGAGTGAACACAGCCCAGATCCTGCACGTTGCTCCAGGAGAAAAGCTCAGGACTCAGAGCTTGTCTAGGGGGGAAGGAACAAAAAAAGGATATTCTTTTATCATGCTCACTTCAAGATAAACTTTCTGTAGCCTAAAATAAGCACTCCTGTGAAGTGCATTGAAACACACCACTAATTAGTGCTCTGATAGTCTCATCTGGAAGGGATACAGGCTTGTCCTGGGTGTAAGGTCACTGCTATCAAACAAATTAACTTTTCCTTTTGCTAAAAAAATATCCCCCACCATCTAATCAGTAAGCACTTGGCCCTCAGAAGAAAGCTTTTTTTCTTCTTTTTTTTTAAAAATGAGAATATTTAGAACAGGTAATAGGGAAACTTAATCAGCCTTTAGAAAGTATTTAGGTATAAAGAGGTGCACGGAGTCAGTGCTGTCTCCATTGCACAGCAGAAATGGGATATTTCTGCAGAGCTGAAAGGGATATAGTTTATCATGTCCACTGAACACCTGCCTCCACTTAACCCTTTGGGGACTTTCTGCTTCAGCTGCTTTTTTCAATGGGTTTAGTAGATCAACAGGGCTCTGAATTCTTCAGGAACTGTTTTCCCCCTGCCTCTTTTCAACAATATCTTACCAGACACTCTTTCAACACAGGGTCTCCATCCTTATGGTTTTCCAAAAGACTCCAGCTGAGGGATCACAGAAAGTCAGGACAAGGCAGTTTTGTTTCTGCCAAGTATTTGAGCTCAGATCCCCCTGGTTCACTGTGTCAATCACTTGTCTGGGCTGGGTCAAGAGTTGCTCACAGATCCAGATGCAATCCAGGTTTTCACAGTGACTGTCTCCTTGTCCTGCTCCTGCACCTCCATGCTCCACATCCAGCCACAGATGCACAAAATTCTTGCACTATATAAAGTTATGCAAGTGTATGACCAATATTCAGACAATTCGTCCTCACCTCTACCTGTATTTAAAATTTATAGCAGATTTCTCTGGGTACTTTTGTTAAAAAAAAAAAAAGTTCAAAAGCAAAATGTTTACTGAGAAAAAAAAAATAGGAGAAACACCACAAAGGCAGATGAGCTTGGAGCTTCATTAACATGAAAGCCAAATATTTTTTCTTTTATTGGGAGGTTCATGTAAAATACTTGAACTAAGTGAACAGCAGCAGCAAGAAGCTGACTGCAGGCGTCAGATCCTCTGCCTTCACTGTTTGCACAGAGTACCACAGGTACTTTAAGGGAGATAAAAATGACATTCACCCCAACCACCGCTTGGAAGCTTCTCCTCTAAAGAAAACTGGAGCTAAGATGAACTCAGCAGCATTATCTCAGCACACAAGTGTAAGAGTGCCCCATTTATTTACACACTCTGTTCTGAAACATATTGAATTCTCTTAGTTGCAAACAATAAAGCTCCTTTCACCCAGTCTTATTTAAATAAAACTTGTATTGTTACAGATTATTTTCATTTTTCAAGCCTAAATGCAGTATAGCTGGAATTGGAACGATATTTGGCTTTTGGAGCTGAGCTCTACAGAAATTTGGCATCAAAAGTACAATAGAAACCAGAGTTTGGTGGGAAGTTCAGATGCTTCACTACCCTGCTCTGAATAGAGCAGAAAACTTCTATTAATTCCCTGCTGTTCCAGCCAGGGCAGGTCAATTCCCTCCCCACCAGCCTGGAGACTCTTCCAGTGGTGTTGGGATTAACCCTCCTGGTGCTGCTCACAAAATCCCCAAGCAGCAGTGCCAGGGAGCAACCTGGCTTTCCAAAATTAAATTCCAAACTCTGGAATATCCACAGGCCAATTATTTTAAAATCTGGGCTAACCTGCAGCTTCTCAGGCCTGTGCAGTTCATGAACACAGTTTGGGAAGTTGGTCAGAGAAACACAACCTGGATTTCTGTGCTGGCAGAGCAGGAGCAGCTTAAAACTACTTGGGAATAATTCATTGCAGAACAAGGCATGTAAAACACAAAGTGATCAAAACAGGAACAGTTCGCCCAAAAGACATGAAAAAACTGCTTCAAACACATGCCATGGAGGAATGGGGTGTTCATGCTGCATGTAAAGTATTACAGCTGATTAAAAATCATTTTATGAACACTAAATCAGGTCTGACATCTCTCAGCATTTTTTGCCATGTCAGACTTCAAGCTGAATCAAGCACCTGGCACTTTAACAATGGTGTCAAGGCAGGTACCTGCTGAAAGTACTGTAAATTCAAGATTTCCAACAAAAATCAGATTTGTTAAAAAAAAAAAAAGGGAGGGGGCAATAAAAGGTAAACCCAAACTATTTGTCAGCTGAAGTGAATGAGGATTTCCTACCTAAAGTTTGAACCCACTCTGGAAGGGAGTGAGGTTGAGCTCCTTGTCCTTTGCAGAGTTTGGAGTGAGAGCAGGATGAGGCAGTTTCACCTGGAAAAGACATGGCAGGAGGAAAAAGCATTTCTTCATCCTCCTCCCCTGCCTCCAGCAGCCCTGCCTTGCTGGCACAAGCTGACAAACCTCTGAGTTAACAGCTTGGAAAAAAACAGGGGAGAAATCCCAGGGAAGTATTAGAGAAATGTAGAAAAAGATGCCTTGATCATTGCTAGAAAGAGCACAGCAGACTGGCAGAACCACAGAGTGGTTAAGTAGGAATTTATGGGACTGGGAATCCAGAGGTTCCCATGGACTTGGAGAAATGCACATGCTCTGGACCTTTGGGGTTTTGTGTCCCTTCACATTTTTGTACCGTGCCAGAAATACTGCACAGTCTCAAATATTTTGACAATGAAACAGGGCATGGAGCAAAATCACATTATAAGGCAAAAATCAGGGGTTGGAGGGACAGAAGTGGGTGGAGAGGGACGGCAGGGGGGATTCCACACCAGTGTGACCAGCAGCTTCCACTATGCCAGAAATACCAGAGCCCTGACAGCTCTGTCAGCCCTGACAGCACCTGACAGCTCAAGGTTTGACCCTTGGATAATTCCCTCTGTCTGCTGGCATCCTACACAAAATTACTTATCCTGTTTATGTATCCATTTCCCAACTTTACAACGGGAAACTTTTTTTTTTTTGCCTGCCTAAGGAGGAACATAATGAGGAAAATGATGTACTTACAGTGAGAAGAACTGTGTAAGGACAAAATTGGTGTGTTAGGCCAAAAATCAATATGGAAATCACTTCAATTAATATGGAAATCACTCCACAGTGCTTTGAAGGGCAGCACAGGCTCAGTTCAGCAGCAATATTTCATAAATGGATGGATATTAAACCATCTTCATCCCTCCCTGTGCTGTCAGCAATCAAAGACCTGCACAGAGAGAGAACTGCCCCTGAACAATGCTTCCTTTCTGGGCTGAAACTCTGAACAACCCCTCACTTGGCTCATTTTAGTGAAATTATGACATCCCAGTGCTCAGAGATGCAGAGTTTTTGGCTTCCCAAATGGCACCAGGGGGATGCACAAAGAGCCTTCGTGGGTGCTCCCCTGGGGAAGAGCAATGAGTCTGCTGGGCCCAGTTAAAATCTTTTCTTCCTCTCCTTTATCCTCCCTGAAGAAGTCACTCTAAGCCCATGTTTAACATCCAAATGTGTCTTTTCAATGGGAAAAAAACCTCACATTTAGAAATGCTTAACAGGCTGTGGGAAAGAATTCGTGTTCAGGAGAGCATCCAAAAGGGTGGCCACAAATGTGCCCTGTGGATTTTGGGCAAGGCAGAAAGAAGAAGAGTCCAGGCTGTCTCTGTCTCTCTGCAGCTGCACCGTGCTGTGCAAGGACTGAAAAAGCCTCTTCACTTACCACAGAAAGAAGTAGGAAAGTGTCAGTGGTGCCAAAGCTCAGAGGATGACAAAGAAACCAACAAAACCTAACAAAACCGTATAAAAAAGCAGTTGCTATTTTCCCAAACAATTCTAGGAACACAAGTATGGTTTTATAGATTTAAGCCACTTTTTTCTTAATGGAAAAAAAAAATAAAAGAGGGCTGTAACACCAAAAAGTTATATAAACTCCAACAAAAGCTGGTCACTGAGAGGAAAGCTTTACATACCTAAGGAACAGATTTTTATGCCAAGAAGCCAAGTGACAGGCAGCTGCCACGTGCCAGGAGGGCTTCAGGGATCCAGGAGGAATTTGTTCCATTGTTTAACAACTGATTTGCTGAGATATGGGCACTGGAGAAGCCAAAGGCCCTAAAATCTCCCTCCAGTGTGGTGGCTGCATCCAGGCACAGGCATCCCACCAACTCTTCTTCTATTAAGTGCAGATGGCAGGGAAATGAGGGAGGAAAAACACAATATGCCACAGTTCTTTCCCACAGAGGCTGAGCAATATCAGGGGATCACACTGTGTTATTTAAATCTGGGAGACTAAAAATACAGCTCTTTATGGCTCTGGAATTTGAAGCCTGAGAGCAGTTACACAATCTGAGGTAACAAACCTAAGGATGTCCCACAGTTCCTTCCTGTGCCCTGCAGTTGGTGTGCATTATGTTACTGCAGACCTTTTTCCCTTAGCAAAACAAACAAACAAACAGGCAAGCACATGCTACTAATTTTATTTACATTGCACATTATCGACCAAATCTATATTTGGGGTTCTTTCAAGACCACCAAGGCTCTCATTACAGGGAATTTGTACTAAGCAGAGAAACAAAAAAACCCAGAACAATCTTGTAATTTCAGTGTAAATGAAATAGATGCAGGTTAAGAATATGTTTAAGAAAATCCAGGAGGGAAAAAAGACACATTGCCACCTCAAAAGGGGAATGCTGATAATCCATATATTTAAAAAATACTCTCTCAGGCAAATTTGGTCCTATCACTCATCCCCTCCTCCAGCTGAGGAAAGCTGAAAATCTGCAGTGACTTTGGAAGCTGCCAGAGATCCCAGGCACAGAAGAGGCATCAGAAAAAGGCTGATCCAGAGCAAGTCAAAGCCTCCCATTGACATCCCAAGGTGTTGGGCCAACCTGCACAGCCAGCCCAGTGCCAAGCAGGACTTGTGCCAGGAATATCATCCCCCCCACTTCTGCCCTGTCCAATTCAAACATCTCCAGCCCTGCAGCTTCAATAACCTCCCTTGCATGATTATTCAGTCCCAGGGATTTTACTTTTAGGAAACTGTGGAATTTTGCATTGGCTCCCTCCTATTTACACTCGTTTTCCTTTGCATTTGTCTCAATAACAGCCCTGGCCCTGCTGGTAACACAAAGATGTGCACACACCACCATCCTCTGAACTGCAACAGGTTTCCC
This sequence comes from Climacteris rufus, assembly GCA_013398175.1. Classification (NCBI taxonomy): domain Eukaryota; kingdom Metazoa; phylum Chordata; class Aves; order Passeriformes; family Climacteridae; genus Climacteris; species Climacteris rufus. The sequence goes on along the minus strand of VZRZ01000138.1, from coordinate 18,488 downwards.
TTTTCCCTAAATAAAACCACAGAATGGAGTTTGAACCTTTTCCTCCAGGGTTTCACCCCAATTTGCTGAAGACTCTTCTGGCACTACCTTTCCCCAGCTGTGTAGGATATTATAGGTGTGCTCCCAGGGCAGCTGCAGTGACAGCCCCTGACCTTGCTGCTCTTATGGATGTTCATTTTCACATTCCTTCCAGCCAACCATCAGAAATCAGGTTTGGGTGATGTTTTTGTGAACAAGTACCTATTTCTTGTTGCCTGAATCCCTTTTCCTTCCTTTGTGACAGAACCACAGAGAAGGGAAAACAGGCAGAGGTTGGATTCCAGTGCAGAAGTTGGATTAGGTGACCCCAAGTCCCCTGGAGCAGCATTACAAGGATTCCACAATTCCATAAAATTCAGGCATCCTGCATCCTGGAAAACAGCATGATTCTGGCACAGCTGACACCATCACACATGACACAAACCTTCTGACCTACAGTCTGATTAATAAATATTCCAAGGCTGAGTTGGATCTTTCCAGAACAGCAGCAGACTTCATAAACGGGGTGATGTCAGATGGAGATTAGTGTGGCAAGAAAAACCTGCTGGGGTTTCCAGTGGAAGGAAGAAAAGCTAAACACAGCCCCTCAGACTCATTAAATTACAGGTCAGCCCATTTGAATAAAAAATGGAGTATTAAAAAAGGGGTGGGCAGTGTGTGTCTACATGTATTTTGGGGGCAAGGAGGAAGGGGAAAGTAATACTTGTTATTTGAGCAGGGCATGCCTTTTTTCTTTCTTGGCAATCTCTGCCTTCTCTTTTCAACAGACACATCCTTTGGGGCCTAAATTGTGAGTTAGACACATGTACAGAGAGAAACAGGCCTCTGTTTTCTGTAGAACGACAGACTACTTATTTTTCTGTACAGACAACCCCTCCTATCTGGTATTTAACTTATATGTAAACTAGTCCCAGCAGAGCTACCCCTCTTAATGGCTCACACAACCTTGGAAAACAGATTTTTTTCTGCTCTTGGACTGGACTCATCACTGATGCATTAACTCAAAACGACAGTGAACCCATGTCTATGCAGTGTTGTGGGCTGGTGTGGAGTGATGAGGCTTCTTGGCAGACTTGAACTGCTTGGGAAGGCAAAAGTGAATCAAAGACTATTACACAGATACAGCAAAAGCATTAGAGAGAGTCTGACATACCCAATGCTTTCAAAATGTTTGATGTTTTGCTGTTCTCAAGTGACTCGTGTGATTAATAAAGTCGATATATTTGTCATCTCCTTGGACAGAACTAGAAATGTACTTTGCTAGGAGGGAAAACAAATGGGCTTTGAGAGAAACACCACAGGTGTATACCACCCACAGCACCAGGGAGGTGCACTGCAGGAACACCCTCTTTTTATAGGAATTCCCAGGAGCAAGCACAGAAAGAGTTTCATGATCTACAGTTTAGATCTGAATAATGTTTGTGGTCTGTGAGTATCAAAAACCACTTTATATTCCTTCAGGTCTGAAGTGAGAAACAATTTAGGTGGGATACTTTTATTGCTTTGACTAAGGAGTATATTTGTAAAGGTCTGAACAAACAGGTGAGGGAAATATTCCCAAAGGCTGAATGGAGCCTGGGGAAGCTGTAGTTTCTCCAGGATTCCTTTAGAGTCACCAAAATAACCAGGGCAAAGGAGATGGGGCAGAGTCCTCTTGCCATGTCCCTCCCAAACCATGTCCTAACAGATGTAAATCTAATTTCTTGTTAAAACACAGCCCTCACAGCCTCCTAAGACTATGAAGGGCTTTACTCTCCTTACCCTGGCAGGTTTTCTCTCTCATATCTAAATTAAACCTATTCTGCTTTAAATCAAGTCAAATCTCTTTTGTCCTAGCAATCAACTCCATTGGGAACAAGCTGTTTGTTCTCTTCCACCCTGTAACAGCACAATAGATCCCTCTTTTCCTTTTTTCCTCCTTTTTGGTGATGCAGCCACAGTTCATCCATCCTTACCAGTGATGTCTTCTTCTTTCTGTGATCTTGCTGTTCTCCTGGACTCCCCCCAGCCGGTCCATGCCCTTCCCAAACACACTTCCCAAAGGCAGTTTTCCTGCTGCTGAGGTCTCTCCCATGCTGAGCAGAGGGACAGAGACTTCTTGTGCCCTGCTGGCTGTGCAGCTGCCAAGGCAGCAAACACAACTTTTGCCTTCCCCTCACACTGCAGCACTGTTGGCTCCGCTCCCTTCCCGTCCCACCACAACTCCCAAATCCTTTCGGAGGAGCTGCAACCCAACCAGTTCCTGTCCTGTCATGATCACAGGTCTCCTGCAGAGGTTGGGTATATTGCATTTATTCCATCTCATCCTCTTGCTTTTGATTATTTCTCCAGTCTAACAGGATCATTTTGGAACTTGCCTCCCCTCCCTCCCAGCACAACTGCTGCTCCCATTCCCAGTTCCTCCCATTCCCAGAGCACCAAGGCTTTCCAGCTGTTCAGAGCTCTGCTTTCCCTGCATGGAAATGACCCAGCCCTTCCTTTAGGGAGAGTTTCACTCCTGTGCCTGTCTCTGACTCCTGGAGTGGCCCCTGAGATGTGACATCAGAAGTTCACACCAACTCCAGACACATCACTGTGTCCCCCCAGGACTCGACAAGCTGCTGTAAAGGAGATTGGTGTGACAGGATTTGGCCCTGACAAAACCATTTTAGCTTGCTGTTCATCTCCTTGTTATCTCCCAGCTGCTGCAAATAATTTATCTGTTGTTAAGCAGATTGATGTTGAAATCCTTCCCACTTATCTTTGGTTTCTTTCCCAATTTTTAAAGCTTCCCCCCATCAGCACACAGGGTCTCTCACTCCTCACACTGACCTGCACCGAGCAACTTCCTCAGAGGGTGAAGAACTGACAGGAGAAATCTGAAAACATCTAATTTATCCAAGTATTTCCTAATTGGTTTTTCTTCTTCTGGACTGAGATTGCAGTCCTGATGTCTTTGCATTCCTGGTGTCTGTTGGTTTCTCAGGGCAGGGTCAAAAGCAGTGCAAAAAAATAGCATTCAAGATTTCAGCCTTTGGTTTCACTCTCCAGAACATTTCCTGTGCACTGAATCACAGGTCAGCATTTTTTCTTGGATTTTTCTTCTGCTTCCCTCATTATCACTTGGAGCTTCAATCCCATTCTGCGCCTCAGCTTTTCTGACTTTGTTGCTCTGTTTATCCTAAACTTTTGTACTGATGTCTGGCAATTTCATTCACAGATTTTAGGTACCTCCCTCTTCTATCCAGGGCCTCTCTCTCTTTTATTCACACCCATCATATCAAAAGTATAATAATGTTCTCCATAAGTAACCATAGATTCCCTTAAATGCTTTGTCTCTTCAGATTTGCTTCCCATGGAATCTTTCTCATGAACTTTAGCCTTTTGTCTACCAAATCACAGTATTTTTATGTCATCCTTATTTCCTAGTTTGAACTTCGTAGTTCAAAATTGTTAATTAAAACACTTCCCAAAGTCACGATAACAAATTTAGAAGCACTTTGTAATTTTATATTTGAGAAAAAGAGCATTTCAACCCCATGTAGGGCAGCTTCAAGAAAAGCCAGAAAATGCATTTATTTTATGAAGGTAAGAGGTTTTGAATTTTGAAATTTTGATAAAAGAGGCATGTCAAAGGGCAGATCCTCAGCTTTTATTCCCAGACCTTCTATGGGTTCTTTTTTTGGGATATCTAAGATACACCTATCTAAAAGAAAAAAATACACAACTCTCAGCAAGCCACAGTGTAAAACTAAAAATTGTTTATCAACAGTTCTGAGCTTGATTGATCAAACCTATTATTAAAAAAATCGGTAACTTCTGGGTACTATCACCAAGAGACAGCAAAGAAATAAAAATGAAGTGCACTATATTTCTTTTTGATGGAACATTGAGAAGATTTGCTTTTTTCTGATGCCTGCCAAGCTGCAATAAGAACCATATTTTCTGCATGAAATTTAACACCCAGAAGAAACTGCAAAGGACCAGAGGGTCTCCTGTCCCTGTACACTTATTACAGCTCCATGAGCATATGGAAAGAACACTCTCTGGGTTGCCTGGAGATGATGTAAATACAGATAAGTGCATTCATCTGTTTTAAAAATGAATAAAAAGAAAAAAACCCCTACAGATCTTATTAAATAAGTTATCACAAAAATATGAAAGTACATGTTTGCAGTACATCAGTCCAGGCACATCATTTTTTACATGTTTTATATGCTTTGGGTTTATGTGCTTTTTCCTTTAGCTGCACTGCACATTTCTCAGGACCCAGGGAAAAAAAACCCACAATATTCTGACACACAAAATTTATTTGGGTACTTCCCATTCTGATTCAACTCGCATCAATGGCCTAAGCTATATATTATCAGCAGCCAAGAATATCATTCAAGGAACAACACCAAAGGATGACAGGTGGTCAAAACCTGCTTTTTATCCTTCTTCTGCTTTCCATCACTCAGCTTTACCTGCTCCAGCTTCCCCTCAGCCAGGCAAAGTGAGTGCAAATATGAGCAATAATATAGAAATGGTGCAGGTTTCTCCAGCAGCACCTCCTCTGCCATAGGCAGATCCCTGAGAAAAAGCAGCTGCTCCAGCCCAGAGCAGGGAAATCCACACAGATTCCACTCAAGTGCTGCTTTATGGGAGATTTAGGAGAGACCACAAGAATCCTAAATCTGATCCCCTGCACGACACGTGCCACCATTCCCTACATCCAGCAGCTCCTGCACGCATCCCGCTGTGGCTGTGAGCACATTGTTCCCCCAGTCAGCCCTCATTTAAAAGCTCCCAAGTGATGAAGAGCCTCCCACATCATCTGACCATTTGTTTTCAACAAATAGCTCCTTTCAAAGTGAAAAAATCGCGGAAGAAAATGAAGTTGGTTCCCTTTAATTCAAGCTGTAGATTTAAGGGTTTGTCCCCACTGCAAACCACAGTGAAATGGAGAATTCCAGGAGCAAGCTGGGGGCACCAGAAGGTCCACATGGGGAAAAAGGCCTTGCCTGAAGCATCATCAAATACACAGATCCTGTGCCAGGGACTCAAAATAAATGATGTGTCTTCACACTCAAGCAGTCTGATTCATTTCTGCTGCCTGAAGTCAGGGTATTTTAAAACAAACTCTGAACAAAAATACCTTCTTTGTTTACAAGACTTTGCTTCCCAAATGATTGTCTCTAAAGACAGCATTTTGCAGCCAGCTCAGGCCTCTGGATGCTGAGGAATCCTCTGGGAATGTACCTGGGTGACCTCAGGACTCCCAGTGGTGGCACTGGGACTGTTAAAGGCCCAGCCCTTGGCATCCACCCTTCCACAGGGATTGTGGATCCCAAGGAAGATACCTGCATTGGGAATGTGTTTGTACCTGAGAGAATTCCAGCATCAGACCTCAGCCTGCATTTTGGGTGCTTTAATGGAAAACTACACAGGGAGATGAAATCTGCAGCAAAATGAGGATTAGTCCAGCCCAAGAGAAGGTAAAGAAGGACCAAAGGTGTTTCTCCCAGACAAAGCCCTGTCACTCCCTTTCCCCTGATCTCCCTGACTGCCTTTATGAAGTTCAATCAAAAATTATCTTTTGTTATAGCCCAGCCTAAAAGTTTGGATGAAACCAAAAGAAATCTCCACTGGGCTGCAGGCTGTTAATGATACCGTGCTCTCCTCTGGCTCCCTGCCAGAGAGTGAACAGTGCCAACATTTGCAGACTTCCAACAGGAAATTAAATAACTGCCCTGTTGGAAATATAAACCCATTTACAGTGGTCAGGCTTGCATTTTCCAAAACAACGATACAGTTTGTGCACGTAAAGCTTGAGGAAAATTTGTCAGAAGATTCAGCCAAGCGACCATGAAACAAAGCCTTGTGAAAAGGTGTTTGACACAGGGCTACAAATTACAGCTCTGTCAGGTGTATTTCCTGACCTGAGGCTTCTGTAGGAACAATTATGGGGTCTTTAGTGAGTGTGCTGCACACACACAGCCCCCATGGCTGAAGATTTATAGAGGTCCTGCTTATTTCATAATTTTCTACATTATTTCATTTACTTCTTGAGAAGTGTTTTGGCCAGTTTATAAAGTGCTGCTGGAGGTTTGAGAGAGCCTGGGATTTATTTTTAACCTGTTTTGTGACTTTTGGTCAAATCTCTGCTCCAGGCTACCCTTCTTTCTCACACACTTCATCACACAGAATCAGAGAACTCTGGAATGGTTTGGGTTGGAAGGGACCTTAAACTTCATCCAATTCCATCCCTGCCATGGCAGGGACACCTCCCACTATCCCAGGTTGTTCCAACCCCTCCAACCCTTTGGACACTTCCAGGGATCCAGGGGCAGCCACAGCTCCTCTGGGCACCCTGTGCCAGGGCCTCCCCACCCTCCCAGCCAGGAATTTATTCCTAATATCCAATCTAAACCTCCTGTCTTTCAGTGTGAAGCCATTCCCCCTTGTTCTGTCACTAAATGTCCTTGTCAGGAGTTTCTCTCCATCTTTCTTGTTTGTGCAAGGAGAGAGGCAAACTCCTGTCCCTGTTTTAGTCACTGGAGCTTCACCACAGATCTACCCTGTGAAAATTCCTGAGAAAAGAACCTGTTCCTTCCCAGGAGTTTGTACAACCTGGACTGTGGCATAAACCTTGTCCAGGTCCCACAGGTACAATACACAATAAAAATTATATTCTCTAACTTTTATTCTTTGGCCAATTTGACTCATCTTCATTCTTCTTCATCAGTCAACCACTGCAATTTTTTTCCTCTGCCAGCTCCCCTTCATCACCCTGCTGTTGCCATTTAGAGCCAGAAATGACATGGACACACAATCCAGGAGAGGAAGAGGCAGGCAGAATATTCAATATATATGTATTCAATTACAGGAATATTCAGCAGGAACAGCAGCAGTAGAATTTCCACACAAAAAACTGTCCTTTACATTTTTGCCAATGCTGAGATAGTGGTAACTGTAGTGTTATTTTCTCATATTATTTCTTTTCAAACAACCCCATGCACGAGTGCAAACCAGCTACACCTCCCCTATTGATCAATAAAAACTTCCTACATTCACTGTAAACAGTCTGAGGTTGCAGGTACAGAATGCCCATTCCCCCATTAGTGCTACCTTGTATTTTTGCACAGTAGGGCCTTTCATGCAAAGATCTGAACTCGTATTACACAGGTGGGTAAACATTATTATCCAGCTTTCCCAGATTGGGAAGGAGCTGGATTGTTGCAAGTGGATGGCAAACCTGCAGCACAGAGGCTTTCCCTGCAGGGCACATTTCCCTGGAGCCAGCACTCAGCTCTGTCTTTCCTGGAGTAAAGACAACTTGCAAAAGAAAGAGTTGGTGGGATCAAGCCCACTAAGCAAGTTCCTCCCACTAATAAAAATCATATGGAAATAATTGCTTGAAAAAATCTTGTTTCCTCTTCTAAAGAAACACTTCTAAAGTGGATTGAAGAGTCACAAAAAGATAGAGATTATCTACATTTATATTTGCAAGCCTTGCCTAGAATATTATGTATACTTACATAAAACTGAGCATTTTACATCTATTTAGTGCCTCCACATCAGTGCTTTTATTGCTCCTTCCCTTCCTGCTCCTGCACCACCCAAGTTGGGTTGAGGCCCTTGGAAAATGTGACCAGTGACAGCTCTCCCCTGGCACGCAGTGAATGATTTGCATCTCTCAGATTCCCATCCTGCAGAAGTCATTGGACTTGGAAGCAGGAAAACAAGCGAGGAAAAAGCAGCACATGTGCAAGTGGTAGGAAAAACAGGAGCAGGGAGAGCCTTAAAAAGCCTCAGTGAGCTCTGGGGTGCCCCAGGACAGCCCTGAGCAGCAGCCAGGTCTCTCTTTCAAGTCTCACTCCTGTAAAAGGAAAATGACTGCAAGTCTCCCCTGCTTAGGCCCAGCTCCAGGAAGGCACTCAGACAGGATCCAGTGTTAAACACAAAACTGGTCCCGTTGAAATCAACCACTGTTTACACTCCCAACCTAGGGGTAAGTGCTTTGCTGGACCGGGGCCTCGAGCTGTGATTGTTATTTCACACTTTCTTTAGGTTATCTTGCCAGTTTCTTGTGCCTCAGCAAACTTCATCTCTGTTCCCTCCGCTGCATCTCCTGTTGTTCCTCGAACAAACACAGATGTCCCCAGTTTGAACACTCGCATTCTGCCACCACGGTCATCTAGGAACCAGCAGATATGAAATTAAAAGGGGAGTTGCTCCTTTCAAAGTTTTCCTCGAGACAAGAATGAATTAGCACCATGCCTGGCACCAGAGGAAGAAAAGCCAGCACAGGCAGTGGGGCAAAAGGAGCAAAGGAGAAACCAAACCAGCCCTTGAGGTGACAGCTTGAGGTGTTTTCCCTCAGCACAGCCACTGCCTGGGGAAGAAGAGCAGCAGGAGGAGCTCTCACTTCTTGCTGTGGCTGATAAAACACCAGACCCTGCCACAGGACCAGAGCCATCTGCACAGTGCCCTGTTCCAGCCTTTCCAGCAGCAGTTTGCACAGAAGGCTTCCCCAGCAGTCTGTCCTTGCAAGGAGTCATTGTCACAGCCCCCAGGCTCTGGGACAGAGCAGGGATGCCAAGGACACATCCCTGGATGAGGCATCATCGCTGCACATGGACAGGGAAGCACCAGCAGCTCTTTGGCCTCTCTGTCTCTGCCATCACCCAGCCAGCAGTGGGATTATTTCAGCAATCAAAGGGAACAACTTCTTTTAAATCAGAGCTGAAGCAACTGCTCCAACAGACCTCGGAAGAGTCAGCAGGGGATCACTTTGAAAAAACAAGGCTCCCAAGGACCGTGAAGGAAAAAACACCCACACTGGAGAGCAGAGATTAGAGAAGAGGAAAGAAACAGCATGAGGAGGAAGGAGTATCATGTGCTCTGCTAACTGCACCTCTTAATTAAAAGAGCACAACTGTGGCTCAGTGAAATGATGGTACTGCACATCCCTGCTACAACACACATTTATAAAAGGGATATATTCCTGTTTTTCAAAACGCTGAAGGGTTCCCATTCATCTGGCTGCAGCATGTTCCAGGACTGCATTACAACAAGATAATCTCTAGAAAGCCTGGGCTGTTATTCATATATTGAAACATAAGTAAGATATTATCGGTTTGGAAGCTGTCAAGACACTTCTCTGTGTGCTGCAACAGAAGTCAGAACGAGACATTATCCAGCCCCTACCAAAGGCTTCCATTGGACACTGGGAAAATCAAAGACCAGAAATCCTTTTGGGTGTTGACATTATTTTCCAAACTAAACCATCACAAGTGTGGTTCCCGTTCACATAAAACTAATTTTATTTGATATATAAAGCTTCTAATATAAACAAAGTTTCTGCAAGAAAAACAGGTCAATCATTTTAGCTGCCATGCCAAATAATATTGCAGATTTTTCACTTGCTAATACCACTGTGGGTCTGGGCACATGAACATCTGTAGTCCTCCTCCTAGTACCTTCTCCCCTCAAAAAGCAAAGTGGCACAGCTGGATTTATTTATTTTTTTAATAACCCCAGTCACTAAAAGATGGAAAATAAGAAGAAAGCGTTGGAAACTGCATTGTTATTGGTGTGCCTGTCTTGTATTAGTGCAGACATGTCTCTGCTTGGAAACAAATTGATTGCATCTCTTGGTAAATCAGCCCCTCTGTGGATAATACAGCAATCTCTCCCCAGATTAAAGCAGCAGCATCTGCTTATAAACACAAACCAACCGAGGAGCTGGCACTGCTGCAGAACTTGGTGGCATGTTGTGTTTGCCTGCTGCTCTTCATGTGCACACAGTGATTGAGCTACAGCTCATCTCTGACACCACAGCACAGGGTTCAGGTGAACCTCCAACTGCCCCATGTGCACAAAAAAATGCATTTAAACACATTTTTTTTAAAAAAAACAGCATACAAAGTATGTGATAGAGCACTTACCATGGGCTTTTTAACAGTTCAATACCAGCATCAGACAAGGGATGCATTTATTCGGAATTTACATGAGTGTAAGGAAGAACAGGTTTGGTCAAAATATCCTCCTGTGGCTTTAAAGATCCAATTAAGCAAAGCACATCCCAGAATGAAAGGGATGTTAATAGAAAACATCTAAGCAGTTGTTGGCTGACACAGGAATCCACTGAAAGCCAAACAACCCCCCAGGACCTTGACTTGCCAATAGAACTGATCCATCAGAGCAGCTCAAGGCACAGTCCCAAGTGTGCTCTGTTCCTCCCAAGGAATGTGAGGGAGAAAGCAGCTGCACTGTGGGATGATGCCCTCAAACCTCTCAGCATTTCTGAATAAGCCTTTTACCAAAGACACAGCACATCCCAAGGCTCAGTGCACGCTGTTTTGCCTCCAAATCTCAACCAACTCGGTCCCACAGAGGGCACATTTGTCATCAAAACACAAAAAAATAAGAAAAAGTAACACTAAATCCGCCCTGGCAAGCAGGCACTAGCAGTGTATTTCCCAATATTTAGTGCTTGTGCTCTCCAGAGCTGACCCTCCTGCATCTTTGGACATCCCAGTATCCAGAAATGAGATGGAAAAACCCCGTGAATACCTTGGATTAAAAGTGGCCAGGACAGAACCTGCTGGTGCAGGCCAGAAAAGAGCTGCTAGAACCTCCCCTGCCAGGTGCACCCCTTTTCCAGCACATTTTCACCTGGGCTTATGTCCAAAATAAACCGGAGAAGTCCTAAATCCCAAACATCAAAGATGAACGAGGACAAAGTATCTGAAATGTTTCTTCATTTGGCTCTGAGTGGGAAATTGTGCAGAACTCGAGCGAGGATCAAGCTCTGTGCAACAGGAAAGAGACACTTGAGGCTGCCTTGCCTTTCACTTCATCTCAACAAATGTTTGATAGATTCAGGCAAAACGGAAGAATCCTGAAGATTATAAAACACGTTCACTACATACACAAAAATCACTCATTTCAGAACTCTATGCAGTGATGAGAAAAACAATAAAAGCCAAAAAAAGCCATGCACAGAACCAGCAGTTGTTTCCCAATCAAGATTTAAACACACAGCATTAAACACTTCCTTTTTTTATCTTTATATTCTTCCAAAATGTGAAAAGTTCTTGCTCAAAGAACAATTGCTCTCCTTGAATTGCACATGCAGTTATTAAATATAGGCTTCAAGAACAAAATATTGTCTCAAGTAGCAACAGCTTTCACCAAGTACTGCAAACGTTTTCCTGACACACAAATGGATTTAAAATTTGGAAATTTTTCAAGACCCACAGTCAGTCTGAGAAATATTCCTCACAGAAACAAACAGTGTCTTTTCATTAGGTTTTAGCTGAATTCTGTGTTATTTATTAGTAGGCAAAGCAGATGCCTTTTGTTTTCCTAGTCTACATTTCTGGAGGAAAAGTGGGATATTATAGTTAAGGTTGGTAGAGAGCATGAGAACATCCACGGAACAAAAAGTGCAACCATTTGTATTTGACTGCTCATTTGAACTCCATTAATATTTTTGGATAATATTTTGTTTGGAGAAATCCAATCCCCCCTGAGCAGCTTTTTTTTCCTGCCTGCACAGCCTGGCTTTGTCCTGCGCTGGGATATCCATGGAAGAAGGGGCTCGGTGTGCTGAGACAGAGCTGGCAGTGACACTCATCTTTCACCCCTGAGACAGCCACACATCACACACAGATCAAAACCAGCCCTGCTCCCATGGCATTTGGTGCAGGAAGCGAGGGCAACGCTATATCCTGCTCAGAGACAAAATCCAAAGTATTCCCGTTCCACACGTTCTGCAGGGGTCACTTCTCATCTCTGGGAAAAGGGGCACCAGCACAATTCCAGCCTGTCCCTGTTTGCCAATCTTCCTGTGCTGCACAAACCCACAGGAGAAAATTAATCCCACTGTTCCTTTGGACACCAAAGATGTTGGGAAACACTCAGGAGTGGTGCCAATGTGAGGGAGCAAAACAAAACTCTTCTTCCATTTCCATCTCTTTAAGCACCACGTGCACTTTGAGTCCAACAAAGCCAAGGGGAACAGCTGCACTGCCCTGTTCTTCAGGATAAAATATTCTAGGACATTCCACATTTTAAAGGCTTCCCCTGGTTCAGTGCTGAGCCAAGTGTGCCCAGAAACAAAGCAGCAAAAATATTTTCTATCAAAAGAAGTGGATTTGATTTGAAAAATAAGGAAAATTCATCACACTCAATTTTTAATGTACTTTTTTGTTGTCTACTAGTGACAAGTATCATCATTAGCAGGAATGAGTTCATACTTTGAGTTCTTTTAGGGCAATAACATCCCACACCAGGGGTGGGCACATCATGACTTTCACGTGGGAAGTCTGCTTTCCTTTACACAGGAAATATTTTAGCTGGCTGAAAGCAACTGCCCACTAAATTTACCAAAAGATTCATCACATGTATCCTCCAAAGGATTCTGGCAGAAAATCTGTCAGGCTCTGCTGCTCAGATTGACTGTTTTAATCAGCATTACTGAATGCCTGAGCCATAACCAGGATCTTTAGGATCTTGTAGGATCCTTAAGACAGCAAATCAAGTAGAGATCAAAAATTATTTCCTTCCTCCACCTCAGTCATTTTCAGTGTAATCCCCAACATCTCTGGTGTCAGTAATTCACAGTAAGAGCAGAGTAACAAATAGCAGGATAACATCAAGCCTTGATACCTGATGAAATGAAAGCTAAATTAGCACAATAATCCTTCAAGAACATAAGTGCCTGCTCAAGGAGCCTGACACCAGCTTATACAGGCAAGGGCAGAAAAAAGCGTGTAAAGTTAACTTCAGTGGGATAATGCAACAAAAGCTAAAGAGAGTTGAGCCTCCTATCAGCACACATCTATCCCTTGCAACATTTCAAACGATTTTACAGTTCTCCTGACAGATCTGTACATAGACACCTCTCAGCAAATTACATGGAATATACACACACTTAATCCCTCCTCGCAACGCCGAGACAGAATTCTTCCCCTCGGGCTTTTCAGTTATTACAATTAGTCCAGGTGAAGTTACCCTTGATAATCTCAGGAGATAATAACTGGCAGGAGGAGCAGGATAACAGAACATCCCACAATTACAGGCTCTGGGCAGGGGATTTCTGGAGGGCTGACAGCAAAATCAAAACACCCAGGGTACGACCCTGAGCTCTGGGATGTTCCCAGTGCTGTCCCTGCTGTGACCCTGCTGGATGCTCTGGGGGGCTGAGGCCACACATTCCCTCATTTACTGCCACAGACAACAGCTCCAGTGAAAACTTTGGTGCTGCAATCTGTCAGAATCTTCCTGGGACAGGGGATGGCTCTTAGAGCTACCCAGGGATTTTTAAAGCTGGCTGGGATCATTAGACCAGAGGTATTCCATGATAAATATAATAGAGATCAAAAAATTCACCCAGTGCTTCAGAGCTCCAGAACGGCCTTGGATGAGAGAACTGAACAGAACTGAGTTTTCTCCCTTGGATGAGAGAACTGAACATGCCCCACAAAAGACAACAGAGCCACCCTAAATGTTCAGATTCCCAAAAATCCTTGGCAAGTCCCATGTTTACAGGACTCCCTTTCACCTGACCATGAGATATTGTTACCCAACCAGGAGCTTTATGGCAAGGAAAAGCAGTGAGTTTGCAAGTGGCCTCTCTTTCTGTATTGAACAAATTCACTGAAAATTGACTTTACTTGCTGTTGGCACTGAGAAGACCTTTTTCTCCTTCCCCCAGTACCAAGTAACAACTTTTGAAATCTCCAACACACATCAAAGAAGTTCCCCAGAACTATCAGGACCTACAGGAATGTTGAAAGCAGAGACACAAATGTGATCAGGGCCAAATGTGGCTCCCAGTGAAACCAATTCAGGAAGGAAGGAACGGGCCAGTAATGCCCAACTTAATTTGTCTTACCCTGAACAGCTCAACCAACAAAAGCAACCAATTGATATTGGCATTCCCTGGAGATTTCCAGCCTGAAATGAGAAGGGTTGGTCACACAGCTCCTTGTATCAGGACTATATTTGCTGCTATGAAAAACAGGAAACCACAGATTTTAAGAGAAAATTGTCTCAAGTTCTGCACATAAAATACTGTCACGTTTTGTGAACCTTTTACTACTGCTCAGGTTCACTACACAACGAGTTGCAAGAGTCAGAAATACTCATTAGGATTTTAAAAAAGATTGTGCAATAATAAAAAAAAGATAAATCACAAACAGAGAATGTGAGGCCATAAATCACATCCTACAAACTCTCAAAGGGAAAATGGCAAATCAGACATCAACTCTCCCTATACAACACAAGAAAATCAGGACAACATCTTTCAATCCCTGATGAAATAAAACTTTGCTAATGACAAAGATTCCCCTATAGTGAGAGGATGCCTTTACAGCTTCTTCTCTTGCCTGGGCCTTTTTTGGAGAATTCATGTAGCAGTGGGGACTAAAGAAGTAAAAACCCTTTACCAGTTTTCACCTGGGTGTCCAAAGACCTTCCTAAAGATCTTTGCTGTACTAAGAATCTCATTTATACACAGGTAAAATACTACTGTTCTTAATGCGATAAAAAATATGTGTTTTCCAACACAGAGCAACAAATCCTACACAGAAAAGGTAACACCAACATCCAACTTATGGGAATGACCCAGAACTCAGGAAAAAAGGGGTCTGGAGCTCCAGTGCCGCTGCACTGCTGCATCCACTAGAATTCATTCTCTTATCCCACACCAGGTTTCAATTATTCATCTCTTAATCAACTTCAGATTTACTTATTTAAAAGGATACAATTTTAGCAATAAATCTCATGGACAGTGTTAATTAAAAGCTAAGTCTTGCCCTGAGCTGGACTTCCAAGGTCTATGAGAATGTTCACAGCCCATTTATTTATTCCAGCACTGTGTCAGTTATTAAATTACAGTAAATTAAAAACACAGTGACAGAGCAATAGCTAAAATAAGTGAGGCTTGTTGCATCTCACTTGCAAAGGTTGCCAGACTTGGGCTCTGTCAGGCTGCCAAGAAAAGTGAATGTAAAAGTCAGGGGCCCTCAGTTCAAAACCATCCCATCGTGAGCATGAAGTGGCTCAGCCTCAGAGGTGCCAGCAGGCAGAAGCAAAGGTCCACCAAGAGCTCTTCCTTGGCCTCCTGAAAGCAATTAATGAGAGAAATCCATCTTCCCAACAATCAGCTGGGAATTAAATGGCCTCTTGTCATGGTAGGTGAAACACACTGAAAGCAGAGCTCAGCGTGCTGCTCTCCCCACTCAGCACATTGTGGAGGAAAAGAGAGGTCTCCATCATTATACTCACAGAGAGATAATGTGTTTTATAAAGAAAAATCAAAACAGATGGAATGAATAATTTACATATACAAAAAAATAAAATGAAAATGCACAGAGTGCTTGTTACTTATACAGCACATCAAGTATTTCAGAGTAAACAAAACAATTATAAAAGACACTTCCTTTTATTTGAAGCCAAGTTAATTTTGGAGAAGAGATGTTCACCAGTGATAACTGACCCCTTACAGGAAAAACTGGGAGAGGCAAGAGCTGTTGTAAACACAGTGTAGACTCAGCACTCAGATACACATTAACTCCATAAAGCTGTCACAGGGGAGATATTCCCTGAGCAAGGAGGATGATCCCTCTCCGTGAAGAGAAACCTGAGGTGACAGAGGTTTTGCAAAGAGGACCTCACTTGATCAAAACCAGACCTAATCTTAGTCCTAACATTGGTTTTATTTTTTTTTTATCATTTGGCCAAGCTTCTGTCTTCTCCTAGAGACTGTTCTGTGTTCACAGTCACACTTATCTTTCAGGACAGAACAGCTGAAACTGAATTCAACAAAGCCCCTCTCCAAGTTATATATTCCACAAAAGAGGATGGTAAAGAGCTAAAGGTCCTCATGAGTTTTGAAATAAAAATGACAGAGACCCCAACCCCTCCTTCTCCAGCAGGTTCTCACTCTGAAGGAGCAGCCACACTGTGGACACTGTCAGGCAGCTCCTCCACCCTTTAAAGCTCAGCTTTGCATCTTCTGGGCCACCAGAGCAGCTGCCTTTGCAGAGGAATGTTCACCCTGGGACTGTGGAAATGCACATCCTTCCAGAGTCGTTCTCAGGGTAGGACAGCATCCCCAGTCTCCGGGGGGAGGTGTGAGGGGGTTATAAAGCTGCTGACTGATTTTCCCTCGTTTATCTCTGATCTCTCCATTTCCCATGGGCTGCTGTGCTCTGGGCCAGAGCTCCACCATCCCAGCTCCTTCCTGGATGTGCCTGCAGCAGATGTTCAGGCTGTGCTGCAGACAGACAGAGCATCTGGGAACGGGACAGGGGGATGCACAAGGGACAGCCCTGGGGGGAAAGGAGCAGAAGGTCACAGGAAGCCCTCGTGCCGTATCAGTTTCAATGTATGACCTGAGCAGCTTGAAAAAAAAGCTTTTAATAAAATGCAGGCTTCCCCTGGAGCCTGCAGTGACTTTTCTCAAGGACTCACCCGGTTATGAAACTTTCCCGTTGCACATTGGGATGGCAAAGCCCTAACTTAAAGCAACTCCCAAGTATCTGTTAGTGAGTGAAAGCACATCTCTGCACAGCACAGATCAGGCATCAGCAGGGCTTATAAAAACCATGTAACATCTGCACAGAGTTACCAGCACTTGCTCCAGCTCTTGGGGAGAGTGTCTTGCCTGTACACACAGGGACTTGCCCTACGTAATAATTTTTTTTTAACTTTTCCCTGACACAAAGGCCAGACAGATCTCCTTTGCCTTCAACATTCCCAAGGCACCATAAATACACCCAGGATCCTTGTCTCCAGTGTGACAGAAGCAGAGAATCTGCTGAGCTGGAAGGGAACCAAAAGAATCAGTGAAGTCCAGTCCTGGCCCTGCACAGACACCCCAACCATCCCACCCTGGGATGTGTTGGCCAAACCCATTCCCAATCCCAAAACCAAGCAAGTTCTTGATACCAGAATCCTGAATATCCTGAGTGGGAAGGGATGCACAAGGATCACGGACCCCAAGCCCTGGCCTTGCACAGACACCCCAACAATCCCACCCTGGGAGCGTTGTCCAAACTTCCCTGGAGCTCTGGCAGCCCTGGGGCTGTGCCCATTCCCTGGGGAGCCTGGGCAGTGCCCAGCACCCTCTGGGGAAAAACCTTTTCCTGATATCCAGCCTAAACCTCCCCTCAGCCATTTCCCAGAGTGCTGTCACTGGTTACGAGAGGAAAGAGATCAAGAAATCTCAGACAGGCCTGGGAGGGTTACTCCGTGCCTGGAGCAGCACAACAAACTGGCACATCCCAGCCAACAGGGACACTGCACCCAGCCCTGCCAACACCAGGGACTCAGCACCCAGCCCTGCCAACACCAGGGACTCAGCACCCAGCCCTGCCAACACCAGGGACACAGCAC